>OU696696.1:342615160-342999296 GCA_916050605.2 Platycheirus albimanus
GTTTGAAGAAAAACCATTGTCGAGGTTTTTTTTATTTCGTTTTAGCCCGGCTCAAACTGGTACCTTTCGAGTAACGGTTTTTTCATTTTGGATTTGCTCGAAAACGGCTCTAACGATTTTGATTAAACTTAAAATTTAGCTAACTTTAAGCATTTCTAAGAAAACTGAGTTTTTTGTTTTTGGCTCAAATGGTCGTTACGAAAATCAAGTTTAAACGGCTTTTTTTCAAATAGCTATAAGTTCCCAACGGCTTGATTGAATGAACTCAAATTTTGTTTGACATAGTTTTTCATAGTGTTCTATAGGATGGTTTAGTAAATTTTTCACTGAAGCCTTTCTAAACGGTGGCTTCCATACAACGAGCCGTTGAGTTTAAGCCAACTTTTTTTTGGTTTTTTCTAATTTTCTTGAAAACGGCTCTAACGATTTTGTTTAAACTTTGTGTGTTATATTCTTTTAGTGTTTTTAAGAGAACTGCGTTTTTAGTTTTTGGCTAAAAATGCAAATAACGGAGATCTGCTTTTAACGGCTTTTTTCAAATGGCCATAAGTTGTCAACGGCTGCATTTAATTCACTCAAACTTTGTTTGGTATTTCCTTACAGCTTCCTATCAGACGGCATTGATTTTTTTCAGTTTCTCTTTCTTAAATGGTGGCTCCTATACAAAGAGCCACTAGATTTTGGCCAATTTTTTTCATTTTTTCTAATTTAATCAAAAAAGGCTCCCCCGATTTCTATGAAACTTTGTATGTAACATACATAGAATACTTCAAACAAAACTGCATTTTTAGTTTTTGGCTATTACATGATAATAGCGGAAATTGCTTTTAGCAGTATTATTAATTTGGCCATAAGTGGACGTTTGTATCATTTATAACACCCAAAAGATAACGTCTTAATTTTAAATATTAAAGGTTTCTTAACGTTAGCTCCCGTATATCGGTTTTTCCAATTTCAGTCAAATTTTTTTAGGTTTTACCAAATTTTTCAAAAATGAGTTGTTCTCATTGATCGAAAAGTGTGTTTTCATCGTACTATTGCACACACAGAGCAAAGAGCAAATACGTGCAACCCAGTCGTGCATTTTATTTCACATGCTTTTCTTGCCAAAATTTGCACCACTTTTTCCCACGTTCCACATCTTAGCTGGGTTTTGTAAAGGATTTCCTGAGTCTGTTGCAGTTGACCCTGCGTAAGCAACAGTTGGGTCTGCAGCTCTTCGATTTGGATTTTTTGTTCTCTGATGTTGCTTTGTAACTCTAAGAGATCAGCTTTCGTTTGCAGTTGACCCTGCGTAAGCAACAGTTGGGTCTGCAGCTCTTCGATTTGGGTTTTTTGTTCTCTGATGTTGCTTTGTAACTCTAAGAGATCAGCTTTCGTTGCTAGACTGTGGATTTTGCGATCAAGCATTTGTTCCAGTTCTTCTACTGTCATATCGCCCACCCCTATTTTGCAAAGTGATTTTAGGTTAGGTTGTTGTGACTCAGGTGAAGTTTCGCCTACTTTGCGTTTGTGCATGTATGTGTGGGTTGGGTTAGATATGTGTACAAAGTGAAATAATTTCTTTGCCGGCAATATCAATTTTTGTTTTATACTGTTCTTAATTTCTATGACTTACTCAGTGAGATTTTTGAGTTAAATAGATAGAATATAAGTTTTTGCACACTTTGAAATTATTCACTTTCACTGGGCTTTAGTTTAATAGTTGAAAAAGATATTACGATTGGGGAGCTAATTATTTTGACTTCTTGACACTTTCGTACCAGAGTTGCCAATCACTATACAAGACCCTTATTATCCCAGTCCTGCTGTACGGGGCAGAAGCGTGTACACTGACACAATCGGATGAATACAGGCTAGGAGGCTTGAGAGAAAGATTCTTCGGGTGATATTCGTTCCTGTACGGTCCTGGAGAACGGACCGGCCTAGCTGGCGGGGGATTGTTGGTTAAGGCCGTGGTCCACAATGGACTGTCAGCGCCACCTTAAGTAAGTTAGTAGGTAGGTAACAAAGAATTTCCATGTTAGAAATGCCCTTCGTAAGTGCAAAGCAGCTGTGGCTATTCTCAAACAACTGCTAATCACCAAGGATGTTGATAAGATCAAACTTTTGATTTACAAAACACTTATCAGACCTGTAATATGACTTATAGCTTTCTTACCTGCTTTCATATAACGCCCAACGTCGCTTTAGAACTGCAATGATTTGAAAGACAAATAATCCGGAAATGCATTTAAAACATAGACTTCCTTGTGGAAGTGGTTCCCGAACAAAACACTGTATGAGGACTCAGGAATTACTCCCATATGCTCAGTTACTTAATAGATCTTTAAACAAAATTGCAGCTCTCCAACATCATAACAACCCTGTCCTCCAGAACATATATTTGAAGATAACATCAATTTTGCAATCTCGGATAGATATTATATATCTCCAATAAGCAAACTGTGATGTGAAAATTCAAGTTTATGTTTCTTATCTTCATCCGAAGATAGATTTTTGTTCTCTCCTTTCTATAAAAAAAAAACGTTTCCCTATTAACTAAAGAGGCTAACTTGCATTCCGTTGGTAAAAAAGTATTGACTTAAAAAAAAAATCTAAAAAAAACTAAACTAATAATAAATTATTTCTGTAGCTCCTTTTGTCCAAGGAGAGCAGCATAGGGCCTGGTCCCCCAGGTTGGGGGTTGTGCGTCGGGGTAACTTCTCTACCGCGTAAAAAACCTTTTGTTCCGAAACTGCCTCGGAAATGGATGAATCTACTGATGACGACCCTAGCAAACGAAACAAGGACAACCAATTTCTGGTCCTGCACGTGGAATGTCCAGACCCTTAACAGACCACGTGCAGCCGAACAATTAGCGGAAGCCCTAGATGGTGTCAAAGCCGACATCACAGTCATCCAAGAAGTGCGATGGGATGGTGAAGGCACAAGGAGGATGAAAAACTGTAACACCTACTACGGCAAATGCTACAAGACAAGAAAAAAACGGCTATTTGGATGCGGATTTGTGATAAGAGGTAGGCTTAGGCAAGTCTTAGGGTTTCGTGGTATACGCGAACGCATTGTTACAATCCGCATTAACCCTGCAGCAGTCGCGCACCAAAAGAGAAATTAAGAATTTTGTAGTAGTGGATTACAATAGTAATCACGACGACTGCAGGGTTAAGTCCAAATTCAGCAACTTATCGCTGATCTGCGTTCACGCCCCCACAGAGGAAAAAGATGACACGACCAAAGAAGAATTCTAATCTTCTCAAGAAGACGTATGATGAATGCCCGAAGTACGACACTAAGATTGTTCTTGGTGACTTCAACGCCAAAATCGGAAAGGAGGGTAACTTTGGCTAGACAGTCGGAAAGCATAGCCTGCACGACAACACTTCCGGTAACGGACACAGGCTAATCGACTTTGCTGCGGGGCGAAGTGTCATCTTAGCTAGCACATACTTCCCACACCTCAATATACACAAGGGGACCTGGCGGTCTTCTGATCAAAATACCGTCAGCCAAATTGATCATATTGCGATTGATAGCAGATATGCATCCAGTGTCATGGATGTCCACACTTTCCGAGGGGCCAACATAGACTCGGACCACTTCCTTGTTGTAGCTTAAGTGCGAATGCGGATCTCCAAAAGACCGCAAAATCGAGCATCCACTGTGAGAAAGTTTGATGTTGCAAAGTTACAATCGCAAGAGACCGACACAACCTTTGCCAACCATGTCTCCTCTTATCTCTCGATAAGCCAGGTGCCTGCGCCAAACCCAGAGGCCCAGTGAAACATTGCAAAATGGCCATCAAAAGTGCAGCTACGGACGTTTTGGGTTTCATTAGGCGACCACAACGAAACACCTGGGTTCGATAATGAGTGCAGGCTCGCACACTTGGTTCTGAATGCCAGAACCAGAGCTGACAAGAGCGCTTGCCGTGCGGTATACGAGCAAAAGAGGAAGGAGGAACATCGGCTTTTCAGAAGGAAAAAGAGAGAACTGGAAAAACGATTGGTTGAATCTATTGAGGGGTGGTACGGCAGAAGCAATGTTCGAAAGTTCTACCAAAGGGTAAAACATTCTTCTAAGGGTTACAAAACCCGAGCGGAAGCATGTAGAGACGAGGGTGGGAATGTAGTATTAGATACACAGTCGGAGCTGAGAATTCGGAAAGAACACTTCTAAAGACTGTTAAACGGCGAAGACAACCAACTTATCGCTGTCAGGCAGAATGATCCATCCGATTTGGATGATGATGAACGAAATCTCCGTCCACCCGACTAAGAAGAAGTTCGGGTAGCAATATCTCAACTAAAGTCCAACAAGGCTGCTGGAGCGGATGGCCTTACGGCTAAACTCTTCAAAGCAGCGGGAGATGACTTGGTGAGGAGCATACACCAACTCATCTGTACAATCTGGTCAGATGAAAGTATGCCTGACGAATGGAACCTCAGCATTGTGTGCACTATTCACAAGAAAGAAGATACTTTAAACTGCGCCAACTACAGAGGTATAAGTCTCCTAAATGTCGCATATAAAATCTTGTCAGCCATTCTGTTTGAACCCTTTCGCACGTGATTGGCCCCTATCAGTGTGGTTTCAGGCCCGGTAATTCAACCGTCGACCAAATTTTCACTCACCACCTCTTCTTTACCGATCTTAAAGTCGCCTATGACAGCGTAAGCAGGAACGAGCTATACAGAGCCATTCACTTCTTGGCATCCCTGCTAAACTCGTTCGATTGTGCAGGATGACTATGGAGAACTCGTGCTGCTCCGTCAAGGTTAGTAAGAACACCACCGACTCATTTAATGTCGAGAAAGGGTGACGCGCTGTCATGTAACCTCTTCAACATCATTCTTGAGGCAATCGTACGCAACTAGCATGTCAACACCAGCAGTACGATTTTTTTTAAATCCGTTCAATGGCTATGCTGATGATATTGACATTATTGGAAGACGAAGCGGGCTGCCAGTGGAGCATTCGCAAGTATTGAAGTGGAGGCGGCAAAAATGGGTCTGGCTGTAAATGAAGATAAAACAAAGTATATTTTGTCCTGGGGTGAAGAAGATCATCACCGTAGGCTCGGACAAAACATCACAATGGACAGACATAACTTTGAAGTTGTCAAGGACTTTGTCTATTTGGGTTCCACTATAACCTCTCAGAACAATATCAGTGAACAGATCAGTCGAAGAATCACTCTTGCCAATCGCTGTTTCTTCGGGATTAGAAGGCACTTTAGTAGCAAAGCCCTCTCCCAAAGGACCAACTCCCAGTCCTGCTGTATGGGGCAGAAGCGTGGACACTGTCACAATCGGATAAATACAGGCTGGGGTGCTTTGAGAGAAAGATTCTTCGGGTGATATTCGGTCCTGTATGTATCAATGGAATATGGAGGAGAAGATTTAATGGCAAACTGTACGCGCTATACAGCGACATTGACTTGGTTAAGAAGCTGAAAATACAGCGGCTTAGATGGCTGGGCCATGTGGAGCGTATGGACGAAAACGCTCCTGCCCGACGACGAGGCTTCAATTCCAACCCGGAGGGCCGACGCGGTTCTGGAAGACTCCGTCTAAGGTTATGCGATCAAGTAGAGAACGACCTCAACCAACTTGGTGTGCGCATCTGGAGGCCACTGGCTAGGGACCGGCCTAGCTGGCGAAGATTGTTGGTTGAGGCCGTGGTCCACAATAGACTGTCTGCGCCACCTTAAGTAAGTAAGTAACAATAAATAATGTGTAATTATAATAAGATTACCGTGAAAGTGTTCCTTTCATCATAAATTAGTAAGGTAATACTCAAAAGATACCGATTGTAAGAAACTTATAAGTTATTTGTATCAAATGTCAACTTCACCTACACATATGATATTGATATTGATATTGACTTAAAAGAAAAAGAAATTCAGAAAAAAAAACTAAACTAAAATAATAAACAGTTTATAATTATAATAAGATTGCCGTGAAAGTATTCCTTTTATCTTGAGTAAGTTAATTAATACTCAAAAGATACTTGTTGTAAGAAACTTATTTACAAAGTGAACAGGAGAATAACTCACTTGTATCAAATGTCAACCTCACCAACATGTATATCATAGTATGATATCCCCCCAGAATATCAACGCAAATACGGGAATCGTTCAGAATATAAGTCAGTTGGCCCTTGGCCCGCTTGTATCTCCAATAATTGCATATTTGTTGTTCTATTATGTATAAAGCACAGACCATATACAGACCGCCAACTCGTACTCCTCTTGCCTGAAACAACCTCGAAATATTTTTTCCAGTCTATGAATACTTGTACATCTCTCTCTTTTGTAATAGCAACTATACCTGCGTATGCCATTTATTTTTTAGGTGTGTTTTCTAAATGGGTTTTAAAGCAAGGGAGAGCATCACACTCTCAAAATAAATGGCATATCATCTGATTTTTAGCTTGGTGGCAAAAAGAGAGACCATATGGTGAGTTGGCGGTCTGTATCTTCTTGGTCCGTGGTATAAAGAAAGTATAAAGCTGAATTTCAACTACAACATATTACATAAAATTTCTCACCTTTAATCAAACTATCATCACGAAAAATTTGAAGTTATAGAAGTCCAAAATAAGACGATTATATTTTTCTCGTCAATAAAATAAAATGCACGACTGGGTCGCACGAACTTGATCTAATGTGTCACAGTGGTCTAGGGGTTTGAGATTTTGATAAAAATAAATTTTTCAAAATTCTTAAATAAATACTTAAACTAATTTGAGCTAAAAAAGAACACCATTTTATATCCTGGATAAATTTGAATTTATGAGAATAAATTTATAAAAATCTGTGGAGCGGTTTTTGAGAAAAAAAGTTTTTTTTGAAAAACTTTTTGAACAAAATTTTTAAACAAAATTCAAAAACGCCAGTTCATAAGTATTCACCAAATACATTCATATATAATTTAAAAAAAAATAATAAGCAGTTTTCAAAGTATAAATTTAAAATTTTTTTTTTTTTAATGCTTTTAAAAATACAAAAAAATATTTTTTTAAAATATTTGTTTGCAGTACGAATTGAGCTACCTACACCTATATATGTGTGAAATTTTAAAGATTCGGTTAAGTCGTTTTCGAGATAGTCGAAAGCAAAGAAAAACGGACCTATGGAAAATACACAAGTTAGACATTTTTTAAAACTTTTTTTTCAGCCATATGATTGGTCGTACCTAAAAAGCTACACTGATTTTTTTAAATCAAAATCGTTTGAGCCATTTTCGAGAAAAATAAGCTTTAACGTAACGGTTTCAATTTCAATTTCTCCTCTGTACAATACCTAAAAAACTCTATGTACCAAGTTTGAAGCAATTCGGCCCACCCGTTTGGCTGAAGGTGCCTATACATACAGGCAGACAGACAGACATACATCTTTTTTCGTCTTCACTATCATCGTAATGTCATGTTTGATTGTTATCTCAAAATCTTTTTTTTTCGAAAAATGCATAACTTGTACCTATAATCGCAAGTAAAAAATCCAAACTCAAAACACTCCTAAAACGTAACTCATATTCAGTTAGGTTGAGAGAAGTAAAGTGGTATCAACTTATTAATTTTTGATATCCGATACATCACATTGGCCTAGTAGATGGGTGCTAAATTGGTATGCAGAGAGTCCCGAGTTCGGTTGATGCTTCCTCTCATCAACCAACAACCAAGTAAGTAAAAATTAGATATTTCAATAAATAATAATAACTGCATTTAAATAAGTAGAACAAAGTTGATTCTCTCAAAGCGGTAACTTTTTACCGCTAAATGTTAGGAATTTTCTCAGCTACACGTTTGAGGAACAAATTTTATCCCTAAAAAAACTGATTTTGAGTAAATTCAAAAAAATTGATTTTCGGGGCATATGACCTTGAATAACCTACGGCGCGAAAACGAGAATTTATGACTTTTGAGACAACTTTTAGACTACCACGACGAAGGTGTGTACCAATTTACAGCTTATTATACGAGTATCTTTCATTCCAAGGTTGAATCCTTTTTTTTTTGCTTATTTGACTAGACTGTACTATGTTTGGTATACCGGATGTGGAGAGAGCGATTCCGGCTACCGGGTTACGAAACAAAAATAGTCCAGTAAAATTAGGGTTTCACCTCGGAATGAGAGATAATAAACTGAAAATTGGTACACATCTTCGTTCTGGTGTTATAAAAGTTGTCTCAAAAGTCTCATAAAATCTTGTGTCCACGTCGTAAGTTAAGTGGCCTTAAACCATTTTCATTTTAAATGCCTCATATGGCTTTATAAACTGAACAGAGATAGTCCGGTCAAAATAGACAAGAAAATAGTGCTAGGTTTGCAAAAATTCGCATAAAGCTGAAAATTGGTACAGACGTTAGGAACAACATTTCAAATAAATTAAGCAACATCCCCATCGATGCGACTGGTGCGTTAGAAGTTATTCAAGGTCAAAAGGTCAAATAAATGGTTTTTACAATTTTTCTGGTATACGGTAGGTTTTATCTCTCTGTGCATTTTGTAATGGCAACTATACCTGCGTATGCCATTTATTTTTTAGGTGTGTTTTCTAAATGGGTTTTAAAGCAAGGGAGAGCATCACACTCTCAAAATAAATGGCATATCAGCTGATTTTTAGCTTGGTGGCAAAAAGAGAGACCATATGGTGAGTTGGCGGTCTGTATCTTCTTGGTCCGTGGTATAAAGAAAGTATAAAGCTGAATTTCAACTACAACATATTACATAAAATTTCTCACCTTTAATCAAACTATCATCACGAAAAATTTGAAGTTATAGAAGTCCAAAATAAGACGATTATATTTTTCTCGCCAATAAAATAAAATGCACGACTGGGTCGCACGAACTTGATCTAATGTGTCACAGTGGTCTAGGGGTTTGAGATTTTGATAAAAATAAATTTTTCAAAATTCTTAAATAAATACTTAAACTAATTTGAGCTAAAAAAAGAACACCATTTTATATCCTGGATAAATTTGAATTTATGAAAATAAATTTATAAAAATCTGTGGAGCGGTTTTTGAGAAAAAAAGTTTTTTTTGAAAAACTTTCTGAACAAAATTTTTAAACAAAATTCAAAAACGCCAGTTCATAAGTATTCACCAAATACATTCATATATAATTTAAAAAAAAAATAATAAGCAGTTTTCAAAGTATAAATTTAAAATTTTTTTTTTTAATGCTTTTAAAAATACAAAAAAATATTTTTTTAAAATATTTGTTTGCAGTACGAATTGAGCTACCTACACCTATATATGTGTGAAATTTTAAAGATTCGGTTAAGTCGTTTTCGAGATAGTCGAAAGCAAAGAAAAACGGACCTATGGAAAGTACACAAGTTAGACATTTTTTAAAACTTTTTTTTCAGCCATAGATTGGTCGTACCTAAAAAGCTACACTGATTTTTTTAAATCAAAATCGTTTGAGCCATTTTCGAGAAAAATAAGCTTTAACGTAACGGTTTCAATTTCAATTTCTCCTCTGTACAATACCTAAAAAACTCTATGTACCAAGTTTGAAGCAATTCGGCCCACCCGTTTGGCTGAAGGTGCCTATACATACAGGCAGACAGACAGACATACATCTTTTTTCGTCTACACTATCATCGTAATGTCATGTTTGATTGTTATCTCAAAATCTTTTTTTTTCGAAAAATGCATAACTTGTACCTATAATCGCAAGTAAAAAATCCAAACTCAAAACACTCCTAAAACGTAACTCATATTCAGTTAGGTTGAGAGAAGTAAAGTGGTATCAACTTATTAATTTTTGATATCCGACTGGATACATCACATTGGCCTAGTAGATGGGTGCTAAATTTGTATGCAGAGAGTCCCGAGTTCGGTTGATGCTTCCTCTCATCAACCAACAACCAAGTAAGTAAAAATTAGATATTTCAATAAATAATAATAACTGCATTTCAATAAGTAGAACAAAGTTGATTCTCTCAAAGCGGTAACTTTTTACCGCTAAATGTTAGGAATTTTCTCAGCTACACGTTTGAGGAACAAATTTTATCCCTAAAAAAACTGATTTTGAGTAAATTCAAAAAAATTGATTTTCGGGGCATATGACCTTGAATAACCTACGGCGCGAAAACGAGAATTTATGACTTTTGAGACAACTTTTAGACTACCACGACGAAGGTGTGTACCAATTTACAGCTTATTATACGAGTATCTTTCATTCCAAGGTTGAATCCTTTTTTTTTTGCTTATTTGACTAGACTGTACTATGTTTGGTATACCGGATGTGGAGAGAGCGATTCCGGCTACCGGGTTACGAAACAAAAATAGTCCAGTAAAATTAGGGTTTCACCTCGGAATGAGAGATAATAAACTGAAAATTGGTACACATCTTCGTTCTGGTGTTATAAAAGTTGTCTCAAAAGTCTCATAAAATCTTGTGTCCACGTCGTAAGTTAAGTGGCCTTAAACCATTTTCATTTTAAATGCCTCATATGGCTTTATAAACTGAACAGAGATAGTCCGGTCAAAATAGACAAGAAAATAGTGCTAGGTTTGCAAAAATTCGCATAAAGCTGAAAATTGGTACAGACGTTAGGAACAACATGTTGCGGATCCGTCGAAAAAAAAAAAAAAAAAAGGCGTTATTTTTGAATAGGGAATGGACTGCCGGAAGCTGGTGGTGTAGCCGAGGCGATGGCCGGTGCAACATTCACCATCACCATTTCCTGTGGGAAACAGATTCGTTTCACCGCGTCGGCCGCACCATGGTATTCCGACAGGCAAACAGTAGGAGACGTACCTGAATTCCTTTCGATTGCTCCAAGGTGTTGCTGATGTTTTTTTTTTTTTGGCTTGGCTTAATGTTGTTGTTGGAGTTGATTGGTACTTTTGAATGAGGAACGGATGCGATTTATGGTGTGCTGAAAGAAATGAATGATTAGTATTGATGGTGATAATGCATGGGATATGAAAGAGCGTTGTGGTTGAGTGTGGGCTAATGTTAAGGATGGGTATGGTGCGCTAAGGAATCTGAAATGTAGAATTAATGTAGTATGAGAATTTTTTTGAAGATGATGTACTTGCGAATGATGTGGATGAGCTTGGCCGGAGCGTTTCGTGTTGCGGTGGGTTCTAATTTTGTGCATGCATGGTGATGTTGCTGCGATGAATGCTTTGCTGCTCCTTGCGTATGGTTGTGTTGATGATGATTTGGTTCTGGAGTTGAGAAATTGATGGAACTGTTTGTGTCCTGTAAGAGAGTATGATTAGAAATATATATTTGTATGAAATGGGTGTGATTTAATGTGTGAAAATGTAGTTTAAAGAATATTTACGAGGATTGTTGAAGATGTTTATGCGGTTGCTGCGACTGAAATGTGAAAATGAAATGTGTTTGAATTGTCACATTGACGCAAGCGCTGTCAAAACGAATTTTTTTTGGTATAAAGTAGTCAGGGATGATACTGAGGATGGAAAGGATTTTTTTTTATTAAATTTCCCATTCAGCAAAGTGAATACAAGAGGAATTAGGGAAGAATCAAAAGGTGAGCCGGAGGGACGAGAAGACGAGGGAAAGAACAATTGTCTAAA
Source organism: Platycheirus albimanus (assembly GCA_916050605.2). Taxonomy (NCBI): domain Eukaryota; kingdom Metazoa; phylum Arthropoda; class Insecta; order Diptera; family Syrphidae; genus Platycheirus; species Platycheirus albimanus. The sequence continues at coordinate 342,626,729 of OU696696.1, forward strand.
AAGGGATATTCGGAAGGTGGTTTTAAGATTTGATACAAAGCGATCGAAGCATCGATCTGAAGCCTACGTTTAGGTGCTTCCCAGAAGACAGCAGAAACTGAGGGGGTGTTCTTGGTAGAGTGAGATAGGTTTGAAGCGACAGTTTCGTTGCTGAGAGTTACGGCTCGAAATATTGAAAAGACCCGTAGGGTGGTAAATGTGTGGGTAGAGGCCGAGGATTGGAAGGCTGGAGAAAATTGCTGGACAAAAGCGACGACAAAAAGGTTGTAGCAGCAAGTGTGTTTGGTTGGCATATCCAGTGGCCAAATTAGAGTCGTTGTTTTTTTTAAAAAAAATTTTGAACAGAAGTCCTAAAATTTTAATAGGCAGTGCGCGGATTTTACCTTTTTGGCAAGTAAGCCGTCAATAATAAAAGCAACGAGTGACACCTCATCAAATTCAAAACTTGAATTAAGTGAAAAAAAGGGTGAGTGATTAGTTTTTGGTTGGTAGTTTTTTTTTATAAATACATACAATTTGATAGGTATAGCTAGGCCCGATTTTGAATTCGGCGGTCACAAACAAAATACAAGAAGTGGCCGCCGACCTTTTCGTTGAGCAGCAAAATTCGCCAAAGAAGGCGGTTTCCTTTTTTTTAAAGAAAAAAAAAACCCCCTACGGCAAGCGTATATACGCACCATATAAAGAACATCACATCAATGCCCTTGACGACATTATCAAGGGCACGTATTCAACCAAAGGGGTGGCCATATTTGGTATTTTTTTTTTGATAAAACCTACCCAACAGCAACTAAGAAGCGGAAAGCGGCCTTATTAATAGTTTAGATATTTTCTTGTTATAGTTATATTATTTCTCCTTGATTTTTTTGGCGTAATATTTGTTTTTTTTGGTACATTTTAATTAAATGTAGAACAAGATATAATTATAAAAACGAAAAAAAAAAATCTGAAACAGTGGAAGAAAAAAAAAGGAAGGGTGAAACGAATTTTGAAGACTGCCCGTCTGGTGGTATTACCACGAAACCCCAGTATCGAAATCAAAGGTTTCGATCCATAAAGTGTCGATCGTCAGCATACCACTAAATTGAGCTCTTTTTAGGTAGGGTCGGTGACAGACGCGTTTTTCATTTAATTTTAATACCAGCACAAAAAGGTGCACAATTGTAGAAAGGGTTAAGATACAGGGGCGGATTGGTTTACCCGGAGGCCTTATTTGGGGCGCTATATTTTAAATATTTAATTTTTTTTGGTTGATCCCTCATTTTTTTTTTTGTTCTCTTTTGCTTTTTGTCCTAGGTTTAATAAAGAAAAAAAAAAAAAGAAACAAAAATACGAAAAAAAAAAAAGAATTAATATAAGAGATAAGCTTAACAAATTATTTTTACTTTAGCTTAAGTTATTTATTTAGTTTAATGTTAGAGAGTTCTCCATTTTTTTTCTTTGTCAAATTTTAAGTTTTTTTTTGTTCATTTTTGATTTTATGGTTATTTTTTTTTATATATTTATATTATATTTATTGAATAGTTTTAAGTCCTTTTTAGTTCTCATTATAGTTTTTTTTTCTCGTTCATTCAATATTCATTTTACATTTAGTTTATTTATTTCCATTTTTGTCAGTTTTGTTTATCTTAATTTATTAAATAAAAAAAACAATGATTTGTAAATTGCGCCAAACACCTGTCTTTTCTTCGTGAGCTATCTATTAGCCATTATGGCATTTTGAAGAAATTTTCAGGGGGCAATGTGAGGCTGGCGAAGAAGATCCGGTGAAATGATGATGATGACCTGATTGTTGATTCCCATGCTTTCGATGGGGGAGCCCGAAAAACCCGGCTTACGGACTCCAGGAAGGGAGGGTGCAGCAACCCTGCGACAACACCAGCAGGGTCAAAGTGTGGTAGGTCAATGGTGGTGGTAATCTTTAGGTTTTAACTATATTGGTGGTGGTTTTTTTTTATTATTGCCTTTTTTATTTTTATTTCCTTGGTGGTGGTTTCCTTTCCCCTTCTATCCTTACGGCACGATATATGTTTTTGTTGTTGGCCTTCGTCTGTCCTTGGGACAAGATCCCCCCCTATTCCGGCGAGCTGAGCCGAGCCTCGCAAGCGTGCCATGTCCCTAGGATCAGACAATCTCCCCACTTCCTTTCCACGGTTACCCCTCCTCTCACCTATCCCCCTCGTTTTTTTTTCAATTTCTAGTGACGTTTCAATCCCATCTTCCATCCTACTTACCTCTTTTTACCTTTCTGTGACATCCCACTTACCTACTTAACCTTACCCACTTACCTCAAAATTACACTTTCCGGTTCCGCTTCCACATCCTACCTCAGCTCCATATACGAGTTCCTGCTTCCCATATCCATTCTTACTTACCTATCCCAACTATATACCAACTGCCATTTCTTTTGAATATCGGCAGCCCCCATTCCGTTTCCTGCCTGTCATTTCGAATTCCACTTCCTGCCTGTCATTTCTAGATCCGCTTTCTGTCCTTCCTATTTCTAAATTCAAATCCCGTTCCCTTCAAAAAGCTGCCAGCAACAAACATTTCAAATAAATTAAGCAACATCCCCATCGATGCGACTGGTGCGTTAGAAGTTATTCAAGGTCAAAAGGTCAAATAAATGGTTTTTACAATTTTTCTGGTATACGGTAGGTTTTATCTCTCTGTGCATTTTGTAATGGCAACTATACCTGCGTATGCCATTTATTTTTTAGGTGTGTTTTCTAAATGGGTTTTAAAGCAAGGGAGAGCATCACACTCTCAAAATAAATGGCATATCAGCTGATTTTTAGCTTGGTGGCAAAAAGAGAGACCATATGGTGAGTTGGCGGTCTGTATCTTCTTGGTCCGTGGTATAAAGAAAGTATAAAGCTGAATTTCAACTACAACATATTACATAAAATTTCTCACCTTTAATCAAACTATCATCACGAAAAATTTGAAGTTATAGAAGTCCAAAATAAGACGATTATATTTTTCTCGCCAATAAAATAAAATGCACGACTGGGTCGCACGAACTTGATCTAATGTGTCACAGTGGTCTAGGGGTTTGAGATTTTGATAAAAATAAATTTTTCAAAATTCTTAAATAAATACTTAAACTAATTTGAGCTAAAAAAAGAACACCATTTTATATCCTGGATAAATTTGAATTTATGAAAATAAATTTATAAAAATCTGTGGAGCGGTTTTTGAGAAAAAAAGTTTTTTTTGAAAAACTTTTTGAACAAAATTTTTAAACAAAATTCAAAAACGCCAGTTCATAAGTATTCACCAAATACATTCATATATAATTTAAAAAAAAAATAATAAGCAGTTTTCAAAGTATAAATTTAAAATTTTTTTTTTTAATGCTTTTAAAAATACAAAAAAATATTTTTTTAAAATATTTGTTTGCAGTACGAATTGAGCTACCTACACCTATATATGTGTGAAATTTTAAAGATTCGGTTAAGTCGTTTTCGAGATAGTCGAAAGCAAAGAAAAACGGACCTATGGAAAGTACACAAGTTAGACATTTTTTAAAACTTTTTTTTCAGCCATAGATTGGTCGTACCTAAAAAGCTACACTGATTTTTTTAAATCAAAATCGTTTGAGCCATTTTCGAGAAAAATAAGCTTTAACGTAACGGTTTCAATTTCAATTTCTCCTCTGTACAATACCTAAAAAACTCTATGTACCAAGTTTGAAGCAATTCGGCCCACCCGTTTGGCTGAAGGTGCCTATACATACAGGCAGACAGACAGACATACATCTTTTTTCGTCTTCACTATCATCGTAATGTCATGTTTGATTGTTATCTCAAAATCTTTTTTTTTCGAAAAATGCATAACTTGTACCTATAATCGCAAGTAAAAAATCCAAACTCAAAACACTCCTAAAACGTAACTCATATTCAGTTAGGTTGAGAGAAGTAAAGTGGTATCAACTTATTAATTTTTGATATCCGACTGGATACATCACATTGGCCTAGTTGATGGGTGCTAAATTGGTATGCAGAGAGTCCCGAGTTCGGTTGATGCTTCCTCTCATCAACCAACAACCAAGTAAGTAAAAATTAGATATTTCAATAAATAATAATAACTGCATTTCAATAAGTAGAACAAAGTTGATTCTCTCAAAGCGGTAACTTTTTACCGCTAAATGTTAGGAATTTTCTCAGCTACACGTTTGAGGAACAAATTTTATCCCTAAAAAAACTGATTTTGAGTAAATTCAAAAAAATTGATTTTCGGGGCATATGACCTTGAATAACCTACGGCGCGAAAACGAGAATTTATGACTTTTGAGACAACTTTTAGACTACCACGACGAAGGTGTGTACCAATTTACAGCTTATTATACGAGTATCTTTCATTCCAAGGTTGAATCCTTTTTTTTTTGCTTATTTGACTAGACTACTATGTTTGGTATACCGGATGTGGAGAGAGCGATTCCGGCTACCGGGTTACGAAACAAAAATAGTCCAATAAAATTAGGGTTTCACCTCGGAATGAGAGATAATAAACTGAAAATTGGTACACATCTTCGTTCTGGTGTTATAAAAGTTGTCTCAAAAGTCTCATAAAATCTTGTGTCCACGTCGTAAGTTAAGTGGCCTTAAACCATTTTCATTTTAAATGCCTCATATGGCTTTATAAACTGAACAGAGATAGTCCGGTCAAAATAGACAAGAAAATAGTGCTAGGTTTGCAAAAATTCGCATAAAGCTGAAAATTGGTACAGACGTTAGGAACAACATTTCAAATAAATTAAGCAACATCCCCATCGATGCGACTGGTGCGTTAGAAGTTATTCAAGGTCAAAAGGTCAAATAAATGGTTTTTACAATTTTTCTGGTATACGGTAAGTTTTATCATAAAAATACATGAGACAAAGTTGTAGACCATGAAATTAACTACAAAACTTGTTAGTATCATTTTTTTGTAAGAATATCAATTTCGGAGATATCGTGATTTTAAACCTTGAAGGAGTCACGTTCTTCATGATATGCTCATGTATGCCACATGCATAAATTTAGTCCAGTCGACAGGTTGGAAAAGTGGGTGGAGGGTGGAAAAAGGTCGGAAGCTAATGAAACTACCAGGTATTGCTCAAGGATAGTTAATAAATGTTTTACGAGGTTTTGGACCTCGAGAGCCCTATGGAAAAAGACGTGGGGGAGGGAGAAGGGGTCTTTTTTTCCTTACGTTCTATAGCAAAAAGAATTTCATTTTATGCTAGAACGTCAAATATACCAAAATTTTTGTATGTTTATTCTTTACCGAGATATAGCTCTTCGAAAAACAGGTAATTTTTCAGAATTTGCTAAAAAAAATTCCAAAAATTCAGCTTATTTCTCCTTATAGACGAAAACTAGTGCGAAGTGTTTGTATTACGAGATTTTCCTATACGATTTTTGCTGTTTAATAGTTTCACAAAAATGTCGTATGAAAATCTCGCACCTAATACAAAAACCTCGCACTAGTTTTCGTCTATAAGAAGAAATAAGCTGAATTTTTTGGAATTTTTTTTAGCAAATTCTGAAAAAATACCTGTTTTTCGAAGAGCTATATCTCGGTAAAGAATAAACATACAAAAATTTTTGTACCAACAAGATTGTAGGAAATTTGACGTTCTACTATAAAATTGAAATTTGTTTTGCTATAGAGCGTAAGGAAAAAAGTTACTGAGGAAAAACCGTTGCAAGGTCGAAAATTTTGCAGTGACCCCTTCCCCCTCCCCCACCTCTTTTTCCATAGGGCCCTCGAGGTCCAAAACTTCGTAAAACATTTATTAACTATCCTTGAACAATATCTGATAGTTTCATTAGCTTCCGACCTTTTTCCACCTTCCACCCACTTTTCCAACCTGTCGACTGGACTTAATTTATGCATGTGGCATATATGAGCATATCATGAAGAACGTGACTCCTTCAAGTTTTAAAATCACGATATGTCCGAAATTGTTATTCTTACAAAAAAATGATTTTAACACAAGTTTTGTAGATAATTTCATGGTCAACTTTGTCTCATGTATTTTTATGATAAAACCTACCGTTTACCAGAAAAATTGTAAAAACTATTTATTTGACCTTTTGACCTTGAATAACTTCTAACGCACCAGTCGGATCGATGGGGATGTTGCTTAATTTATTTGAAATGGAACCGAAATGTCTATTTTGACCGGACTAAGATAAAATTAAAATATATTTAGATCATATGTAATTTCTACTTAAAATCTTCTTCAAATAAATTGATTAATAAAAATGTAAGATACACATCTAATGAGTTTATAACAAAGCTTTATGCTCTTCCTAAAATACACAAAGAAGGAAAGAAAATGCGTACGATTGTTTCTAATGTAAATGCACCAACATATAAAATAGCGAAATGGTTGGTGGAGGAATTAAAAGAATTACCACAGTTAGAAAGCTTATCCGTTAAAAACTCTTTTGAGTTTGTAGAAAAAATAAGTGAACTAAGGCTTAATCCTGATGAAAAATTAGTTAGCAAAAAACTTATTTACTTGAAAACGGCAAAATTATGTATGAAACAAAACTTTCTCAGTTCCGGCAAAAAATTTATAAAGTTGAACTAGGAACAAACATGGGAAACCCGCTTAGTCCACTTATAGTTGAATTGTTTATGGCTAATTTTGAAATGGTGCTACAACGAAAAAATCAGCTCCTACGTTTATGGGTACGTTTTGCGATTGTAAAAACTGATAAAATTCATGATACTCTAAATATTTTAAATGGTGAATTTGAATATATAAAGTTTACGTGTGAGTTGGAAAATAATGGAAGATTACCATTTTTGGATCTTGAGTTGCAGCGCACAGGCGGCTCAATTGAAATTGGAGTGTATCATAAGCCTACCAGTACGATGCGCACAATAACCAACGATTCGTACTGCTTAATTCAGCATAAAATGGCAGCGTATCATTCGATGGTCCATCGATTATGCCGTTTACCACTTTCAGTTGCAAACTATAAAAAAGAGTATGAGCTATAACGTAAAAATAATAGAATAAAGAATATAAATTAATAAATGTCCGCATAACCAATGCATGTCCAGTAGAATGAACACCCTTTGGATACCCATATCTAAACCAAACACCCATTTTTAATGAAAAGGACTGAAATAACCCGACTTATTGCCGTGCTTTCCTTCCTATTAAGGAGAAGAGCAATCTCGGGGAGAGAATATAAAGAAAACAGTTAGGTATTCTTTTTTCAAATCTTTCTTTTTATTTTAGCTCTAGGGCCCGCTGTCTCTATGCTTTGGCTGCCACCTTTCGAGTTTAGAAAGTAGATATTCTCTGACTTAAAACTAAAAATGTAATTTCTTTTATACAAAATTGGGTCTTTATTGACCACGTTCTTTTTCTTATTTATCTATTATGCATTTATGCATTTCCCCATAACATACTTTTATCTTGAACTATTGTGAAACTACCAAAAATGCATTGCTTTCCATATTGATACCCCAAAAAGATTCCACTTGAATTTCCTCATTGTTCCATCATATTAATAATCATCACAAATTCCAATTCTTTTGCAACATAATTTCTAGTCCATACAATTGAGTCGACTTGTCATTTGTCACCTCGCTCCACTAGCGTTATCAGCATTTTCTTTATTTTGGGATTTCCCTCAGTGCCCGCAAAAGCAGTGCATTGCTTTGGGTATTAAAAATTGGTTATCGCTTACTCATAATTTGAAAGCTTAGGCTGGCGCTTGATTTTGGACTCGACCTAGTGACGACAAACGACAAATGTATGTACTTGTAATCTGATGCCTTTGGAAAATTGGATGGTGGAAAAATATTGTGGCTTGCTTATGGGAATATCATATATGGAGGACTATACATAGTATGCTATTTGTGCTGTTGGCTTTACTTATGGGAAAATGCAATAAATGTTTTTGGCTTGCTTATGGCAATGAATGTAAGCAGATGAGGGTGAGAAAAATGTAGAGGGCCGGAGTGCACACTACATCCTCCTCCCCTTCGAAAAAGAAAATTGATCTGTAAAAGGTCAATTTTCTGTACATAAATATTGGCGTTATTAATTAAATCATACAAACGTAGTTCATATTATGTTTAAAATGTTTGCTTAAATTTTGTTGCTTAGCGGCTATATTATTACAAAAATAGAAAATAAACTATAATATGGAATAACTATGGTTATAACATTATAAAAATGATATTAACATTGTCATCAAACATTTTTTTTTTTATATAAAGGTTATTGAACGAATTTAAATAACTATGATTCTATGTTCAATATCTATAATTTTTGTTTTGGTTAAATATTAACTTAAATATCTTTAAATAAAATTTTCATATAAATTTGAAGGAATTAACATTGTCATCATTAATTTAGTAGCGTCATAAAATTGTTTTTATGAAATTATTATTTCTTTAACATTGTGAACAAAAAATTACATGAAATTTGATTTCGTTATGTTGACGCATTTCTTTCTTTCTTTGAGTTAACCGCTTTTCAAACCAGAAAAAATTTGTTTAGTTTTTATATATTCAGCACTAGTTCGGGCGTTGGGTTACCGTTATATGTAGGGCGTTCAATTTGTATTGTCTGTATTTTTTCGTTATGTTTGTCTATTGTTTTGGTTTTATTCTTAAGTTTATACGTTGGGACTGTCCTGCAGCAACCCAATAAAAAGATTATAATAATTATCGTATACGTGAGTATGTAGTGGTGTGTGTGGTGTTCATTTAAGTCTGATAAAGGTTTGTCTTCGTCTGTTTTTAGCTCGCTTATCTTTTGGGAAATGAATTTAAGATCATCGTGATTGGAGAATTTTAAAATCGCTAGAGTTCCAGGGATATTGGAAATGTTTTGGGACGTGTGTATTAAAAGTTTTGAAATGTTCAAAGGGGGAATGTAAAAATTTGTAAAGGTTGTGGAATTTTCGCCTGATACATAGATTGTCATATCTTTATTTTTGAGGTAACAGTTTCCTAAAATTTCGTTTTCGTCTTCAGAACTTATTTCGATGGTCGCATGGATTATAGACACGAAAGCGGAGCGTATCATAATATGATTAGGATAGTCGAAGCCTATTTTGGTGAAACCTTTTTTTAGTGGGATTTCGTAGTTCGCGACTATATTGTATAGAAGCCAGTACGAATCTGGTTCGTAGTTAATGGCTTCTATTCGTGGAGAGAGAATTTCACTGATGATTGTTAATTGGTTGAGTTCTCCTAGAGAATCCATCTGCGAAGAGAAAGTTTTCGTTGAGTTCGGGTGCGCAATATTGTATGAAAATGATATAAATTTTTTTTTCAGCTTTATTCCGTGAAGGCTTTTAGATCATTGTTATGTACAATTTTTTTCTTGTTACGTATTTTAATTTCAGTATTTTCGTTGGAAATTATGTTTGTTATGACGTAAGGGCCTTCCCATAATGGTGCAAGTTTGTTTTGTCGAGCTTGGATTTTCATCAGTACTTTGTCACCTATTTTAAATTTCTTTGTTGAAGTGTTCTTGTCGTAATATATTTTGTTTTGTTTTTTCTTGTCATATAACATTTCTCGAGCAATTTTGTATCCATGTTGTAAGCGACTTTTTAGTTCGTTTGCGTAGTTATCATAATTATACTGTATTTGAGGAGTCTGAGTTACAGAATTTGGAATGCGCGCTGGGTAACCATAAAACAGTTCGAAAGGAGTGTACGTTGTACTGCTATGGGGTGTTGTGTTGTACACGAACATAGCGTAAGGCAACCATGTATCCCAATTCAATGCATCTCGGTCAGTATAATGTCTTAGATATTCCGCCAGCGTTCTATGGCTTCGTTCTAACGCACCATTTGTTTGCGGATGATATGGGGTTGTTTGTAACTTTTTTGTTTTTAAAATTTTGCAAATTTCTTTAAACAAGTTACTTAAGAAATTCGTTCCTTGATCTGTAAGAATTGACTCTGGAATTCCGAATCGACATATCAAACGTTCAACTAACATGCGTGCTATCGTTGTTGCTTCTGCATTAGGTACAGGAATTGCTTCTGAAAATTTAGTTAAGTCGTCTTGAAATGTTAGAATGTATTTGTTGTTTTCATAGCTTGTAGGTAATGGTCCTACTATGTCGAGAGCTATGCGCTCGAAAGGTGTTTTACTCGTGGTGGTTACTTTCATGGGAATCTTGTGGAATCGCGACAACTTGTTTTTTTGGCATGATGCACACTTTTGTATATGTAATTTTACATCTTTAATAATAGCTGGCCAATAATAGTATTGTTTTATTCGTTTTGCTGTCCTGCTGATTCCTTGGTGTCCGCCAAAAGGTGATTCGTGATTCTCATGTAGAATTCTGCTTATGTCTTCAGTTTTATCGATGTATTTTCGTGGATCAATATGAATGTATGTTGTAAAATTAGATTGTTGCAAGGTTTCAGTTACTAATTTTTACTTGCTCTATAGGGCAAGTATTGGTTTCGTGCAGAAAAAAAATCGAGGTTTTAATAAAACATGACATTACGATGATAGAGAAGCCCAAAAAAGTGGTTTTCGCCATACCGTCCGTCGGTCTGTCTGTGCGTCTGTGCGGATGTGCGGATGTGCGCTTTTTCACGTCATGCTACAGCCTAAACGGCTTGACGGATTTTCTTCAAACTTGGTATATAGCAGTTTGAAGAAAAACCATTGTCGAGGTTTTTTTTATTTTGTTTTAGCCCGGCTCAAACTGATACCTTTCAAGTAACGGTTTTTTTCAATTTGGATTTTCTCGAAAACGGCTCTAACGATTTTGATTAAACTTAAAATTTAGCTAACTTTAAACATTTCTAACAAAACTGCGTTTTTTGTTTTTGCCTCAAATGGTCGTAACGAAAATCAGGTTTTAACGGCTTTTTTTCGAATAGCCATAAGTTCACAACGGCTTGATTGAATCAACTCAAATTTTGTTTGAATTAGTTTTTCATAGTGTTCTATAGGATGGTTTAGTAAATTTTTCACTGAAGCTTTTCTAAACGGTGGCTTCCATACAACGAGCCGTTGAGTTTTAGCCATCTTTTTTTGTTTTTTTCTAATTTGCTCAAAAACGGCTCTAACGATTTTGATTTAACTTTGTGTGTTACATTCTTTTAGTGTTTTGAAGAGAACTGCGTTTTTAGTTTTTGGCTAAAAATGCAAATAACGGAGATCTGCTCTTAACGGCTTTTTTCAAATGGCCATAACTTGTCAACGGTTGCATCGAATTCACTCAAACTTTGTTTGGTATAGTTCCTTACAGCTTCCAATCAGATGGCATTGATTTTTTTTTCATTTTCTCTTTGTTAAATGGTGGCTCCAATACAAAGAGCCACTAGATTTTGGCCAATTTTTTCATTTTTTCTAATTTACTCAAAAAAGGCTCCCCCGATTTTTATGAAACTTTTTATGTAACATACATAGAATACTTCAAACAAAACTGCATTTTTAGTTTTTGGCTTTACATGATAATAGCGGAAATTGCTTTTAACAGTATTATTAATTTGGCCATAAGTGGACATTTGTATCATTTATAACACCCAAAAGATAACGTCTTATTTTAAATATTAAAGGTTTCTTAACGTTAGCTCCCGTATATCGAGTTTTCCAGTTTTAGCCAAATTTGTTTGGTTTTTACCAAATTTTTCAAAAATTAATTGTTCTTTTTGATCGAAAACTTTGTTTTCATTACTTTTGCACCAACAGAGCAAGTACGTGCGACCCAGTCGTGCATTTTATTTTAATTCGTCTTGAGTTTGACTATTTATAGGTAAGGATAACGCAATGGATTTTATATTTTCTTGATGAACTTTGCTTATGATATTTTTCAGACAATCTTTTATGACATTTTGGTCAGACAAACATCTTATAGGTAAGGGTAAAGTAGTGATAAGAAATTTGATGTTTGATTCTTTGAGAAAAAATGAGGATGTTTGGCCTATATCGGTTTTCACAAAATTAGATATACGGTTTCTTATGATTTTTTCCTCTGGAGTTTCTACCAATGGCAGAAGAAATGCGTTAAATTTTGCTTTATTATTGAGAAATATTGACTCTGTTTTAAAGATTAAATTATTTATTATTTGGGATTCTACTCTTTCTGGTTGATCTTCTTCGATCGTTATTAAATCATGTTCATTGGTTTTTTCTTCAAGAATTCTTTTTTGATTTCTGGTCGTTACCAAAACTTTGGTTTCAGTGTCGTGCGTTATACGACTAAGTGCATCGGCATTGGTATTAAATTTTCCCTTCTTGTGAACTATCGTATACTCATACTCTTCTAGAAGAATTCTCCATGTTATTAGCCTGGATGTAGGATCTTTTCGTCCAATTAACCATTGTAATGAACTATGGTCAGTTATAATGGTGAATTTTCTACCATAAATATATGGTCGAAATTGGTTCAGAGCATAAATGATTGCGATTAATTCTTTCTCGGAGGTAGTATATCGAGTTTCTGCGTCGTTTAAAGTTCGACTAGCAAAGAAAATGGGCTTATCGTGTCCAATAGTACCTTGTGATAGAACGGCTCCCAATGCGATGTCACTTGCATCGGTTGTTACCAGAAATTCTTGACTGAAATCTGGGTATGTCAAAACTGGAGGATTTATAATTTTTTCTTTCAAATCCCTGAATGCTGTAACGTAAAATATAATTGATAAACATTATTATCAATGGGATAATATTAAGAAAATGTGAGAAACAGGAAATTAATAGGAAATTTCTAAAGAAATCTAACACAGGAGATTTTCGAAAGGAAATTCCCAAAAAGAAATTTTCTAAGAGATTTCCAAAAGAAATATCCCACCATGCGACGTAGAAGCAACATCTGAAATAAACGAATGCAAATAATCGATCACCTCACATTCAAATATTCAAATGCCCCTTCCATCCCGTCCAACTGCCGACAGACTCCGACCTCCCTTCCTTCATATCCTATGGACAATAAAAAATAAGGAAACCAATGTCTACCAACAACTGTACCTATCTAGGAGGAAGCAGAAAGAGACACGCAACCCAATAATCCTTGACTCCTATATCAAGGAAACAGCCACTCCAAACTCTTGCTCCAGGGTATCGGTGTGCCTAGTATACCTAGAATTGGAATACTTACATGTCGCTGCCGTTGCCCCCTGCTCCTCCCACTCCCTTCACATCCCTTAATATCCCTATTCATCCCGATCACAGAAGCGTGGAACATCCATCAGCCTACCCCAGGTACTGACCACAAAACCCCGCAGAACAGCCTAGTGGGTACCTGATGCCATGCCCACGCCTATCCACTACAAGCTCTAGGTGTTCTGCTTGCAGCATCATCTCACTGTAGCCTACACCTGGAAACCATAAACCTCGCTAATACTCCCATAACTATACCTAGACCGCGAATGCTATCTCTAACCAAATCTTCTTACAATCCAGAGATCTCACTCCGGTTCGCATCTAAATGTCTAACTATGGCTGTCTGTTTTATGCGGATTGGGATGAATGTAACCTTTTGCCGGCAACGCCCCCTTTCTAGTTGACTGTCCAGGATGGATGGTCAATTAGAACGGCATGCGACAACTCAAGGTTATGGCCGAGATCGACCGTCGCGGTGGCCGGCAGTACCCTAGCCGCAGCTAGCACAGTCTGGCCATGGGTACTTGCTCCGGGATCTATACGACCGGTGTTACCTCTTTTTTTCTTACACTGCCGACCGATGAACTTTGGTGGTCAAGTTCGAATAATGATTTTGAAAAGCTTATTGGCCCTCATAGCTGATAAAGATTAGATCGTGTTGAATTGACCGAGAGAGCAGGCGATTCTATTGTGCACCTCATAATAGTATGAGTGAACGTATGCGATGAGAAAAGAATTATGTTGTACTATCACATCAACCCACAAAACGTAAACCGTATGCAGTGCATTGAAAAGCTATCCATAGATGATCGTGGTAGCTATGGTTGATTTACACCGTCTACGCACTCGGTTACCACGGGATTATACCGAGCGCGGACGCAGAGGTGTCTCACTAATAGGGGAGGGAGGATCTAGGATGGTTGTCGATCCCCCTGGTCTCATAACCCACCCGATTTGACGTCGCAAATCAACTCTCGTGACGTCAACCTTGGTTGACCGCAGACCTTGAGCCCCCAAGACTCAATAAATTTTAATGGGCAACCCCTAAGACGAAAGAGGCAAGCAAAAGCTTACCTAACTATCTACTCCAAACTAAAGACATAGTATTTGAATGGGATACTATCTATCTATACTATCAACCTGAAATGTATCACGCTTTCGCCACCGAAGAAAGGTGAGGGTGACCACCCTCCCTCGAATATCTTACTTCATCATCATAATTGTATTATATATCTCTAAGAAATAAAAAGAAACCAAAGTAAATTCCAAAGAAAGTAAATGCAAAAATTTTCTTTTAAACGTTATAAACGGAATTGGAATTATTTATTTAATAAGTTCTTAATATCTAACAATATAGTTAACTTAATTAGAATATCCTATTTGTATCAATTAGTAGGAGGTCTTAATTGTTCATACTTATTCTTTCCCTTATTAATAAAGTCTATAAAACAAACTCTCATAATCTCAAATTAACTCAGATAAGTAAAATTTAGGACTGAGTAGGTAAATTTTCAATTCGATAAGTAAACTAATCTTCACTAAAAGTTAGCCTTGACAAAGGTAAGGAACTTTATTATACATTGACAAACTGATTGTATGGACTATAATGTAAGTATATTGGTATACAATATAAAAAGGTAATATCAATAAAAAAATAAAAATAAAAAAATAAAACTAGCAAAAGCTAGTAGAGTGAGAAAAAAAAAAAATTTAATAATTATAACTAAAGAAAACTACGTTAGAGACGCGTATTATAAATGGATATAATCCGCGAAAATTCGATCGGAGTTTTATCGCGACGGTAAGGATTTTAACGTTATCTAAGTTTGTCGACGTTACCTCGAACAAAACAAAAAAAAAAGATAAGGAAAAGCTTTAAAATTCTTTCGATATATAAGCGGTTTTACTATACTTTTACCGAGATATGCAAGTATATCTATTCTATTGTGGATGTTTAGTAAAGTGGAGTTCAATACTCATGATCAACAAGGTATAAGGTTCAAACAAAAGCAGGATTTGCTTAGGACAATTCGCCCCCGAGCAACAAAACAAGAGTCAAATATAGTTCAAATACCACATAGGCGTGAATACTGTTTGTATCCACGCTTACGTTCGAATGTTATGTATCAATATAATCAAAAATATAATATATAAATCAAAATATATTAATCAATATTAAAATATATTCACTTTCTGATGTTTCGGAAGTGCACTCCAGAACCTGTAGAAAGAATGTTAGATAAATATCATGCAATTAGTTGTTACTCTATAATTGATCTAGTAATTGTGACCAACTACTCTTTCTAGGAAGCTACAATGAGCTCCAGTTGCTGAGGTATCAGGTCAAAGCTACTACCTTGTGTCTGAGGAGTGAGCTTTACTTCGTGCTATTGTATCTTGGCACGATGGTGTGTATAAAAAAAAAATGAATTCGCGTATACCGATCGCTTGTAGCGATTATTTGTACCAAACACTATGGTTTATGGCAGGACGAAACATTCGAATTGACAAATAAAAATTAAAAGTAGACAAAAAAAAAAGGAAATTAAAATCGAGTGAGTAAAAGTGATTTAAGTAAAGTTAATGACCCAAGGGGGCATAAGAAATTATACGCGGCGTTTAATAAACGTGATTGAATATGGTCGCTACCGACGCTAGACTGTAATTTTAAGACTCCAAATGAGAGAATATACTCAACGGATCTTCACCCGATAGCCAAATGCAAAATTCTTTTAGAAAAAGTATCCGCGGATTACTTTGCTATTTGCTTAACTAAAATAACGTATTGCGAGTTCCGGCTCTGCAAAGGTAATGATCTTATCAAACGTAATGGATCCGGACCACCGAAAAAGAAAATTCAGAATAGGTTCCGCGATCAAAAGGATTTTAATCTTGTTAGTCACGTATGCAAAAATATCAATTCACTATACACTAGGCTCAAACACATATTTTAAATTCACTTAAAACTAAGGGTATGGATAAATTCTTTGATAAATTCATTTATTGTAGGAGTAGTAGTAGCTTGCCATCAAGCAAATCTCCTTAAGATGTGACGCAAAGTAAAATTGTTACCACCGTCCGTGGTACTCGACGCTCTACGCCGGCGTCAATGGTATGCAAAAATCAAAGATATATGCACAGATCAATTCTTATCTCAACTGTTCGAGCTCTATGGCCTCGGAAACACATACATAAATTAAATTTCAAAAAGGTTACCTGAGGTTATGATGCTCTATTCATATTCTTATTACAATGATACACATATAAAACCTGGAACACAGCGTTGTAAAGTTGAGGTGGTGGCTTGGAAACTGCTTCATCCCTCGGTGCTCTGTAATTAGTATCTATACAGAGTAACTTTATGATGGGGGTGGGACCGGCATCTGTGCCAACGCACACGCCAGGCGTCCTGCTGCGGAATATTTCCCTCGTAGATCAAATATTTGAAAATCCGTCCCTCGACGTGGTCTTCAGCCTGTCGTGACTGGGTATCCGGGGTTCCGAAATGTGTGTATTCCCAGACTACACTGATGAAACAGCTGCGTATGTCCTCTGCGATGCGCCGAGAGGGCGTTAATGCATCGATTCTGCCTCGGGTCTTAGTACCACGAGGAATTTTTCCCACTTCTGGCACTGATAATGAAGATTTTATGGGGTGGGTCTGTGGTGACGGACGAGCCGGCGTTTGGATCAACGTCCGCACCACGAGTACCTCCAAAAAGAAGTAATTCAATAGGGGATGGTATATACGTATGAACGTATGTATATATACCACCGCGTGCCGCCGAGGATGTTGCGCTAATGGTTGGATAGCGTAGGTGCTTGTTTCCCAAGAAAAGTAATTGAGACAAAATAGTGTTTCGTTATACTAGGCGTCTAAGCACCGCCACATATATTTTAATATTTGTCTATTTATATCGTAGGGGATGCGTGCACAAAAAAAAAAATCATGTCGCATGCTCAATGAAATTGTGTAGCTTCTTAGGTAGGTGGGTTTGGAGCATGTTAACTTTTCCAGAAACTCCAACAAAAAAAGATATGCAGCCTTGCCTGCGCAGTTTAGATGCTGTTTCCGATGATTCTCCTTCCTCCAGGAGTTTCGGAATTATATTCCTAATATGAGGGATGACGAAACCATGAAATATTTTTTTTTTTTGAATGACGCCATCGAATGTCCTCCATTGTAGCAAGATAAAATTACTTTATTTTGCTTCAATGAACGCTTTAAACTTTACTCACCTTATTGTTGTGATAATATTAATAATAATCGGGATATATTTCTCCAATTGCTTCACGCAATTGGATGGATTCTCTTAGAGAAACCACAAATGTGCCACAAAATGGTGCGCGGATCGGCTGCTTTTAACAAAACGTTCTGCGGAGGAGGTGTATCGTGGTCGACGTCTGGCTTCGAAATGACATCCACAGACAACCTTCTCGCTTATATTTCCCCACTTTCCAGGTAGCCGCACGCCATGTTGATTTTTGCTACTTCCTTTTTCTAATACTCGTTCCAATAAAAGTAGCGAGTTAGAAGGCGGAAAGTAACGAAATCTTTGAGGGTAGTGCGCACTGTGTTACGTTGAAAAGTGTAACATCGTGCGGGACGTTAAGTACTTCTGACTGTTCAGGTATGCGAATATTATCATGCGAATTAAATGTCAGGTGTACCGAGGGGTGGAAATACTGATTCTGCCTTCGTGTAAACCTACTGTGGAAGTTATATAACAGTCTTCTCACACTATTTCTAGTGTGACCAAAAATGATTCTGTCAATTGTATTGTGTAACAAGTTGTCGTTCAGACTACGGTAAGCTATATGATTCTCATCTGACAGTTCCTGAGCGAGGTTAGGTATATCAGAACCTGGGTTGTTAACCAAAACCACATATTGCATTCCTTCAGTGTTCTGTAATTTATCCTATTGCAAAAAAAAGAACTGCGAAGATAACAAAGCTAGGTTTTGACGAGTGCTATATCCTGAGTTCACAATTTATTGTCTGCTTACTGTATATAAAATAGAAATCAGCTTGCTTCATAGTTAGAAATAATCCAAGGGAGAAAGAAAAAGGAAATCTCACCTGCCCTAAGTTCATAGAGTGGACAAAGAGTAAATGAGTTCATGCCGTCTTTGGGACATTAGTACTGTATTGGTTTGTCATCCACTGCATAATAAATTGTTTTGGCGTTGTCTATGAAGGCGAAGGGTTTTCAGGATGACCCTTCGATGAGTCTCTGATTCTGAACCAATTGTCCGGTAGTGTAAACTACGGATTGTGGCGATTCTCTAACATTCTCTACACTCATATCCCTCGATTTCCGTTTGGACTAACTGATATTCGAGTACCAATATTCTATTCCCAGTCACGCCTCCTAACTGACAAACTACTTTTTTCTGACATTCCCAATAGTGCGGTTGTCCTGCACTTTCGTTCCGTGTGGACGTAGCTTCAATTCTGAAATAGCGAGTAGCCGCTTACTCGTCAATTCCTTGTATTTTTAGAAAATGGTGGAACATCTGCTAAGTGGAAGTCAGACAGAATTTGGAAGTGCATTGGAAGGCCATTCTGGAAATGACATTTTTGTCTGGGTGGATTCTATTTGTGGAATCCTTTTAGGAGTGGGGTAAAATGACTGCGTTCGAGGTAGAGTGAGTACACGAATAATTTCGCTGGTAGATGGCATTGGTAGGAAATTTATTTGCATGCCATTCTGCAAAAAGTTTTCCCTACAAAGCTTGGAATTTCGACTAAGCCTGCTTCGTCGAACTTCCAAGAAAAAGGAGAACTTCTCACAAAAACTTACGTCTGGAGCTTTTTACTTTTCGTATCATACCGATACTGCAACTCTTTACCGTCTAGTTGGTGGAAGACAAAAAAAAAATATTTTTAGCACGGAATATGCATTCAAGTAACACATCGGAAATTCATATGTTTTGTAATACCACTGTTGTTGCATAACAAAAAAAAAATTTACAGGAAACAAGTTCCTACAGTACGTCAGGGTTTTATATTCTATAGGTCATTATTCAACATAGCGAGATTAACGCATAAACAGACCAAGAGTCTCATGCACAGCTGAGAGCCGGGCATCTGATTGCAAAAAAAATTTTGGAAACCTTCTGCATATTCAGGTGCCTTCATACGACAATAAAAAAAACTTTGATGTTGAATATGACAACAGAAAATATCTTAAAGGAAAGTCAGGTTATTTGGGCTTAAGTCAGGTGTATAATTAAAGTTCAATTATTTTATCTTTTTAAATCCTTAGTGTGACACGTCCACTTGTGTCCTCGCCTATCTTCAACTTCATATAGGTTCTCACCAATTATATTAGTAACGCGAACTTTAATAAATTTCGGACACAACTTCGCACTCAAATGTTTAGTTGCGTCACTCAGAACATGATTTCTTCGATAAATCTCATCACCTATTCTAAATGTTATATTTCTGGAGCGGAGATTGTACGTTTTCTCGTATGCTTCATGGGTTTTAATCAACGCTTGTTTCAAGTAAGAGTGAATGATGCTCATCCTGCCAACTTTGGGAAGCCAATCTATCTCCGAACAGTTCAGTCCACCCAACTCCCTCAAAAGACGATAGTCTGCCCCATGTTCTATCATACGTTGTCCGTACAGGGCTTCGTATGGGGACATCGTAAGAGTTGAATGTACTGTCGTGCGTAAAGCACTACTGATCGAAGACAGATGGGCATCCCAATCCGTTTGTCGTGGATTGACATAAGATCGGATAGCTGCTAAGATTGAACGGTTCACACGTTCACTTGCATTCGACTGGGGAGCATACACTGCCGTTCGGTAGTGTTTGACCCCGAAAATATTCAAAAACTTCTGGAACTCCTTCCCAACAAATTGTGTACCATTGTCAGAGAGAATGCTCTCTGGTACTCCGTAAATCAGAAACACATCATCTTTCAAGAATTTGACCACGCTAGCGGCTGTTGCTTTGCGAAGTGGTTTGATGAAGACAAATTTAGTCAATTGGTCCAACACGATTACTATATAAACATTACCAGCTTTCGACCTTGGGTATGGCCCAAGAAAATCAACATACAAATGTTGAAACGGCCTGTCTACTTCGAAACTGTTTCCCATTTCTGCTCGTAATGTCATATTAGCTGCCTTACTGGTCTTGCATGTCTCACACCGGTCAACATAAAGTTTGACCTGAGTGTACATACCGGGCCAGTAGAATCTGTCTTTCAACCTATAAACCGTCTTCACCACCCCACCATGCGAAGCGCGCGGCGGATTGTGAGCCAGAGAGATAAGAGATTCAGTCATCTCTGAGGGAACCCACAACTTCCAAGTTAGATCGTCGGCCAAGGGATTACCACCCGCATGTTTGGTGCGTTTGTATATATACCCTTCCGACACTTTAAGGTCCGGTAACCGCTCCTGTTCCTTCCTGATATGACTGATGATGTCCAGATAACCTTCGGATTTAAAGGATGGATCCTCAAGATCGATGTGGAGTACCTCCGAGGCATCGATCCGTGGTAGACATGACAGGAAAGCTGACACTGTCAACTCATCGTCTTCATAAGCTCTGGATAGAGCGTCTGGCACGACATTTAGTGTTCCCTTTCTATGCTCCACCACAAAATCGAATCCTTGGAGTCGCATACTCCACCTCGCTAATCTTCCGGTTGGATCTTTCATAGTCATCAGCCATTTCAGGCTGGAATGGTCCGTAATAACGCGAAAATGGTATCCCTCAACGTACGATCTGAACTTTTGGATACCTTCAAAAGCTGCTAAGCATTCGCGTTCAGTCACCGAATAGTTTCTCTGTGCAGCGTTCAGTTTCCGGGAGAAGTAGTATATAGGCTGCTCCGCTCCGGATTCGTCTCGCTGACAGAGTACACATCCGATGCCAGTCGCGGATGCGTCGCAGAGAATAATGAATTCCTTGGAGAAGTCTGGATTGACCAATACAGGTGCTGAAGTCAGAGCTTGCTTGATTTGAAGGAATGCTTCTATGGCTTCTGGTCCTAGCTTGAATGCTTTTCCCTTTTTCAACGTCTCGGTCAGCGGTGCGGCTAGGGTACTGAAATCCTTAACAAATCGCCGATACCAACCTGCCATACCGAGAAATCGGCGAACTTGGCGAGTTGTGGCTGGTAAGGGGAAGCTTGTGATCGCTGCTATCTTGTCCGGATCGGCTTTCAAGCATCCCTGACCGACCTTATAACCGAGATAATGAAGTTCATCAAAACAAAACTTCGACTTCTCGACGTTTATCGTCAGTCCTGCATTCGTCAAACACTTTCCGACTATCTCCAGAGTCTCCAGATGTTCGTCGAAATCCTTCGACACAACCAACAAATCATCTAAGTACACGAATACTTGATCTCGTAACCCCGACGGAATTACGCGACTCATGAGGTAACTCAAACTTTGTGCCGCATTACATAGACCGAAAGGCATGACCTTAAATTGGTACAGTGGTCTACCTGGTACCGTGAAAGCGGTCTTCTCCCTCGAACTTTGCTCCAGCGGTATCTGCCAAAACGCATCCTTCAGATCCACGCTAGAAATATAACGTGTTTCTGTCAGACGTGCTAGCAGCCCCTCTATGTGCGCGATTGGACGCGCATCCTTCTTCGTTACGGAGTTCACTTTTCGAAAGTCCAGGCACAATCGGTTCTTGCCAGGCTTGCGGACAAGCACCACTGGAGAACTCCATGCGCTGGAACTTTCTTCGATTACTCCTAACGATAGCATACGGTCCAATTCCGCGTACATTAGGGTTTGTATCGCTGGAGAAACGGGATAGTACCTCTGCTTTATAGGTACGGCATCACCCGTGTCTATGTAATGTTGTACTAGATTCGTTTTCCCGAGTCCATTGACTGCGAAGGAAGGAAATCCACGAACAACTGCATTTAGTCGCTTAGACTCTTCACTATTTAACTTAATCTGGTTGGTGGGTCTCTCGTCTGGCCCACCGGTCGCTATCCCTGAAAGACTTGCAATTATATGTGGCGCGATTTGGAATTTCTGCCAAAAGTCAACGCCTAAGTACAGACGTTGGCTTAGCGTTGGCACGATGTACAAATCAATATCTTTAGTTACCTCCTTATATTGGATCGCTGTCGTGATCACTCCGACTATGGATTGCTTGTGTCCATCGGCAGTGGACACGGTAGTCTCTACCTTCCTTATCGCAACGTTTTTGTCTTTCAAATAGGGGAGTACATTGGTGCCTAAGCAACTGATACTTGCTCCTGAGTCGAGGAGACCTAGAAAACTGTCACCGAATAGCCCAACCGTCACATAAGGACGTGGGTCACTCGATTCTCGACCTATTGTTGCTGACGCTACGTTACGATAAGTAGTCCGCTTCCGATGGAAGCGCTCCCTTATTCGTCGTATCCGTTTGGATAATACTGGAAAAGTAACTAATCTCTTACGCACTTCGTTATAATTGAGTAGCCTTTCATGGAAAGGTTTACGGTATAATGGTTCTGAAACGTTCTTACCTAAACCAAAATCTGATTTGGGTTTTGGTACTTCATTTATTATAGGGATTGTTCTACAATCATTTTTATTGGGTTCTAATAATTCATTATTGTTCGGGTTTGATTTTAAAATTGTGAATTTCGGAAGTTCAAGCGGCTTTGTCGGCTTGGACACTTGAACTCCGGGTGTATTTAATCGGAGCGAACCCCCCCGGTTGATGGGTTGTTCCTCCTCTCGTTTCCCGCTAGGCACTTAGGACACGATGGACTATATGCGTCTGCTAGTCCGCAGCGGAAGCAAAATATTTTATCAATGGGCTTGGGACAATCACGGAAGCTGTGGCCAGGGACTTGGCAATTCCAGCATTTCAATGTGCTTCGATCCCTTTGAATCGCTTCAATATGTGATGAAGGTAATGCCACTGTCAAGTCTTGACAAGGTTCTTCCTCTATTTCATTCACAAATCTCCGGGCAGGAGGGCGTTGTGCGGATGGCACGAAATTTGGACGTGTTGTGTCATAGTAGGAGTGTGACTTCTCAATTGCACGGCATAAATATGCTAAGTCTCGAAGACTTGAAGTACTGTACGTTATGAGTAGCTCGCTCATCCTCCTCCTGACATTGGTTTTGATGATTTCGATTAATTCTTTCTCCGTGCGCGGAACTCGCATTTTCGAATTAATCTTCATAATGGCATCGTAGAAGTCAGTGAATGACTCGCCATTCTGCATTTTCCTATCTGATAGCTTACGGAAGAGCTCAGTATCCGTTTCTAAGCTGCGATACTGCTCAACCAAGGCAGTCCTCAGGTCAGTCCAACTAGACTCTCGGTTTCGCTTTAAATATACCCAGTACCATGCTTCAACTGAACCGGAGACGAAGTGATAAAAGTTCATCACTATCTCGTCCCATGGTACGTTGTTACTGTACCGGATACAATCCAGACGGAACAAGAAGTCATCGACAGACATGTTCTTGCCGTCAAATTTTAACCCCCACTTATGATATTGAGGAGCTCGACTAGATGAAGTGGTGTTCGAACCGGTACGCCTACGCGGAGACGGCGGTGAATCATCATCGAAATTAAACGTATTCATCTTTTGCAAGAAATCATCTACATTAGCACCTCTATTCATTTGTGATGGATTGACACCTTGTAAGCATAGATTTGCTCCTGGTGGATACGTTGGAGTAGCCATTGCTGCTAACTCATCCTCAGCCGGCATATGGTCCGTAAGGTTTCTTCGGGCACCTTTACTGCCAGATGGAGCATTAATGGTAACTACGCGTGCAGCGTCCGTACCATTAGTAGGTTTGCTAGGCGGTTTACGCGAAGTTGATGTTTGAAGCATCGGTATAGGCTGAGTAGGTGGTCGTAGTGGTGGTTGTACCGGGGGTTGTACTGGTGCTTGAGTGGGAGGTTGCGTCGCAGCAGGTGGAGGTTGACTTTGCATGCTACTTCGAATTATATTAGTAACTTGTTCAAGTAGGTAATTCTGACTTTGGGTCAATTGCTCTTGAATAAACCTTCTCTCATCGCAACGATGCGCTTCAATAGAGGCTGACACAATGTCTTGGATATATGCTGAATGATCAGCAGCATCCTTGCGACGTTGTGCTTCCTCTGCACTCACATCTTCTACATCTCCAGGGTTAATCCCTGTATCATTCCCCGTTTGGTCGAAACCACCCTCTGATTGATCATCTTCCGGATCAACAGGTAAAGGTATCGGACCTACGCCTTGACCTGGTCTCAAAGGCATAATAATTACGTCACGTAATTTAGGATTATAAGAACTTTGTTTTTCAATTTTCCGATTTTCACCACTCATTGATGTAGTGTGAAAATTGGATGAACTATTTAGGAAAGTCCGGTAATTTTAGGATAAAAATGTGGGTAGTCCGTGAGCTATTTCCTCTAACGGATGCTACTCAAGTGTCAACAAAAAAAAAGTGTCAACAAAAAAAAGTGTCAGTAAAAAAAAATTGATTTATGAGTAAATATATACCGTGAGCTATACCTCCAACGGAAATATTTCAAAAATTCGTAAATCAGAATAACAGATAAGTGTAGGTAAGATAAGTGTAAATCGAAAAGTGCTTAATACTAAATGTGAATATTTATGTTTTACTCGTAATAAAAAGAATTATATCCTAAAAAAAAGGATTATTCGAAATACCTACGAAATATCTCAATCGTGTACTTGAATAAATGCTTAAATGTGTACTTAATTAGTTCAATAAATTCAAAATCTTATTATTAACGTTTGTATAATAAATGATTATACTTTATACTTAATAGTCTGAAAACAAAATTATGCTTGAAGGTGGGCACTATCCCAAAAATTCTCAAAACTGCAATGTCTCAGAAACTCAAAAATCTAAAAAAAACTCAAAATCTAAATATCTCAAAAACTCAAAACTCGAAACTATATCAAAAATCTCAAGAATCTCAAAATCTATACTTAAATATATCTTAAAAATCAAAATTTAATAAATTGTTTTTTTTTCCATAAAGAGTTCGGGAGGTGGTGACCCTCCCCTCTTCGGAAATTGGCGTGTACATTTCGGTTCGGTTTCTGAACCGATAAAAAAACTAAAAAAAAAACTCAGTGTGTGTGGACTTGTTAAACTTTACGGCGTTCTGGATATCAAAGAAAAGACAATTCTTCATAAACAAAAAGTTGATCGGGTAATCAATGGTAACATTACGCTACTGCTGACGTACATCGGGTATGAAAACACCAATTACCGGTTAGCGCTTCATGTCCCATTGATTACCGTCACTTCCTAACGGAAATCAAAACTGACTGAAATCTTTAAATACAAATTGGGTAATATAATAATTAAAAGTGTGAAGTTGATTTTCAGATGAAACGAAGTTGGGTCGTAGTTGAATGAATGACCAGCTTCTGCAGCTGACGTGCGTCGGGCAGTCGCTCCAACCACCGGTCAGAAGACCTGCTCACACTATTCTCCTACGACCAGGATCTCAGACATCACTTACGGGATATATCGACACCTCAGCAACTGACAATCGGGCAAAATCACTGCCTAACCCGGACAGAGATCGACGATAAACCTATGTGACAAGAGGTAAAGGGAAGTGGATAGACCTAATGCAACAGACTGATTCGGGACATATCACCAAACCACTGGACAAAATAGTGCCTATACCACGAATCTCGATGACGTTCCTCCATCTAAGATACCTGATCATCACAAAAAAAAAAAACTTCAACCAAAAACTGAAAAATTCTGAAAAATTTTCAAAAATTCTTAACTTCTCTCTACGTCACTCTGAATCGACCTAACTTTAATCAATTCAAATCTAACCTTCTCAAGCTAATTCGGGCCCCACGTTGGGCGCCATCTGTAACGTAAAATATAATTGATAAACATTATTATCAATGGGATAATATTAAGAAAATGTGAGAAACAGGAAATTAATAGGAAATTTCTAAAGAAATCTAACACAGGAGATTTTCGAAAGGAAATTCCCAAAAAGAAATTTTCTAAGAGATTTCCAAAAGAAATATCCCACCATGCGACGTAGAAGCAACATCTGAAATAAACGAATGCAAATAATCGATCACCTCACATTCAAATATTCAAATGCCCCTTCCATCCCGTCCAACTGCCGACAGACTCCGACCTCCCTTCCTTCATATCCTATGGACAATAAAAAATAAGGAAACCAATGTCTACCAACAACTGTACCTATCTAGGAGGAAGCAGAAAGAGACACGCAACCCAATAATCCTTGACTCCTATATCAAGGAAACAGCCACTCCAAACTCTTGCTCCAGGGTATCGGTGTGCCTAGTATACCTAGAATTGGAATACTTACATGTCGCTGCCGTTGCCCCCTGCTCCTCCCACTCCCTTCACATCCCTTAATATCCCTATTCATCCCGATCACAGAAGCGTGGAACATCCATCAGCCTACCCCAGGTACTGACCACAAAACCCCGCAGAACAGCCTAGTGGGTACCTGATGCCATGCCCACGCCTATCCACTACAAGCTCTAGGTGTTCTGCTTGCAGCATCATCTCACTGTAGCCTACACCTGGAAACCATAAACCTCGCTAATACTCCCATACTATACCTAGACCGCGAATGCTATCTCTAACCAAATCTTCTTACAATCCAGAGATCTCACTCCGGTTCGCATCTAAATGTCTAACTATGGCTGTCTGTTTTATGCGGATTGGGATGAATGTAACCTTTTGCCGGCAACGCCCCCTTTCTAGTTGACTGTCCAGGATGGATGGTCAATTAGAACGGCATGCGACAACTCAAGGTTATGGCCGAGATCGACCGTCGCGGTGGCCGGCAGTACCCTAGCCGCAGCTAGCACAGTCTGGCCATGGGTACTTGCTCCGGGATCTATACGACCGGTGTTACCTCTTTTTTTCTTACACTGCCGACCGATGAACTTTGGTGGTCAAGTTCGAATAATGATTTTGAAAAGCTTATTGGCCCTCATAGCTGATAAAGATTAGATCGTGTTGAATTGACCGAGAGAGCAGGCGATTCTATTGTGCACCTCATAATAGTATGAGTGAACGTATGCGATGAGAAAAGAATTATGTTGTACTATCACATCAACCCACAAAACGTAAACCGTATGCAGTGCATTGAAAAGCTATCCATAGATGATCGTGGTAGCTATGGTTGATTTACACCGTCTACGCACTCGGTTACCACGGGATTATACCGAGCGCGGACGCAGAGGTGTCTCACTAATAGGGGAGGGAGGATCTAGGATGGTTGTCGATCCCCCTGGTCTCATAACCCACCCGATTTGACGTCGCAAATCAACTCTCGTGACGTCAACCTTGGTTGACCGCAGACCTTGAGCCCCCAAGACTCAATAAATTTTAATGGGCAACCCCTAAGACGAAAGAGGCAAGCAAAAGCTTACCTAACTATCTACTCCAAACTAAAGACATAGTATTTGAATGGGATACTATCTATCTATACTATCAACCTGAAATGTATCACGCTTTCGCCACCGAAGAAAGGTGAGGGTGACCACCCTCCCTCGAATATCTTACTTCATCATCATAATTGTATTATATATCTCTAAGAAATAAAAAGAAACCAAAGTAAATTCCAAAGAAAGTAAATGCAAAAATTTTCTTTTAAACGTTATAAACGGAATTGGAATTATTTATTTAATAAGTTCTTAATATCTAACAATATAGTTAACTTAATTAGAATATCCTATTTGTATCAATTAGTAGGAGGTCTTAATTGTTCATACTTATTCTTTCCCTTATTAATAAAGTCTATAAAACAAACTCTCATAATCTCAAATTAACTCAGATAAGTAAAATTTAGGACTGAGTAGGTAAATTTTCAATTCGATAAGTAAACTAATCTTCACTAAAAGTTAGCCTTGACAAAGGTAAGGAACTTTATTATACATTGACAAACTGATTGTATGGACTATAATGTAAGTATATTGGTATACAATATAAAAAGGTAATATCAATAAAAAAATAAAAATAAAAAAATAAAACTAGCAAAAGCTAGTAGAGTGAGAAAAAAAAAAAATTTAATAATTATAACTAAAGAAAACTACGTTAGAGACGCGTATTATAAATGGATATAATCCGCGAAAATTCGATCGGAGTTTTATCGCGACGGTAAGGATTTTAACGTTATCTAAGTTTGTCGACGTTACCTCGAACAAAACAAAAAAAAAAGATAAGGAAAAGCTTTAAAATTCTTTCGATATATAAGCGGTTTTACTATACTTTTACCGAGATATGCAAGTATATCTATTCTATTGTGGATGTTTAGTAAAGTGGAGTTCAATACTCATGATCAACAAGGTATAAGGTTCAAACAAAAGCAGGATTTGCTTAGGACAATTCGCCCCCGAGCAACAAAACAAGAGTCAAATATAGTTCAAATACCACATAGGCGTGAATACTGTTTGTATCCACGCTTACGTTCGAATGTTATGTATCAATATAATCAAAAATATAATATATAAATCAAAATATATTAATCAATATTAAAATATATTCACTTTCTGATGTTTCGGAAGTGCACTCCAGAACCTGTAGAAAGAATGTTAGATAAATATCATGCAATTAGTTGTTACTCTATAATTGATCTAGTAATTGTGACCAACTACTCTTTCTAGGAAGCTACAATGAGCTCCAGTTGCTGAGGTATCAGGTCAAAGCTACTACCTTGTGTCTGAGGAGTGAGCTTTACTTCGTGCTATTGTATCTTGGCACGATGGTGTGTATAAAAAAAAAATGAATTCGCGTATACCGATCGCTTGTAGCGATTATTTGTACCAAACACTATGGTTTATGGCAGGACGAAACATTCGAATTGACAAATAAAAATTAAAAGTAGACAAAAAAAAAAGGAAATTAAAATCGAGTGAGTAAAAGTGATTTAAGTAAAGTTAATGACCCAAGGGGGCATAAGAAATTATACGCGGCGTTTAATAAACGTGATTGAATATGGTCGCTACCGACGCTAGACTGTAATTTTAAGACTCCAAATGAGAGAATATACTCAACGGATCTTCACCCGATAGCCAAATGCAAAATTCTTTTAGAAAAAGTATCCGCGGATTACTTTGCTATTTGCTTAACTAAAATAACGTATTGCGAGTTCCGGCTCTGCAAAGGTAATGATCTTATCAAACGTAATGGATCCGGACCACCGAAAAAGAAAATTCAGAATAGGTTCCGCGATCAAAAGGATTTTAATCTTGTTAGTCACGTATGCAAAAATATCAATTCACTATACACTAGGCTCAAACACATATTTTAAATTCACTTAAAACTAAGGGTATGGATAAATTCTTTGATAAATTCATTTATTGTAGGAGTAGTAGTAGCTTGCCATCAAGCAAATCTCCTTAAGATGTGACGCAAAGTAAAATTGTTACCACCGTCCGTGGTACTCGACGCTCTACGCCGGCGTCAATGGTATGCAAAAATCAAAGATATATGCACAGATCAATTCTTATCTCAACTGTTCGAGCTCTATGGCCTCGGAAACACATACATAAATTAAATTTCAAAAAGGTTACCTGAGGTTATGATGCTCTATTCATATTCTTATTACAATGATACACATATAAAACCTGGAACACAGCGTTGTAAAGTTGAGGTGGTGGCTTGGAAACTGCTTCATCCCTCGGTGCTCTGTAATTAGTATCTATACAGAGTAACTTTATGATGGGGGTGGGACCGGCATCTGTGCCAACGCACACGCCAGGCGTCCTGCTGCGGAATATTTCCCTCGTAGATCAAATATTTGAAAATCCGTCCCTCGACGTGGTCTTCAGCCTGTCGTGACTGGGTATCCGGGGTTCCGAAATGTGTGTATTCCCAGACTACACTGATGAAACAGCTGCGTATGTCCTCTGCGATGCGCCGAGAGGGCGTTAATGCATCGATTCTGCCTCGGGTCTTAGTACCACGAGGAATTTTTCCCACTTCTGGCACTGATAATGAAGATTTTATGGGGTGGGTCTGTGGTGACGGACGAGCCGGCGTTTGGATCAACGTCCGCACCACGAGTACCTCCAAAAAGAAGTAATTCAATAGGGGATGGTATATACGTATGAACGTATGTATATATACCACCGCGTGCCGCCGAGGATGTTGCGCTAATGGTTGGATAGCGTAGGTGCTTGTTTCCCAAGAAAAGTAATTGAGACAAAATAGTGTTTCGTTATACTAGGCGTCTAAGCACCGCCACATATATTTTAATATTTGTCTATTTATATCGTAGGGGATGCGTGCACAAAAAAAAAAATCATGTCGCATGCTCAATGAAATTGTGTAGCTTCTTAGGTAGGTGGGTTTGGAGCATGTTAACTTTTCCAGAAACTCCAACAAAAAAAGATATGCAGCCTTGCCTGCGCAGTTTAGATGCTGTTTCCGATGATTCTCCTTCCTCCAGGAGTTTCGGAATTATATTCCTAATATGAGGGATGACGAAACCATGAAATATTTTTTTTTTTTGAATGACGCCATCGAATGTCCTCCATTGTAGCAAGATAAAATTACTTTATTTTGCTTCAATGAACGCTTTAAACTTTACTCACCTTATTGTTGTGATAATATTAATAATAATCGGGATATATTTCTCCAATTGCTTCACGCAATTGGATGGATTCTCTTAGAGAAACCACAAATGTGCCACAAAATGGTGCGCGGATCGGCTGCTTTTAACAAAACGTTCTGCGGAGGAGGTGTATCGTGGTCGACGTCTGGCTTCGAAATGACATCCACAGACAACCTTCTCGCTTATATTTCCCCACTTTCCAGGTAGCCGCACGCCATGTTGATTTTTGCTACTTCCTTTTTCTAATACTCGTTCCAATAAAAGTAGCGAGTTAGAAGGCGGAAAGTAACGAAATCTTTGAGGGTAGTGCGCACTGTGTTACGTTGAAAAGTGTAACATCGTGCGGGACGTTAAGTACTTCTGACTGTTCAGGTATGCGAATATTATCATGCGAATTAAATGTCAGGTGTACCGAGGGGTGGAAATACTGATTCTGCCTTCGTGTAAACCTACTGTGGAAGTTATATAACAGTCTTCTCACACTATTTCTAGTGTGACCAAAAATGATTCTGTCAATTGTATTGTGTAACAAGTTGTCGTTCAGACTACGGTAAGCTATATGATTCTCATCTGACAGTTCCTGAGCGAGGTTAGGTATATCAGAACCTGGGTTGTTAACCAAAACCACATATTGCATTCCTTCAGTGTTCTGTAATTTATCCTATTGCAAAAAAAAGAACTGCGAAGATAACAAAGCTAGGTTTTGACGAGTGCTATATCCTGAGTTCACAATTTATTGTCTGCTTACTGTATATAAAATAGAAATCAGCTTGCTTCATAGTTAGAAATAATCCAAGGGAGAAAGAAAAAGGAAATCTCACCTGCCCTAAGTTCATAGAGTGGACAAAGAGTAAATGAGTTCATGCCGTCTTTGGGACATTAGTACTGTATTGGTTTGTCATCCACTGCATAATAAATTGTTTTGGCGTTGTCTATGAAGGCGAAGGGTTTTCAGGATGACCCTTCGATGAGTCTCTGATTCTGAACCAATTGTCCGGTAGTGTAAACTACGGATTGTGGCGATTCTCTAACATTCTCTACACTCATATCCCTCGATTTCCGTTTGGACTAACTGATATTCGAGTACCAATATTCTATTCCCAGTCACGCCTCCTAACTGACAAACTACTTTTTTCTGACATTCCCAATAGTGCGGTTGTCCTGCACTTTCGTTCCGTGTGGACGTAGCTTCAATTCTGAAATAGCGAGTAGCCGCTTACTCGTCAATTCCTTGTATTTTTAGAAAATGGTGGAACATCTGCTAAGTGGAAGTCAGACAGAATTTGGAAGTGCATTGGAAGGCCATTCTGGAAATGACATTTTTGTCTGGGTGGATTCTATTTGTGGAATCCTTTTAGGAGTGGGGTAAAATGACTGCGTTCGAGGTAGAGTGAGTACACGAATAATTTCGCTGGTAGATGGCATTGGTAGGAAATTTATTTGCATGCCATTCTGCAAAAAGTTTTCCCTACAATGCTTTATCACAAAAGGCATCCCATTGAAAAGGAACGCTTTTCTTTAATAGTCTTGTTAAAGGCTTTGCAAGTTCAGCAAAATTTGGTATAAACTTTCTGTAGTATCCGACGAAACCTAGGAAAGATTTAATGTCTTTAGGTTTTTTAGGTACTGGGAAAGTTTTTACGGCCTTAGTTTTTTCGGGATTTGGTTTTATTCCATCCTCTGAGATGACATGTCCCAGATATGTTAGTTCTTTCCTAACAAAATGACATTTTTCCGGTTGGAGTTTAAGATTATTGTCCCGAAGGCGATTTAAAACTTTAATGAGTCTATTGTTGTGATCTTTAAGATCATAGCCGTAAATGACTATGTCATCTACGTATACAAAACATTCAATACCTTGGAGTCCCATGAGCACATTATTCATAAGCCTTTGAAAAGTAGCAGGGGCATTTTTTAGACCGAATGGCATACGATTGTATTCATAATGTCCGAACGGGGTACTAAAAGCAGTTTTGGATTTGTCCTTTTTATCCATGAGGATTTGATGGAAGCCTTTTGCAAGGTCTAGCGTACTGAAATACTTTGCTCTTCCCAACTGATCTAAAATATCAGTTATGTTGGGTAGAGGGTAAGCATCACCGACAGTAAGTTCATTTAACTTTCTGAAGTCGACTACGACTCTCCATCTTTTGGTCCCATCTTGTCCAGGTTTCTTTGGAACAAGTAGTAGGGTTGAATTCCATGGACTATTGCTTGGTTGTACCACTCCATCGTCTAACATTTCTTTTACCTGCTTATGTATTTCCTGCTTTGTGCTATCTGGAAGTCTATAAGGTCTTGTGTAGAGGGGTGGTTTTCCCTCCTCAGTTGTGATTTTGTGACGCATAGCATTCGTATGCGTAAGGTGATCGCCTTCTAAATAAAACAGGCCGTTGTACTCACGACAAATTTTTAAAATTGACTTTCTTTCATCAGGATTACAATGTTCAAATTCCAAAAGTGATTCTAATTTTTTTAATCTGTTTTCTAAAGGGTTATTAAAATTGTTTGTCTCGACAATATTGAAATCGTCGAGTTTATCATGTTTAACTTTTATTTTATCTAAATTAATTTCTTGATCAGAGTCTAAGATATTCATAATTAACACTTTTATTTTAGATTTTATTTGTTGGGTAACTGTTTCGCCTATATATACACCAGGAGAAATTTCTTGTTTTTCTATCACTATATCATTGTTATTATTAGAGTGAAAAGGAATACTTATTACTTGTTGTGCCCGAGGTTTCAATATAATTTTATTTTTTTTATGTTTTCTTTAAACTTTTTCTCAGTCTTACTGTCTGCTGGGTTATTTTTATTTTTATTCTTTTTATTTTTCTTGTTATTTTTGTTATTGAGGTTGAAGTTTAATTGAGGGCTGGAATTGAAGTTATTTAAGGTATCTAGCCTGCAGTCGTTATATAATAAGTTATCTAATCCGGCCTGTAGACAATCGGATTCAGATCCCGTTACAAATGTTAAATTTGTTGGTACGAACTTTTTATTATTAGACTGTTGATTGGCATCCTTGTTTTCTTCTATGCTGGTATTACCCGTAGGTACCACCTCGTAAGATGTAGCATTTTTATTCCGCTTCTCAGTTGTGTCTTCAACATCAGTTTTGGGCAAAAACATATCTCCTTTTTTTATTTTCAACTCTAATTGTTTTTTCTCATAATTTATTTTTGAATTATATTTTTTCAAAAAGTCATTCCCTAATATTCCATCGAATGGAAGGTTAATCTCATTGTTGAGAACTTTGAAGGTGTGCTCTAGCGATATAATATGATTGTCGGTTGCGAACTCTAGAATAACAGGGGATTTTCCGAGAGTAGAAAATGCATCTCCTCCAATGGTTGATATAATACAATTAACTATTTTCCTCTATTTTTGTTGACAGTAATTTTGTTTTTATCAGGCTTATATCGGCGCCTGTGTCAATCAAAAATGTAGCATCTTTAGCATTGACTTGGATTTGTATCACCGGCTCTGGGTATCCAGTGCAGAATGATACGGACATGCTTAAGTTTATATTGGGGTACGGTGTACGTCGGCAGTGGTTAATACTCGGGAGGAACTGCCGTTGCTCAATTCCCGAGTGCTGCAGTTTTCCGACTGATAATGATTGTTATTTTCGAGGTTATCCTCGTTATTAGATCTCAACACATGATGTCTCGCATCATGTCTTGAAAATTCCTGTTGGTTGAGACGCTCTTCACGAAATAGGTTATTATTTCTTGAAGACTGGTTTTTCATTCGTAAATGAGCCAGCCGCGTCCTACAATCTTGTTGGGAATGAGTTGTCCCATTACAGTACGTACATCTTGTAAACCGTACTTCCATTTTTATTTTTTGAAGAGTGAAATTCGGAAAATTGTTATTCCGGTAACAACTTCTAGAAGTGTGGCCTGTTTTGCCACAAGTTTGGCAGGTTGGTGATCGGTTTTTACCGGTCGAAAAATAGCAAGAAGAGGATGTGTGACCAATTTTTGCACAAGTCAAACAAGTGGGCCTTGAAAAATTTGTTGGTCTACTCGAAGGTTCGTTTTCCAGCCGCGGAGATTGTGTTATTGCATAAGTGATTGCTGATTTTAAATCGGAAGCATTATGCGCTTTGGTAAGTAATCTCAGACTTGAGTTTATTAAACCGTCTTCAAAGCATCGTGTAGCCATAGACTTATTCTCTGTTAATAGGTATTCTCTAACAGATGTATCTTCTATGGAACTGCACGTTGCTTGATCTTTCCATTTGGAAAAGGCCTTA
The DNA here is from genome assembly GCA_916050605.2 of Platycheirus albimanus. Classification (NCBI taxonomy): domain Eukaryota; kingdom Metazoa; phylum Arthropoda; class Insecta; order Diptera; family Syrphidae; genus Platycheirus; species Platycheirus albimanus. The sequence continues at coordinate 342,661,690 of OU696696.1, forward strand.
TATTGAATGAAGTCAAAAGCTGCTACTTGTAATCTAGTCTTTACTACGGACAAGAATAAAGAGTGCTGTGCTTCGTCCGTAATGAACGAAAATAGAGTATTCCTGCAAGAGATTTAACTCGTTTGGGTTACCGTCGAACACTGGTACGATATTATTAATATCGCTCAAACTAATTTTAGTAGTCATTTTAGATGGTTTGTTTTTTATAGTCGGAACGTATGGTTCGTAAAAGGGAAGGGCTTGGAGTAGTCCTAACGTTATTTCTCGTCGCGTGAGAATTTTAAGTGTTTAAAAAAAAAAAATTTGTCAAAAAGCGGTTTTACAGTTGTGTATGCAAAAAATAATTGATAATAATAATAATATTTATACCTTAATAATCCTTTTTAGCCGCAGTGTTAACTCAAGTTCCCTCTTGGATTTTCTGACTTCTGCCTTCTGTTGTTGACGTCGTTTGCCAGGTAAGCTTCACGCCCTAAAGATGTTGATTACGGCCTGGTCTTTTTCACTGCCCAATTTTTGCCTCCGGCGTCCACTAAAAGGAGTTCGCCAGGTCTTATGATTATGGGATTTTGGGGTCTTTTTTTTTCACTTTCACTTTTAAATTTTTTTTGTGTGTTAAATTCCTGGTGTATAGCCCCAGTACGCTTCAAAATATCGTTACACAAAAAGAAAAAAAAATGTAGGTGATTTTAGTTGTATCCCACCGCTGCCACCATGAAATAACCCGACTTATTGCCGTGCTTTCCTTCCTATTAAGGAGAAGAGCAATCTCGGGGAGAGAATATAAAGAAAACAGTTAGGTATTCTTTTTTCAAATCTTTCTTTTTATTTTAGCTCTAGGGCCCGCTGTCTCTATGCTTTGGCTGCGACCTTTCGAGTTTAGAAAGTAGATATTCTCTGACTTAAAACTAAAAATGTAATTTCTTTTATACAAATTTGGGTCTTTATTGACCACGTTCTTTTTCTTATTTATCTATTATGTATTTATGCATTTCCCCATAACATACTTTTATCTTGAACTATTGTGAAACTACCAAAAATGCATTGCTTTCCATATTGATAACACAAAAAGATTCCACTTGAATTTCCTCATTCTTTCATCATATTAGTAATCATCACAAATTCCAATTCTTTTGCAACATAACTTCTAGTCCATACAATTGAGTCGACTTGTCATTTGTCACCTCGCTCCACTAGCGTTATCAGCATTTTCTTTATTTTGGGATTTCCCTCAGTGCCCGCAATAGCAGTGCATTGCTTTGGGTATTAAAAATTGGTTATCGCTTACTCATAATTTGAATGCTTAGGCTGGCGCTTGATTTTGGACTCGACCTAGTGACGACAAACGACAAATGTATGTACTCGTAATCTGATGCATTTGGAAAATTGGATGGTGGAAAAATATTGTGGCTTGCTTATGGGAATATCATATATGGAGGACTATACATAGTATGCTATTTGTTCTGTTGGCTTTACTTATGGGAAAATGCAATGAATGTTTTTGGCTTGCTTATGGCAATGAATGTAAGCAGATGAGGGTTGTAAAGATTTGGTCCTGTGATCTTTGGTGGAGACTTGATCAATAGAGCAGACTTGGTCCGGCGGATTGCCTTATAAGCCTTAACCCAAAAGCGAGTAGCTCTGTAGGGCGTCTGAACTATTCCTAGTCTTTAACGTATCGAATCTCCAGCGAGTTGCTTAGTAAAAACACGATATGTTTGGCTTCGGAATCAGAAGTGAATAATCAATATTTTATTCTCTCTATTTATACAAAATAAGTTGCCTTCTTTGGTATCCAACCATACTTCGATAATCGACACAGTTCTATCGATATTCCCAAACTGTAATATCAGCAATTGACCATATGCATGCACTCTAAGTGGTTTTTGGGCTAGCTTGCATAATTTCATTCATGAGCCATCGACCCTTGAAAGTGTTTTCGATTTGTATACAAAAAATACACAGGCACTCAGAAGTGTCATATCATAAGTATTTTTTGTGTATCTTGTATTCGTTGCACAAAGTGCGCCAACGGAAATATTATGAGTTGAAGTAAGTTTTTAGTGCATGTGATGGATATCGAGTATCAAGTATCGAAGAAGGTTGAATACCCTATTAATTGTTTTTATGGCAATTAATTAAGTGATCGCTGGTGCGATCCCGTCACACCACCCTTCCTGGGAGAAAAAGGAGAAATCATGACATGTTATGATTTCTTCTTTTTATGCGACACTTTGTACAATGAGGGATCTGTTTTTAGATATTTGATAGGTATTTTGTGATTTTATAGACCTTTTTTTTTTTTTTTTTTGTTACATCGAATTGTATTTTGCTTTGGAATTTGTGTAATAGATTTGATTTTAATGTTTTTTTTTTTTTTTTTTGATGTTAATTTAAATTTGTTTAGCTATGTACATTTTGAAGATAGAGTTTACTTATATAAGATTTTTTTTTTTTTTTTTTTTTTTTTTTTTTAGAGATAGTTACGTTAAATTAGTTAAGCTATGTACATTTAGAAGATATAGTATAGTATTAAGTAATATTAGATTATATATTTTTTTTTTTTTTTTTAATTTTCATACTGGGCCTTATCCTATAATTATTGAAGTTATTTATATTACCAAATACAATAATAATTATGTAAATCTTATATCTATGCGCGCCTAAGTTTATGTTAATATATTTATATTTACCTTGCAAGTCTACATACATGAAACATGATATCATACTGAAATTTTCTTCTAATTTATTTTCTATTTTTTTTTTTTTTTTTTTTTTTACATACATTTATAATTTATTCTTACGTGATTATATTTATGGCTGGGTGCTGTATGAATAGGGTAGGCCCTGATTGGTATCAACATGGCGATGCCCAGCGTTGCAACTGTCTCATACGCATCAATTGTGCTTATTTTACCTCCAAGTGGTAGCCATCGGGTACTGGTCTTGTCCACCCGGACTTGACTTGCTGAACTTATAAGCGCGAGTGTTGATCACAGAAAAATAGCAACACTATAATTGCCCTGCCATAAAACTCCTCTGTTTCTCTTGTTGGGTAGCAGTTTATTCTGTACGAACCCCTCAGAAAGCAAGCGAGCGGCGGATGAGCTTCCAATTAAGTGAACCAACGGCGACGCTTACAGACAATATGGTAGGCACCCCATTGAGCTACTTCGACATATTCGGAGCTCAGGTCTTTGGGTCCGTTCACTACTATTAGTCAGGGTAGTGAAATAGAGAAGGTGGCGGATGAGCCCATATAGGACCAACGGTAGCTCTAACATCCCCGTAGTGGGTTACTGACTCTGGATTTTCTCCAGCTCCTTTTGTCCAAGGAGAGCAGCATAGGGCCTGGTCCCCCAGGTTGGGGGTTGTGCGTCGGGGTAACTTCCCTACCACGTAAAAAAATTCATAGTTCCGAAACAACCAACTGCCTCGGATATGGATGACCCTACTGATGACGACCCTAGCAAACGAAACAAGGACAACGAATTTCGGTTCTGCACGTGGAATGTCCGGACCCTTAACAGACCACGTGCAGCCGAACAATTAGTGGAAGCCCTAGATGGTGTCAAAGCCGACATCACAGCCATCCAAGAAGTGCGATGGGATGGTGAAGGCACAAGGAGGATGAAAAACTGTGACATCTACTACGGCAAGTGCTACAGGACAAGAAACCAGCGGCTATTTGGATGCGGATTTGTGATCAGAGGAAGGCTTAGGCAAGAAGTCTTGGGGTTTCGTGGCATAAGCGAACGCATTGTCACAATCCGCATTAAATCCAAATTCAGCAACATCTCGCTGATCTGCGTCCACGCCCCCACGGAGGAAAAAGATGACACGACCAAAGAAGAATTCTACGATCTTCTCGAGAAGACGTATGATGAATGCCCGAAGTACGACACTAAGTTTATTCTTGGTGACTTCAACGCCAAAATCGGAAAGGAGGGTAACTTTGGCTCGACAGTCGGAAAGCATAGCCTGCACGACAACACTTCCAGTAACGGACACAGGCTAATCGACTTTGCTGCGGGGCGAAGTGTCATCTTAGCAAGCACATACTTCCCACACCTCAATATACACAAGGGGACCTGGCGGTCTCCTGATCAAAATACCGTCAACCAAATTGATCACATTGCGATTGATAGCAGACATGCCTCCAATGTCATGGATGTCCGCACTTTACCTTGTTGTAGCTAAAGTGCGAATGCGGATCTCCACCAGACCGCAGAATCGAACATCCACTGTGAGAAAGTTTGATGTTGCGAAGTTACAATCGCAAGAGACCGCCACAACCTTTGCCAATCATGTCTCCTCTTATCTCTTGACAAGCCCGGCGCCTGCGCCAAACCCAGAAGCCCAGTGGCAACATTGCAAAATGGCCATCAAAACCGCTGCCACGGACGTTTTGGGTTTCATTAGGCGACCACAACGAAACACCTGGTTTGATGATGAGTGCAGGCTCGCACACTTGGCCAAAGACGAAGCCTATCATGCAGTTCTGAATGCCAGAACTAGAGCTGCCAAGAGCGCTTTCCGTGCGGTGTACCAGCAAAAGAGGAAATAGGAACATCGGCTTTTCAGAAGAAAAAAAAGAGAACTGGAAAAACGAATGGTTGAATCTATTGAGGGGTGCTACGGCAGAAGCAATGTTCGAAAGTTCTACCAAAGGGTAAAGCATTCGTCCAAGGGTTACAAAGCCCGAGCGGAAGCATGTAGAGACGAGGGTGGGAATGTCGTTGTAGATACACAGTCGGTGCTGAGAATTTGGAAAGAACACTTCTGCAGACTGTTAAACGGCGAAGACAACCAACTAATCGCTGTCAGGCAGAATCATCCATTCGATTTGGATGATGATGAACAAAATTTCCGTCCTCCCGACCAAGAAGAAGTTCGGATAGCAATATCTAAACTAAAGTCCAACAAGGCTGCTGGAGCTGATGGCCTTACGGCTGAACTCTTCAAAGCAGCGGGAGATGACTTGGTGAGGAGCATACACCAACTCATCTGTACAATCTGGTCGGATGAAAGTATGCCTGACGAATGGAACCTCAGCATTGTGTGCCCTATCCACAAGAAAGGAGATACTCTAAGCTGCGCCAACTACAGAGGTATAAGTCTCCTAAATGTCGCCTATAAAATCTTGTCGGCCATTCTGTGTGAACGTCTGAACCCTTTCGCACGTGAACTGATTGGCCCCTATCAGTGTGGTTTCAGACCCGGTAAGTCAACCGTCGACCAAATTTTCACACTTCGGCAGATTTTGGAAAAGACCCAAGAATTCCAGATCGATACTCACCACCTCTTTATCGATTTTAAAGTCGCCTATGACAGCGTAAACAGGAACGAGCTATACAGAGCCATGTCGCTTCTTGGCATCCCTGCAAAACTCGTTCGATTGTGCAGGATGACTATGGAGAACTCGCGCTGCTCCGTCAAGGTTGGTAAGAACACCACCGACTCATTTAATGTCGAGAAAGGCTTACGACAGGGTGACGCGCTGTCATGTAACCTCTTCAACATCATTCTTGAGGCAATCGTACGCAACTCGCATGTCAACACCAGCGGTACGATTTTTTTTAGATCCGTTCAATTACTTGGCTATGCTGACGATATTGACATTATTGGAAGAACGAAGCGCGCTGTCAGTGGAGCATTCGCAAGTATTGAAGTGGAAGCGGCTCGAATGGGTCTGGCTGTAAATGAAGATAAAACAAAGTATATGCTGTCCTCGGGTGAAGTAGATCATCACCGTAGGCTCGGACAAAACGTCACAATGGACAGATATAACTTTGAGGTTGTCAAGGACTTTGTCTATTTGGGTTCCACTATAACCTCTCAGAACAACATCAGTGAAGAGATCAGTCGAAGAATCACTCTTGCCAATCGCTGTTTCTTCGGGCTAAGAAGGCATCTTAGTAGTAAAGCCCTCTCTCAAAGGACCAAGGAGACACTATACAAGACCCTTATCATCCCAGTCCTGCTGTATGGGGCAGAAGCGTGGACACTGACACAATCGGATGAATACAGGCTGGGGTGCTTTGAGAGAAAGATTCTTCGGGTGATATTCGGGCCTGTATGTATCAATGGAGTATGGAGGAGAAGATTCAATGACGAACTGTACGGGCTATACAGCGACATTGACTTGGTTAAGAAGCTGAAAATTCAGCGGCTTAGATGGCTGGGTCATGTGGAGCGTATGGACGAAAACGCTCCTGCCCGACGAGTCTTCAATTCCAACCCGGAGGGCCGACGCAGTTCTGGAAGACCCCATCTAAGGTGGCGCGATCAAGTGGTAAACGACCTCAACCAACTTGGTGTGCGCAACTGGAGGCCACTGGCTAGGGACCGGCCTAGCTGGCGAGGAATGTTGGTTGAGGCCGTGGTCCACAATGGACTGTCTGCGCCACCTTAAGTAAGTAAGATTATATTTACGAAGGCACTTTCTCGCCTTTTTTATTTTTTTTTTTTTTTATTAGTTTTATAAAAAAATTTTTTTTTTTTTACAATCTTTTGTTTAATTTTATTTACTTGGGTATTCAAAGTTAGGTATTCAAAGTTAGGTACTACTGTATACATTTTGATATTTAAATCAGAGTCAAATATATGTAAAATGGCTTTAGTCTATTTTTATGAACTGTTATCTTTTTGTTTTCATATTTTATATCGCAATTTACACCCTTTTGAGATAAAACCTCGTATGGACCTATGTAGATTGGATATAGTTTCTTTCTATTTTCGTTTCTAAGTAAAACTAAACTTCCTATTTCAAAATTTGAGCTCTTTGTTCGCTCCTCTAGATCAAATCTATTTTTTCTTGCTATCTTTTTGCCTATCAGAGTTTCTCGAACATCTTTATGAGCGACTTGTAATTTATGTTTTAAATCAATTACATAATCGTCATAGTTGTACACAGGTTCTACCTGTTTAACCAGATTTGATGGTAAATTACACTGTCTTCCGAATATTAGTTCGAAAGGTGTATATCCTGTTTCTGAGTGTACTGATGTATTGTAACAGAAAACGTAGTATGGTAGCCATGTGCTCCAATCGGTATGTTTTTCTGAAACGTAACTTCTCAGATATGCTCCTAAAACTTTATGAGAGTTTTCTAAAGCTCCTATGCTCTCATGGTGATACGCTGTGGATTGCAACTGTTCGATTTTTAATAATTTACAAATCTTCTGAAAAACCTGATTTAAAAATTCGGTTCCCTGATCGGAGGCTATTGTATGTGGAACTCCGTATCTTAAAATAAATCCTTCTACTAGAGCTTTTGCCACTGTACTTGCTTCTTTATTTGAAATGGGTATTGCCTCGATGAATTTGGTTAATTCATCTTGTATAGTTAAGATATATCTAAATCCATCTTCTGATTCTTCTATAGGTCCTACTAGATCTAAAAATATTTTATCTAAACCCGATTCGGCTGTCGATGTGATAGTCATTGGTTGCTTTTTTGGCTGAATATATTTATTTCGTTGACAAATTGGGCAATGCTTTACGTATGTCGTCACATCGTTTTGCATGCCTGTCCAAAAGTATTTTCTTTTTATATTTTGTAGCATGCGGTTTATTCCTGCATGTCCGCTGGTTGGAAGAATGTGGTAGTCATTAAGTATTAATTTCTTTTTACAAGGATCAGTTATTTCTATATTTTTTTCTATAATGTGCACTTTAATATTACTTTCTTTAAATATTTCTCCTAATATTCTTTTTAATTCATTAATATTGCTCTCTTTGCGGCCGCATGCGAGCTTCTTTATTTCATTTTTAGTAATATATATCTTTTTAATACAATTCAATCCGCAGAGTTTATGCACATCCCTTGACAATATTTTGCCAAATACTGTCGATTGGGTTGTAGTGCAGTCCTTGGACTTTTTTAGGAGTAAACAATTTCCTTTTGGGATATACACTAAAACTTTATTTGGACCAATAATTATGTCCATATCCTTGAAATTAATTAAATCTTCCTCAAAGTTGTCAACAATCTTCAGCTCTATGATTTTAAGTCCATGTTCTGGTAATTTCAACAGTTCGGTTATGAGTAGTTCATCGGTTTTCGTGTTTTCTATATTATTTCTTTCTTTCTGTTCGTGAATTTTACTTTCTGCTTTGGATTGAGCTCTCGTTACAACACAGATACATAACTGCTTTAAATCATCGGAGTCTATTTTTATGCGACTCAGTGCGTCGGCTGTACAGTTATCCTTACCTGGAGAATATTCTATATAGAAGTTGTATTCTTCTAGTAGTAGTCTAAATTTTGTTAGTCTGCTACTAGGCTCTTTAAGTGAGAACAAGTACACTAAAGGTCTATGGTCTGTTAAGATTTTGAATTTTCTTCCGAATAGGTAGGGACGATAGTGTTTAACTGCCCATACAATTGCAAGTAATTCTTTCTCAATTGTACTATAGTTTTTCTCTGCTTTATTAAGAGTTTTACTTGCATAGGCAATTGGTCTATCGTCGAAATTAGATAAGATAGCTCCTAGAGCGAAACCTGAGGCATCGGTTCGTAGGATGAATTCCTCGTTAAAATTGGGGAATTGTAGGATTTTAGGACTTGTAAGGATTTCTTTAAGCAACTCAAAAGATTTTTCGCAATCTTTATTAAAATAAAATTCGACATCTTTTTTCAGTAATCGGTTAAGTGGGATAGAAATGGTAGCGAAATTGGGGATAAATTTACGATAGTAGTTGGCGAATGCAACGAATCTTCTTACTTCATCCGCGTTGGTGGGTGTTGGGTAACTTTTCATTGCGGAAGATTTAGTAGGATCGGGTAGGATACCATTATCAGAAATAACGTGGCCTAGGTATAACACTTCTTTTCGCAAGAAAAAGCATTTTCCAGGGTGTATTTTCAGATTTACTTCTCTTAGACGTTCAAACACTTGTATTAGATTTTTATTGTGGTCTATTAAACTTTTACCAAAAACTATCAGATCATCAAGATAAACAAAACATCGTGAATAAGTTAGTCCTGACATAGCTATGGACATCATTCTTGAAAATTTACTGGGTGAGATCTTTAAACCCATAGGTAATCGTTTTAACTGGTAGTGACCATCTTCTGTCGAGAACGCTGTGATTGGTCTGCTATCGGCATCCAACTCCATTTGGTAGTATCCCTGGCTTAAATCTATACAAGAAAAGTAAGTTGCTCCTCCTACCATATCATAGATGTCTGTTATGTTGGGTAGTGGAAATTTATCATCTTCAATTCTCTCGTTCACGTGACGATAGTCGATCACCATACGGAATTTTTGTAGACCAGTAACAGGGTCTTTCTTTTTAGGTACTATTAGTATGGGAGAGTTCCAAGGAGATATAGATGGTTCTATAATGTCATTGTCTAACATCTTCCGTATTTCTTCTTTTATATCTTGTTTCTGTGTGTGTGGGAGACGATATGGCTTTGAATATTTTGGTGACGCATCCTTTTTGAGCGAGATATCTGCTTTGCCAATATGTGTATACGTGAGTTTGTCACCATCCACGTGAAAGATGTCTTGATATTTTGTACATATTGCTTTTATTTCTGCTTTTTCTTCACTATTTAATGTGTCAAAATTTATTTCGTTTATTATCTTATTCACTCGAGTGTTTATTGATTTTTCTGTCGGGTTGTAACGTAGGATGTAATGTTCCGAGGCTGATGAGGACAATGGTTCGGCCCATTTGAGAGTTACAGTTGTATCCCGTGCATTCAAAATTTTTATTGGTATTTTCCCGTCTATGGCAGTGGATAATGAACCTGCCATAAAAACGTTGTCGCATAATTGTTGCGGGTAGAATACTCGAGATTCGGTGTGTTTTGTGTTTAACCAATAGGTTGCTTCGCATCTTGGGGCTATTGAGATGGTATTAATATTTTCTTGGGAACACATGGGCAGATGAATAGTGTTATTTCCTTCTTTGATTTTTAATGAAAAATTCTCTAAGTCAAGTATGGCGTTAAACTGTAGCAGAAAATTTGCTCCAATAATCCCTTCAACTGGGATTGGGAAATTATCGGGGACCACGTGAAATTCGTATGGAATTATGAAATCTTTTAAATGGATTTGAATATCACATGTTCCTATTGTTTCTAAATCTCCTGAAATGCCTAGAATTTTTGAGCTTTTATTTTTGAATATGGGAATGTTTGGATTTACTGAACTGTTTTTTATTACACAAATTGAAGCTCCTGTGTCTAATAAAAATCTTATATGTTTATCATAGTCCAGTTTTAACTGAACGTAAATGCCGTTCGATATTCCAGCAGTGCAAATGGCATTTGGCATTGGTGGATTGCTTAATTTCCCTCCGATGGGTCGGCTAGCCCCTCGGTGGGTTGCTCGTTTCCCAATGCTAAAACTCTATGGTTATTAATGTTATTACTGTTAGGTGGGTTACTTCTACCAGGGTTTCTATTTTGACGGATACTATTATTTCTAGAAAAATTACCTCCATTGTTTCCCATATTATTATTTTGACTAAAATTTTGCATATTTCTACTAGGAAGGTTTCTATTTGTGTTAAAACGTTGATTATTTAGTAGTGAATGGTTTCTGTTAGGCATTTGGGAAAACGTTTGATTGTAACTATTATTATATCTTGAAAAATTGGGAGAGTGGTTATTACCACGAAAATAATTTTGCCTGGGAAAAGATTGACTGGGATTGGTAGCATTGTTATAGTTTGATCTGGGGGGGTTATGAAAATAAGCTTGACCTTGGTTTTGATTTTGTGGTTGTGGATAACTTAGGTTGTTCGCGTACCGGACGGTTCCTGTTGCAGGGGTAGAGCTTTGGTCTAACTCCAGTAAATGTTGTATAGCGTCTTGAAGGTTTGCGTGCCTAGCGCTATCTAGAATAATTTTTAACCGATCATTTACCCCCTTCTTAAGAAAAGCTACGCCTCGTCTATCATTGGCTTTGGCAAGTGTTTCTCTTGCTTCTTCACCAAGATAAGATACCTCCAATTCGGTCATTCTTGATACCAGTGTTTCGATTTCCTTAGTAAATTCTTGTACCGGGCGATTTCCCTGATATGTTCTACTTAGCTTAGTTTGAATGGATTCTATAGTTTCTTTCGGTCCACATCTTTCAACTAAAAGTTTTTTTAATGCTGCGAAATTTGCTGGTTTCTGACTGCCTAATTCTGTAAGAGCTTTCCCTTGGATTTTACATTTCAATAAGAAGTTAATTAGAATGGGTTTTGAAGCTTCGCCGAGTGTGTCGTGGTAAAATTCGACACTATTTACAAAGTCTCGGATGTTTTCTGTTCTTTTGCCGTCCTCTTCGCAGTTAAGAGTCGGTAATTTTTGAGCTATGCTAAAATTAAACACTTCTGCCATTTTGTTAGTTTGAGTGTTTTCAGTTTCCTTTTCTGAATTTTCTTTAACTATTGCACTAATAATTTCCTTTTCTAAGCTATCTTTTACTATGGTTTCTGAAATTTTTTTTAAATTTTTAGCTTGAGTTACTATCTCTTCCAAGTTTTGTAATTCTGTCTCAGATGCTTCCTCTTGTTTTATATCTAAATATTCTTCGTAAAAAGTACTCCACAGGTTATTTAATTCTTCTAACTTCCTATTTACCCCTTCTGGTTTTCTTTTCCTATTAGGTGATTTCTTTAAATTGTCATAAAAATCCTTGAGCGCACCTAAAGCTTTAATTACTTTTGAAGAATTCATTTGAAAATCGTATATATATATTTTTTTTTTATACCGAAATTCGTCTTTTGATTACATTTCTATGAACGAGAAATCCATTAATTAATTTGATTCAGGATATGCTTTAATTTAAAAATGAAAAAAAATTTTTGTAGCATGGATTTTTATTATAATATATTATATTTTTTTTTTTTTTTTTTTTTTTTTTACACAGACATTCTTCTGCTTATATTGTTTTTTGCAATTTCTTTTCTTATTGTCTTATTGAATTTATTTAAAATTAGATCTCGAATATATTTTGCAAGAAAAAATTACTATAATTATAATTACGATAGAAACTACATCTATACCGTATTCATACTTTTCGTTCGATTTATTAGATTGAGGCCCGTTATTATTAACGATGACCTCTTCGACCTTGGATTGTGATTTGCCCATTAAAAAATTTTTGAAAAGTTAAAACAAATTATAAAAATAAAAAAAAATTTCGAAAATCTAAATCTTGTCTTTGTCGACTCTGCGAGCGGTTTCTACTATGTTCGAGAACAGCGTGTGGAATTCCTGCTCCTCGGTTTTTCTTTGTTTACGTTTGGCAGCTTTGCTGGAGCGGATTGCTCCCTTTACTTGATTCGCCTGGTGCAGGTATTTTTGCCTCACGTCGCTGGGTTGGCCGGGTATGTTTGCCAGCCGGTACAGCTCAACTAGGTGCTTTTTGAGCTGCACCCTCTTTCCTGCTCGTATCTTTGGGTTTGGGGGCGATGGAGTTTGTTCTGTCGCCCGGACAGTATTTCGCCTTAAATACTCGGCGATAGTTAAAGGTTTGGGGCCTACTTTGATCCGTTCGACCTCCTTGGCATCTGTTGGTTCTGTCAATAAGGCCTGGGCTTCTTGGATTAGATGGGCTGCTAGGGCCAGTTGGGTTTGCCGGGACATCTATTGTTTTAACCGTAGGTCGCTCAGTAAAATGGGGGAGAGAAGAAAACTGACTTCACGTTTCTTGGTCTCCTGGCAAGATCGCCATGTAAAGATTTGGTCCTGTGATCTTTGGTGGAGACTTGATCAATAGAGCAGACTTGGTCCGGCGGATTGCCTTATAAGCCTTAACCCAAAAGCGAGTAGCTCTGTAGGGCGTCTGAACTATTCCTAGTCTTTAACGTATCGAATCTCCAGCGAGTTGCTTAGTAAAAACACGATATGTTTGGCTTCGGAATCAGAAGTGAATAATCAATATTTTATTCTCTCTATTTATACAAAATAAGTTGCCTTCTTTGGTATCCAACCATACTTCGATAATCGACACAGTTCTATCGATATTCCCAAACTGTAATATCAGCAATTGACCATATGCATGCACTCTAAGTAGTTTTTGGGCTAGCTTGCATAATTTCATTCATGAGCCATCGACCCTTGAAAGTGTTTTCGATTTGTATACAAAAAATACACAGGCACTCAGAAGTGTCATATCATAAGTATTTTTTGTGTACCTTGTATTCGTTGCACAAAGTGCGCCAACGGAAATATTATGAGTTGAAGTAAGTTTTTAGTGCATGTGATGGATATCGAGTATCAAGTATCGAAGAAGGTTGAATACCCTATTAATTGTTTTTATGGCAATTAATTAAGTGATCGCTGGTGCGATCCCGTCATAGGGTGAGAAAAATGTAGAGGGCCGGAGTGCACACTACAGGACGAAGGCCGAAGCGAGAAGAGACCAGCCCCTTACATCCTTGATACTGCTACCATAGCACAGCAACTCTATTTGTGACTGACCGTGTATCTGTGCTTCCAGCGTCCTATAAGAATATAAAGAAAGCATACTTACACCTATTGACTGCGGCTTCCTGCTCTTCTCACTTCCCTTCTATCCTCTGTTTCCCATCTTTACTTTCTTACCCATCCCTATCACAGAAGCACGGGCCATCCATCAGCGTACCGTAGGTTCTGACTACAAAACACCGTAGAACAGCCCAGAGGGTACCTGACAGCATGCCCGTCCACTACAAGTTATAGATGTTCTTCTTGCAGCTGTATCTTGTCGTAGCCTACACCAAAACCATGGATTCTACTCAAATCCCCCATGCACAACTAGAATCGAAATCAAAATGCAAACATTTGTATCAGCATACCTTTCCAGAGACTTCGCTCCAGATCGCATTTGTCTCAACTAGTTATGGCTACCTATTCCTGTACTGAAGGGACGGAAGCGATCCTATGCCGGCAACGCCCCCTTTCTCGCCAACTGCTGGTTAAGGGCAGTCGGTAAGAACGGCATGCGACAACGCAGAACCGTGGTTGAGATCGAACGTTGCGGTGGCCGGCAGTACCTTAGCCATGACTAGCTCAGCCAGGCCGTGGGCACTTGCTCCGGGATCTACTTAACCGGTGTTACCTCTTTTTTTTCTGCCGACCGTTGAGCTCAAGATGGGTGAGCTCGAATAAAAATGTTGAAATGCTTAAGGGCCCTCATAGTTTCCAAAGAAAAGACTAACTAGAATTGAGTGAGAAGAAAGACTGATTCGTGATCGCACCTCTAAAAGATTGTTGAGAGTAGACAGGACTAAAAGAGAGAAATCGTGATTGAATCATTATATCAACCCGTAGAACGTAACACGTAAGTATTTTTACAAGCAAGCCATAGATGATTGTGGCTGCAATGGCATATGTGACCTTCCTTCCACTCTGCTACCACGATGCTGTGCAGATAGTCTAGGATGAGGTGTCTTACTTTGAGGGGAGGGAGGATCAAAGGTGTTATGTGATCCCCCTGGTCTCTCAACCCACCCAAAACGTAAGCAGTAATCAACTCTCCTACTGACGACCTTGGCTGTCCGCGGACCTATGAGCCCCCACGACTCAATAATATTCTAGGCAGCCCCTTATTATGAAAGCAAGCAAAAACTTTACCTGCTTACTACAACACCCTAACTAAATCATCGTACCTAATAAAGATACTACAACAGAGAAAGAGAAAGAAAAACTCCAACGTTGCACTATGAATATATCATGTGTATTATATCTTTACACCACCTTGTTCCGTGCGAAGATATGGAGTGGGTTACCACTCCCCCTATAAATAACTTACTCTGCCATTATAATAAGCTGTAATTTCCTTTGCAAAAACTTCAAGTCCAAAAGAATTAACTCAAGTAAAAATTTTCTTAAAACGTTAGAACCTATAGTTATATGGTTTATTAATATTAAATCTTATTATTTAACAGAAAAAATGTCTTAATTATCAAATTTTAAACTCTTCTCTGAGCGAAAATCTTAATACGATTATATACGTTAAGTTCGAAAAATTAATGTTCATACAAAAGATCTAAATGAAATTGATTGTATGGCTATTCAATAACCAGGAAGTAACTTATAAACTAGCTTAAGGTTGTAATTTTATTGTACCGAGATTTATTAAAGGTGCTTTCTTATCTAGTTGATTCTAAGTTTAAGTGTCAAAGAAAAAAAAAATAAATTTTATCTTGACTCTGTATAAAGCGCGATGTTCGAAAACGCGAGTTGCTAGTCAAGTATCTTTTGATTGAACCACAAAAAGAAAACTTAAAGAAAGTCTCTATTATCGCGGCGGAGGGTTCTTATTATCGACTGTAACCGGTACGTCGATTATATATACAAAAGAAAAGCTTGTATAGTCGCCAAATGTAGTGTGTACCCACATATGCACCGCCACTGCTCTCAAACCAAACACAAAACGAGTGACAAGACATGTTAAGTTCAATCGAGTGTGTCATCACACAACATTAATAATTTTGAATAGCAATACACTCGATTGCACTGAATGTCACTCAATAGAAATAAGATCCTATTTTATGTTACAACCAATAGGAGCTAAGAATAACATTGTTAGTAATTATGAAAATGTAGAAGTAAGATAGAAGATAAGTATAACAGTTATGAATTATGTATTTAAGGAACATTAAACTGAAAATAAAAACAGACTTAAATTAATACTCGAAATAGCAGCACTGCTTAGATTATTTATTTTTGTTTCAAGGAACATTACGGCGAGACATCGCCTTACCATTAAAGCGTAGTACGCTCCCAATATACTAGCGTGGTACGCTCTTAATACCAAACAACTAGGACCATATAGATACACCACATGGCGATCCTGCAAAATACCAAATGTCACAGCTAGAATTCGATAGCATTGTAGAGAAGTGGGAAAAGTATCTGGCAGAGCTGAAGAACAAGAAAATCGAAGAATACATTCCCGAAGGTTCAACCCCGCCAATAAAATATACACCAACACCAAAGAATGCTGGACCGAAGCCGATTACCATCTTTCAATATCAGGAAAGACAAAAAAAGCAAAAACAAGCTCTGAAGGAAAAAAGAGAACAACAGGAGACAGAACAATCTAAACCAAAACGAAATCGAATCCGTGGAGGAAGACTAGTGAGGACGAGGAGAGAAATTGCCGACCTACACCGTATAATAGCAATAACTACGGACCAGAAGACTAAAAAGGAGCTGATAAGAAAAATAAAAGAACAAAAAAAGAAATATTATAAAAAAAAACCCAAAGCAAGCCATCATGTTCAATTAAATAAATATACAAAAATGAGTTATGACTTTTGTAGAATTATATTTTTTTTTATAGTAAAAGTTTAAAGTTAATTCTTCACATAAAATAGGTAGATACTTTTATAAATGGAAAAGATTAATGAAGACATTGATACCATTTTAATTAACCTTAAAAAGAGCTCAAACAGGCCATGTAAACCTGAGACACTAAAATCTAAACTAGAAACGATCGAAAAATTAAAAGGAGAATTTGAAGATTTAGTAGATAGCGAAGATGATAGTAAAAATGAAGCATTAAAGTTAGAATTCAAAACAATATACAGTACTACAAAGAAATTATTAGAAGAACAGCTAAATCTTAACTTATCTAAAAAGGACCAAAACCTAACAACCAGCAGCATGTCAGATTTCGATTTAACAATGGCTATGAAAGCCATACCCTTATTTACAGGTAATTATAAGGAATTAGATAGCTTCTTAAAAATAGTCGAAATAATAAACAAGGGATTGAAAACCACTTGTACAGCCCAACTCATTGAATTTGTTTTTCACGTCAAATTAGGATCAAATATTAAAACAGCTTTAGATAGCATAGAACCGAGTAGTTTTGATGAATTAAAAAAACTACTTCAAGAAAGATATAAGAGTAGTTTAACAATACCCCAAGTTCAAAATACCTTATCTAATTTTAATCAAAAGAATCTTTCAGTGACTTCATTTAAGGATAAACTACTAAACAATATAACGGAGCTAAACAGGCTACAGATCAAAGAACTGGGACCCGAGGCTACAAAAGAACAAAAAGACGTGATAATAAAAATGAATGATATATATGCACTGAACATCTTCAAAAATGGTCTTAACGACAACATCAAACAAACGATATTCGCATCTCAACCAAAAACACTTACTGAAGCTTCAAATCTGGCCGCAGAACTAGAAAAAACTAATACAAATGTAATTATGCAATTTAGGCGAAACTCCCAAAGTTCAAGCATGCAAAACTTCAATCGATATCAAGAAAATGACCGCAACACATTTAAAAGAAACATGAACCAACAACATTACAACAACAATAACCGAATCCGATACAATAACCAAAATAATAATTTCAACCGACAAAACTGGAACAATAACCGAAACCAAAACTATCAAAGAAATAACAACACAGGTCATCAACAAAACTCATTCAGAGACACAAGACACCGAATACGATTAGTAAACGATGAACAAGAGGGAAACGAAAGCGGCTTGGAATACGAGAACACGAATATTCCAGACAGCCAAAATTAAAAGTATACAGAATATCGGATATAGATACAAACTTTATAGTCGCAAAATATAAACATGGAACATTGACCTTCCTTATTGACACAGGTGCCGATATTTCAATTTGCAAAAAATCAAACAAACTCACAAACAAAGAATATTTTCCCGAAGAAAGATGCAAATTCACGGGTATAACAAATGAAGAAATATACTCCTTAGGTACTATATATTTAAATCTTCAACTATGTGAATCAATATATTCTCACAAATTTCAACTAGTAGAAGAAAAATTTCCAATTGAAACAGATGGCATTTTAGGTAGGGATTTTTTCAACAAATTCCTTTGCAAAATAGACTATGAAACGTTTACCATATCACTTTTTGATGAAGAAAAAACGATAACATTACCAATGCAATCCAAGCCTTTGAATACACTGACTATTAGAATACCTTCAAGAACAGAAATGATTCAACCTTTAAAATTGCAATTGACGGATGACACACTTATTACTAATAAAGAAATAGCGCCAGGTGTTTTTGTTAGCAACACAATAATACCAAAAAATGGCATGGCGCATATCAAATTGCTCAACACGAACGACAATGAAGTAATTTTAAACAACGTTACCTTAAACACAGAACCACTTGATAACTATGACATACTGTCATATAAAAACGAAAAAAATAATAATGAGGATCGCTTCAAACAAATGATAAAAAAACTTAAAATGGACTGCAAAGACGATCAAGCAAAAAAGGAATTAATTGACATCTTTAGAAAATATCAAGAAGTTTTTCATTTAGAAAACGAACCACTAACAACAAACAATTTTTACACTCAGAAAATAGTAACTTCTGATAGTACACCAACCTATATAAAAAATTATAGACTTCCTCACACTCATTTAGACGTTGTATCAGGACAAGTTGAACAAATGCTTAAAGACGATATAATAGAGCATTCAACAAGCCCTTACAATGCTCCACTATTACTCGTACCAAAAAAGAACGTAGCAGACAAAAAGAAATGGAGAGTCGTAGTAGACTTTAGAAAATTGAATGACAAAATTATAAATGATAAATTTCCACTCACACGATTAGAAGACGTACTTGACAAACTAGGGAGAGCAAAATGGTTTTCAACCTTAGACATGACTAGTTCTTTTCACCAAATAGGACTTCACAAAGATTCAAGACCACTTACGGCATTTTCCACCAACAACGGACACTACCAATTCAAGAGACTCCCATTTGGACTTAAAATTTCATCAAACAGTTTTCAAAGAATGCTTACCATCGCTCTAGCTGGACTTGAAACAGAAGCCTTCCTATACGTTGATGACATAATAATCTACGGTTGCAGTCTAAAACACCACAACGAAAACCTAATCCGTGTTCTTGAACGACTGAAACGCTACAATCTAAAACTTAACCCCGAAAAATGCAATTTTCTGTGCCCTGAAGTCATCTACCTTGGACATCTTATTACAAACAAAGGTGTCAAAACTGACCCTGCTAAACATAAAACGATTAAAGAGTATCCAATACCAAAAAATGCAGATGAAGTTAGACGATTCATAGCCTTTTGCAATTATTACAGAAGATTTATACCAAATTTTGCTGATATTGCACAAAACCTTAACGCTCTTTTAAAGAAAAACACGAAATTCAAATGGGATACAAACTGTCAAGTAGCTTTTGATACTTTAAAAAATAAACTAATTGAACCTCCCATATTACAGTACCCAAATTTCGACGAACCATTTATCCTAACAACTGACGCATCAAATTATGCACTAGGAGCAATCCTTTCCCAAGGCAAAATTGGCGAAGACCTTCCCATATCATACGCAAGTAAATCATTGCAAAAACATGACCTAAATAAACCCGTAATAGAAAAAGAACTACTCGCAATCCATTGGGGTATACAATTTTTTCAATCATATCTATACGGACGAAAATTTACTGTTGTCACCGACCACAGACCTTTAGTATCTCTATTCTCACACAAAAATCCATCGTCAAAAATGACCAGAATACGAGTAGACTTAAGTGATTATGATTTTGACATTATATACAAAAAAGGAAAAATGAATACTAACGCAGATGCTCTATCTAGAATAAAAATCGACTCAAACTTATTAAAACAAATGATACCGACAGAAATCAATGAAACCGTCAAAAGAACATTAGTCATCACAAGGGGAATGTCCAACAAAATAAATGTGGACAACAACAAGGAGAAATGCAATTCTCAAGAGAAGCCTGTACAACTTCAAATCTGGGAATGCATATCCATTAATGACGTCAAAAATATAAAGAAATTAAAATTTAATATTGATAAAAATGCTAGGAATTCAAAAATAAATATTGATGAAAATTTTGTGCACGTGCGATGCAGTGATAAATCGGCGAATCCAGATTCAACCCCGAGGAAGCTTGCATCAGAAATAAACAAAGATAATAATATGTATACGTATACGGGACCTAATGATAATTCAGCGACACTAGAGTCGACTCTGAAGAAATTAGTATCCAGAATGAATAAAGAAAATATAAACGAGCTAGCCCTTATGAGCAATGATGAAATATTTAAGCATTTTGAAAAAGATAAATTCAAAGAAACATATGCAAAGATAAAAATAAATGGCCAGAATCCTAAGCTAAAAATAATAATTTATAATGCCCCAAAACAAATATTTGATGATTTAACTAAATACAAACTAATTGACGAATTCCATAACTCTGCACACGGAGGACATCTAGGTATACGGAAAACACTAATAAAATTAAAACAAAGATACGTATGGCGAAAAATGAGTCAAATGGTAAAGCAATTCATAACAAATTGTGATTCATGTGCAAGAAATAAACAAACAAAACACACAATAGAACCACAAACGATTACAGACACTCCAGGCAACAGTTTTGAAGTGGTGTCAATTGACACAGTCGGACCTTTACGAATATCAAATAATAAAAGATATATTTTAACCATGCAATGCGAACTTACCAAATTTGTCGTCGCATATCCGATGACATCAAAAGACGCAACAACAACAGCAAAGACTTTAGTAGAAGAATTTATTCTTAGATATGGACACTTTAAGATTCTAAAATCAGATAAAGGTACAGAATTCAATAACGAACTTATGAACAACGTATGTTCACTTTTAAAGATAAAACAAACATTCTCTTCTCCATACCACCATCAAACTATAGGTGCCCTTGAAAGAAACCATCGGACACTCAATGAATTCTTATTATCAAATGTCAATGATAATGAATGGGACGAATGGGTTCCATATTTTACGTTTGCATACAATACAACACCACATATAGACACTGGGTATTCACCTTACGATCTCATTTATGGCAAAGTACCCTGCTTACCGACAGATACGCTAAATAATAAAACAAAAATTTATGACTACGATAATTATGCCAATGAGTTGAAAACCAGGTTACATCATGCACTAAGTAAGGCCAGAGAAATGACAATAACAATAAAAGAAAAAAGAACAGCAACAGAAAATAAGAAATACAATCATAGGTTAGATCTAGGAGTAGGTGATTTAGTATTGCTAAAAGTAGAAAATAGAAAGAAAAGTCAAGCACCTTATATTGGTCCATTCAAAATAATAGAAAGAAAAGGAGTAAATTCAGTAATTGATAAAAATGGAATAAATAAAGAAATACATAACAATCTTCTTAAGCCCTATAAACTAAGAAACCAATAGAAAACAATACAAAACGTTAAAACAAAAAAAATTTGTCTTCATTATAATTTATTAATAAATATCAAAATTTTAGCTCATAAACTCATATTATATAAACTTTGTAAAAAAAAAAAAAAAAAAAAAAAAATATATATATGATATTATACTACCTATGTTAACCAACTTTATTCCCTAAAATTTTTCTTAAGGGTGAGGGTGTAGTGTGTACCCACATATGCACCGCCACTGCTCTCAAACCAAACACAAAACGAGTGACAAAACATGTTAAGTTCAATCGAGTGTGTCATCACACAACATTAATAATTTTGAATAGCAATACACTCGATTGCACTGAATGTCACTCAATAGAAATAAGATCCTATTTTATGTTACAACCAATAGGAGCTAAGAATAACATTGTTAGTAATTATGAAAATGTAGAAGTAAGATAGAAGATAAGTATAACAGTTATGAATTATGTATTTAAGGAACATTAAACTGAAAATAAAAACAGACTTAAATTAATACTCGAAATAGCAGCACTGCTTAGATTATTTATTTTTGTTTCAAGGAACATTACGGCGAGACATCGCCTTACCATTAAAGCGTAGTACGCTCCCCATATACTAGCGTGGTACGCTCTTAATACCAAACAACTAGGACCATATAGATACACCACACAAAGATTTAATGGTTTCTTTGTGGAGTTTTAATTTCTAAAAATTGAACATAAAAGACGACCTAATCATTTATTAGATTATGTACAAAAGAAGCAACAATTACAGGCATCAGGGATCTGCTACAGGTGAAACACCCATAACAACAAAAAGGTTATCAATTTCTGTTATCATAAAATACCATATATGTCAGTACACAGTTCGTGTCTTAACATATATTCGATCATTAAAAGATATTGTAAAGTATCAAAATATGTGTTATTAAATTTTAAAAATGTTAATGTTTTTAAGTTGTTCTCTACTATTGTATGTGTAGCGTATTCCAATGCTCTTTTTACATGGGAATTCTGAAGTGCACTCCAGAGCCCCCCCCCTGTAAAAGTATTAATAACATAAAAATTAAAAAAAAAAAGTTGTAAAAGGTATTTTATGCTACCAATGACATATCACTGATGATGAGCAAGTTTTATGTGTAATGCTCATGCTCATAGATAATACAAGCGGCGAAAAGTACACGGGAGATGTCGATTATTATCAGACTCTCTCGTTAGATCTAATCTGCTTCGGATACGACGGTCACGATCAGTGAAGCGTGGCTCAAAGAAATACGTGTAATCTGTCAACGTCTTCGAAGAAGCGAATGGGTTGACTATAACTCGAATACCCGAAGTTAAAAAAAAAAGAAAATTGCAAATGCGGAATTGGATTGTATAAGAGTAATTGACGCGACGTAATTCCAAAAATAAACAAAATCTTGAACGAGGCGTTATAGCGCAGGATGGTCGCTACCGACGCGAGATGTCTATGATCCGAAGACCGAGTAAGTGAAAAGAAATCAAAAAGAAGGTTGATTCTTTGAAAGAAATCCGTGATTAACCCGGAAGAAAAAGGATTTATGTTCACCGTCTTCACAAAATTTACCGAGGTGGTGTGATAATATTCACTTCCCGAGGAGCGCGCAACGATTTGGTGTAAGTGTAAGTCACCGTACCATCAGATCTGATTCCGAGTTTGGTGCGAGCAATCACCGAGATAAAAAAAAACAAAAAAAATTCCGATTGGGTTTCAACTCCTTCTCAAGCTCAGGGAGTAGTCAAAGTTGACAACAAAAGGTAGTTGCCACACAACAACTCATCCCCGATTTCAGGGATGTGGGTTGGATTGAACCGAGTTACGAAACAAATAATGTAAAAGATGAAATCTTCGCGTACCTATCTCAACACGATAACCGTTAAAGAAAAGTCAAAATGCACATGTGGATTAATACGATTCTTCGTTATTGACAGCAGATAATTCAAGACACTATTAGCACTGATTTCACTCTAGGAAATATAAGATAAATACCTAAAGATCATAATATGGATATATATGCATGCAATATAAGGATATATATATATGAAGGGGGAGGTGTGAGGTCCCGCTTACCATCAAGTATTTAGTCCAACTACAAAAATAACTGCTGGTACCACCGTCCGTGGACGTCAGCGTCTAACGTTACGTATAGCGTTTGGTTTTAGAGCTATACTGCTCCTACAATATTCAAGAATACAAAACAATTGGAAAATATGTTTCCTGGGAATAATACTCTGGTACCATAGCACCATATAGGGTCTTATTTCTTTCTTTCTTTTTCACAATAATAATTTCACAGGAACTGTTGCTGTATATAGATGATTATAGTTAGAGATGAATTCTGAGTATCCCTCGTTGCTTGAAATGCTGTAACTAGAGCTGGTGTGTAGCTGGTGGACCGGCATCGGTGAACTAGCACGCGCCAGACGTCCCGTAGAATTCTCGTAGAGGATTCCTGCTGCTACTGCGTTGGAGTTGTCTCGCCTCCTGGGCATCGATCCCTGTTGAGTTGGTCCCCAAAATGGTTGTGCTTATCTGTAGACGATGCGTTCTTGTGAGGACGACGTGGACGTCGGCGAGCCAAAATGGATCAACGCCTAGACGGTTGCACGTGTTAGCCCTATCGCCAATCGATAGGCAAGAACAAAATCTCTACGAATGTTCCGGGACGCCTCGTGTGCGCACCTTGGGAACAAATCCAGAGCGTAATCACGCAAGCGTCAAAAAGAATGAAGGCCACCAAAGCCGAATGCAATTTATGCGCAGGCTGCGCTTATATATTTATAAAATTGAGCCAAGGTGGCATATATAAGTAAAAAAAATACGTCTGCTTATATGGGCAGATGCGCATGTTGCACCAATTCCTCAATGAAGGGTGGTTTATGGAGCGTGTCGTCTAAAAATTCCACGATGAAATTCCTGCCTCGCTCCCTCAGTTCTGAATAATGGATGGTTTGTCCCTCGTAGAGGCATCCAGGGATTTGGTGGACCTACGGGCACCAAGAAAAAAGATTATTGCGGCTCTAATTCACATGTCTACTGAGTGACGCCACTCATCCTCATATCTAAAAGCAAGGAACTATGTCCCTTTGCTTAAAGATATGTCGCCAAATAATTCTTACCTTCAATGGTATTAATAATCCACTATTTGTGTCGTTATCCTTCCTAATTATAGTTAGGAAATATAGCTTCTCCTCCGTACTTGTAAAAAAAACTTACTAAAATGGCCGCTGCCCGCTGCGTTTATAAAAATGTGTTCTGCAGTGGTGTTGTCGATAGGTCGGATTCTTGCTTCAAAATGAAGTCCACCATCTGTTTTCCTAAACCATTTACCTATCTTTCCAGATAGCCAACGCCCTACTTTCCAGTATATTTCCTCCGTTCCAACATTCGTTCTGTTTGAATCACGGACCAATAAGATACAGACCGCCAACTTACTGTATGGTTTCTCTTTTTGCCTACAAGCTAAAAATCAGCTGATATTTATTTTGAGAGTGTGATCTCCCTTGCTTT
Organism: Platycheirus albimanus; assembly: GCA_916050605.2. Taxonomy (NCBI): domain Eukaryota; kingdom Metazoa; phylum Arthropoda; class Insecta; order Diptera; family Syrphidae; genus Platycheirus; species Platycheirus albimanus. The sequence continues at coordinate 342,686,427 of OU696696.1, forward strand.
TAAAACCCATTTAGCAAACACATCTAAAAAATAAAGGGCATACGCAGGTATTAGTTGCCATTACAAAATGCACAGAGAGAGATGTATACACGTATTCACAGACAGGACAAAATATTTCGAGGGTGTTTCAGGCAAGAGGAGTACGAGTTGGCGGTCTGTATATTGGTCCGTGGTTTGAATGTTGATACGGTAGGTGGCGTGTTAAGGGTTTGTTTTCACTGACACTTTGTCAATTGAATTATATGAAATTTCAGGTGAATATTTCAGATTGATAAAATAGAACGAAAATTGACTGCTCTAAGGGTCTGTTTATACCAGATGTCAGAAATAGATGTCACCTCGACAATTGAACTGGGTGATTTTAATCTTCGTAACAATCAAAAATAACTTCGTTATGACCACATCTGTCAGAATAAGGAGGGTGGAAAATATTGAAATTAAAGATGTGATGACGTTTATATCATCAGTCAGACCATAATTCGTCACTTCTTAAATTTCTGACGTGTATCAAAACTCATGTTTTCCTCAAGTTGACACATGTCAGGTGCGGATCATAATAAAATCAGAGTGGACATTTGTGCAAACGAGAAGGTTTTTTCTTTCGATATGTTTTACCCGGTAAATGTCATTACCTCTCCACTGATTCGGGTTTGTGATATTTCCTTGGGAATGAAGATGGGATAGACCTAATTTCTCTTAGGTGTTAATAAACGTGATAGAGCTTTGTATCCATTTATTTTGTCTTTATATTTACGGCACTTAGTCTAACGCACTTTTGAGTCACACTGACATCTGAATATTTCCTAAAAGTGACACTACGAATTCTTGATTATCTGACTGTGACCATAATGCATCGGTTCAGGTTGACAAATGGGAAAAATATTCGGCCGCATCGACTACCTTATCCACATTGTTTCCTGCCGGCTACTTGTCACTATTTCTTGTAATATTCTCTATGTCGGGTGTATCTCCATTTTTGGCACTCTCACTAGTGTGATCACTATGATGGTAGTTATAGTGTGATCGGAGTACAAATTGATCTAGTGCGTATTTGATTCTGGATGGAATATCTTTCCCATCGGACTTTTGGAAAGGAGGACATTATGGAAAGCTGATTTGCCCGGAAAATGTTTGGATTCCAAATTGGGAGTGGAATCCAATTTTCAAAATGGCTTCCTTTTAGTGGAACCTGATTTGTGTTGGAACCTATTAGGTGCGTTCAATACCGTGCGAATAGTAATGAAGTCTCGCTGGTAGATGGCAGTAGTGTCATTACTCATTGCCAATGACTGGCGAGAAAGTTTGGAAGCTGGAGGAATTGCCTCAGACCACTGTTCTTACTCCGTCCGAACAATTCTGTGAGGATTTATATCAAAACTCGACTTCTCGTGACTCAACTGGTCGATATATCGTAAAGCTTCCCTTTAAACAATCATCCAATGAAATAAAACTTGGGTTTTCACGTTGCACTGCGATGAAACAATTTATCCGTAATGAGAAATCTTTGATGTCCAAACCTGCACTTAAGGAAGAATATGAAACAGTTCTTTCCGAATACCTCATCCTAAATCATATGTCGCCGACTACTTCTAATGAACTATCGAATGGAAATAGTGTTGAATCATTCTATTTACCTCATCATGCGGTGTTAAAACCGCAAAGTACAACTACGGAAGTGCGTGTTGTATTTAATGCGTCAAGCGCGTCAACTAGCGACAATAGTTTAAATGATCTTCTGTATCCCGGTCCGGTTCTTCAAACCGACATAACATTTTTAATCCTCAAATGGCGTTTCTATAGATACGTTTTCAATGGAGATATTGAGAAAATATATCGCCAAATCTTCGTCCATCCTGATCACTCACAGTTCCAACGTATTCTCTTTCGCCCTAGTCCTGATCAACAAATCCACGACTACAAACTTAACACAGTAACTTTCGGAGTTAACTGTGCTCCCTATCTGGCTATTCGCACTCTTCACCAATTAGCCAAAGATGTCAAGACATCTCTTCCTCTGGCATCAAACATTTTGGTTAACGAATTTTATGTGGACGATGTCCTGTCGGGTGCTCATGATGTTGTGTCTGCACAAAACGCCCAAAAGGAACTCATCATCGCATTGGAATCCGCCGGATTCAACCTTCGAAAATGGACGGCAAATAACTCTGAGTTACTTAACCATCTTCCAAGTGATCACCTTCTTAATAAAGATTTTTTAAAATTAGAATCAGATAGTTCAACTAAAACCCTGGGCATTCGGTGGAATGCTGCTTCTGATACCTTTTCTTTTTCACTTCATTCTGAATATCTCTCTAATGTTTCCATAACAAAACGATCAGTGTTATCAACTATTGCAAAACTATATGATCCTGCGGGCTGGTTAGCCCCAATCATTATAACAGCAAAAATCTTAATGCAACAAATTTGGAAAGATCGAACTGGGTGGGATGAGAATCTTTTACAATCTTCTGAAAAGAGTTGGAAATCCTTTCAAGATAACTTAGTTGGCATCCAAAAAATCAATATTCCTCGTTGGGTTGATTTCACTCCTTGGACAATTATGCAGGTCCATGGATTTTGTGATGCGTCGGAGAAGGCTTATGCAGCTGCAGTTTATGTTCGAATCAACTACAACTCCGCACAGATTTCATCTCATCTATTATGGGCTAAATCTAAGGTGGCTCCAGTCAATTCAATATCACTTCCTCGTTTAGAACTTCAAGGGGCTGTTCTTCTCTCTCGGATGATCCGAATGCTTCTCAATCAATTTACAATGTTTAAAGGAATCGATGTCAAATTGTGGACAGATTCCATGATAGTGCTAGCCTGGTTGAATAAATCACCTACCACCTGGAAAACTTATGTAGCAAACAGAACCTCAGAAATATTATCAAATGTATCTGGTTTGAAATGGAATCATGTTTCCTCATCGCAAAACCCAGCTGATTTAGCGACCCGTGGTGTATCTCCGTATGATTTACAATCAAACAAACTCTGGTGGAACGGGCCTTATTGGCTACAAGACCTTGAAGAAACTTGGCCATCAAGTGAATTTCTTCATCCCCCTGATGACACTGTCCTCGAATATAAACCAATCAAAGCAAATGTTACACGTTTGTGTACTAATTTCGAGAATGAAATCCTGCGACGGTTTTCATCATGGCATAAAGCTGTTAGGGTTGTGAGCTACATGGTTCGTTTTTGGTATTCTTGTCGTAAAAATCCACTCAGAAGCACTTATCAATCAAAAGCTCTTTCTCGTGAAGATATCATTTCAACAAAACTGCTTATCATTCAATTTACTCAAAGACAATTTTTCTCAGACGAATTTGAAGCTTTAAATCAAGGGATTCCAATAAAATCAAAAAGTTCTCTCCTTACTCTTAACCCATTTTTGGACTCCCATAAAATAATTCGCTCCCATGGACGACTTGCTACTTCCACTTTGTCGTATAACGAACGTTTCCCTATCATACTCCCATATGAGTCTTATCTTTCCGAAATTTAAGTAGCGTATATTCATCAATTGTCACTTCATGGGGAAATTCAATTGATGACCCGTATTGTGCGTTCTGAATATTGGATCCCCAAATTGAAACTTTTAATTAAAAAATGCATAAGAACTTGTAAGTCTTGTGTTTTGTACAAGAAAACTGTCCGCACCCAAATAATGGGATCTTTGCCTGTTGAAAGAACAGTGTTAAGTCTGCCTTTTACCAATATTGGTATAGACTTCGCTGGTCCCTTTATAATACGAAATTATTATGGCCGAAACTGTAGACTGAAAAAAGGTTATGCCTGTTTGTTTTGCCACCAAGGCTATCCACTTGGAAGCCGTCAGTGATCTTTCCACACAAGCCTTCCTTGCATCCTTCACTCGTTTCGTTTTTTAGACGAGGAATCCCATCCAAAATCTATACCGATAATGGTACAAACTTTGTTGCTGCTTCAAAGCTATTAATTTCAGATTTCCATAAAGCTCTTGTTGGCTATTCCCCAGACGCCTACTTGAATTTTGCCAAAATTAACTGGAATTTTATTCCTCCTGGTTCTCCTCACATGGGTGGTTTGTGGGAGGCAGGAGTTTAGAGTTTCAAAACTCATTTTAAAAAAGTAGCCGGAAACTCCAAATACACCTTCGAAGAATTCGCTACCCTTTTAGCTCGCATCGAATCTTGTCTCAATTCGCGACCCATATCCAGAATATCCGACGATCCCCAAGATCTCATCCCCTTAACTCCCGGACATTTTTTGAGAGGTGGTCCATTGTTAAGTCCCCCCGAACCGTCCGAATCAAATAAGAGTATCAATCTCATACGTAGATGGAACACATTAAAAACCATACATCATCAATTCAGCCTGCGTTGGAAGGAAGAATACTTAAAAGAGCTTATCAAACGTTATAAATGGAAATATCCTCAAAGGGATATTCAAGTGAACGATCTTGTTGTCCTGAGAAACGGAAATCTTCCTCCCAATGAGTGGCGCCTTGGTAGAGTCTTAAAGGTCTACCGCGGTACCGATAATAAAGTACGTGTTGCCGATGTCAAAACCCAGAGTGGAATCACAACTCGTTCTATCGCCAAATTGTGCGTTCTTCCCTCAGATTAAAATTTGTTTCTCTTTAAATTATCACTTATAAATCTTTTTTTAACTTTCATTTAACCAAATATGTATAATTTATTATCTTATGGATTCTGAAACCTCATTTATTCCCCTTATATATGTCATTATAACTTATATTAAATGCACTAATATCGTAGTTATAAAATGTACGAATACTTAGTATCTCATGAATCATTTTCTCTAAATTATATTCAATTTTAGTTTTTTACATCCGAGGATGCAAGGCGGGCGGAATGTTTAACTCATTTAATGAATTGTACCCATGGAAATCGACATAAAGATTTCTGCTGTATTTGAAGTATTTGAAAGATATCAACTGCTAATGTCATCATAAGTTTCCGTGTAAGAGAGCCGCCCGCCTAGCTGATTTGGATTTTTTGTAAGCCATTATATTTCGGAGTAAATGTCACTTTATTGAATTTGTAAGACACTTTTATAAAAAGGGCCATCTGCCAAAAATTTGCTCTCATTCAGTATTTTTTCATCATCGGTGTATCATCCTAAAGAAAAGTAAAAGAAATAAAGAAAATTATAAGATAAAATTACAAGCTACTTTTTATTTAAATCGGTGCAACAATCCATAAAAACAGAAACAGAGTTGTAGCAAACGAATCAACAATATCTCCGAAATATCAACATGGTCAATTCTACTAAACCTCCAGTGACAGATACTCTAAGAATAAAAGTCAAAATTGATGGTCACGACCTCGAAATGGAATTGGACACGGGATCACCATGTGCTATCATCAGCGCAAAAACTCTTTACACAATTAAACCAAAATTTTCTTTGGTGAAATCAGACAGACAGTTTGCAAGTTATGCCAAGCATCGGATTAATTGTATAGGTCGTCTACCCGTTACTGTCACGCTCGGCAATACTGTGCGCAGGTTGAATCTGTTTGTGGTAGAGGGCCACTTTGACACTTTGACACAGGATGTTGATTGAACAAATGCTTCACGGACTTATATGTCGTGATATGTGCAATGCAATAATAGCAAAAAACCTCGTCACTTTTGCTACTGCATACGAAACCGCACAGTCAATTGAAGCAAGTCGCAGCACTGCAGTTGAAGTTAAATCGGAAATAACACCGGCAGGCGAGGCCACCAACAAACTGGGATATGCCCCTCCCCGACGCAAACGAAGTCAAAAAGAAGTATTTTTCCCATTAAGACAGGGCCAACACCAAAATCAAATGAATGAATTGTCTACATGTAATGGATGCGGAGGCAGACATTTTAGGAACCAGTGTAAGTTCCGCGACGCAGAATGCCATTCATGCGGCATTAAAGGACATATTTCAAAAGTGTGCTGAGCAAAAACCGCACAAGTTGTAGAGACCAACGAAGAACAGTCAAGTGATCCAAATGAAATATAACAATATCTCCAAAATATCAACATGGTCAATTCTACTAAACCTCCAGTGACAGATACTCTAAGAATAAAAGTCAAAATTGATGGTCACCACCTCGAAATGGAATTGGACACGGGATCACCATGTGCTATCATCAGCGCAAAAACTCTTTACACAATTAAACCAAAATTTTCTTTGGTGAAATCAGACAGACAGTTTGCAAGTTATACCAAGCATCGGATTAATTGTATAGGTCGTCTACCCGTTACTGTCACCCTCGGCAATACTGTGCGCAGGTTGAATCTGTTTGTGGTAGAGGGCCACTTTGACACTCTCTTCGGAAGAGAATGGATATCTCAATTTGCAAGCGAAATAAACTTCAATAAATTGTTTTCAACCCAAGGATCTGTCAATTCAGTGACTTCAACCACCCCTTATATGCCACAGAAACAACAGAACAATATTAATAACCTTCTCAAACAATATGACGATGTATTTAGTAACATAGCTGGAAAGCTAAAGGGACCACCTGCTTCACTTCATTTTAAGCCTGGTGTCTCACCTATCTTTATGAAAGCCAGGGAAATTCCTTTAGCTTTGCGAGACGCCTACGCCAAAGAAATTGACTTGAAAATTGCCCCAGGATTCTACAAAAGAGTGGAGTACTCCGAATGGGCATCAACGACACATGTAGTTTTAAAAAAAATGGCCAAATACGAATCACTGGGAATTACAAGCCAACACTTAACCCACGAATTATCATCGATGAACACCCAATTCCAAAAGTCGAGAACATCTTTAATCGAATGAAGGATGCTACTATTTTTTGTCATTTAGATGTCACAGATGCCTACTCACATCTAACCGTTGATGAAGAATTCAGTCAGGCCATGACATTGAATACCCCTACGCATGGATTAATTCGTCCAACCCGCGCTGTTTATGGGGCTGCAAACATTCCGTCAATTTGGCAGAGACGCATCGAAACCGTTTTTCAAGGCATTCGCATCTTCTTCGACGACATCCTCGTTCACGCGAAACATTTCGATGAAATGTTGGAAATCCTACATGTCGTCTTAGAAAGAGTAAGAGCTCATGGTCTGCGTCTAAATCGTGAGAAATGTGTGTTCGCAACATCCTGCGTTGAATTTTTGGGCCATAAAATTGATGCTAATGGGATACAAAAATCAGACAAACACACAGAAGCAGTTCAGAAGGCTCCAATACCGTCCACTGCTTGGGGCAGTCCTTTCACATGTATTAAGTAATGGTCAAGAAAGACCTATAGCTTATGCAAGTCGAACCATGAGCGCAACGGAACAACGATACCCGCAGATTGACAAGGAAGCACTGGCCATTGTTTGGGCTGTGCAAAAGTTTTTTATGTATCTATATGCTCGGCATTGGACCCTGATAACTGATCAGAAGCCATTCTCAGATCCTACATCCAGAAAAATCCTTACCTGTTCTGTGTATGAGTCGAATGGCTAATTATGCAAAATTTCTAACCAACTTCGATTATGACGTCAAATTTAAAACAACTAAAGAAAACGCTAATGCTGATTACTTCTCACGAGCTCCTTTGCCAACAAATTTCAATAAAATACATCACAGTCAACAGCTTGAAGATGAATATGACCCATTCGATACATTTGTCGTTCGGCAAATTCACCAACTGCCAGTCAATGCAAATCGAATCGCTCAAGAAACCAGAAAAGATCTTCATTTGGGCAGAATACTTCTATACTCGAATCTGGTAAATGTCTTATCGGTTCCGGTTTCAAAGCTCCAGAGAGCACCTCCAGGTTAGCTGCTAACGCCTTGTTTTTGAACACAGGGTAGTCATTCCTGAAACCTTACGTGAAACAGTTCTTGCAGATCTTCACTTAGCGCACTTAGGACTGGTGAAAATGAAAGGGTTAGCGCGATCATTTGTTTACTGGCCTGGAATCGACGCAGACATCGAACGTGTGGCAAGAACTTGCATCAACTGTTCCAAAAACTCTCATTTGCCTCCCAAGTTTCGTGAGCATCATTGGGAATACCCGAAAGGACCTTGGGAACGAATTCACATAGACTACGCGGGGCCCTATGCGGGGCTGATGTTGCTGGTAGTATCTGATGCATATAGTAAGTGGCTTGAAGTCAAACCAACCAGTTCAATGACCACCAGTGCAACTATATCTATCCTTGATGAACTGTTTGCCGCATATGGTGTTCCAACGATAGTCGTATCAGATAACGGCACAAATTTCACATCAGCCGAGTTTAAAACGTATTTACAGATGGTTGGTGTAAAATACCATAAGCTGACGGCTCCGTACCATCCATCAACAAATGGACAAGCCGAACGGAGTGTTCAAACAGTTAAGGATGCATTGAAAAACATGGAAACGACTAAATCACTGCAGCAAAACCTGAACCTTTGCCTTCGACAGTATAGGAAAGCACCCCACACCACAACAAGTCAATCACCTTCGCAGTTGTTCCTAGGACGCTCCCTTCGGACTTTTCTCGACCTTGTTAAACCTGATGACTTATTCACAAAAATAACCCAAAAACAAACAGCAGATTTCAATCCTACATTTCGCACTCTACGACCAGGTCAATCCGTGTTGTTCCTTTCAAACAACCCTCGTATGGATAAATGGGTTCCCGGAATTATCAAAAACCGTTTGGGAGACCTTCATTACGAAATCACATACCTCGGCAGGCAGTTTAAACGTCATATTGACCAAATCCAAAATCGCACAGACAACTATTCAAATGTTCCAAATAATAATCATAGATTAAATCAAGTTCAAATGTATCTTCCAATCATCAATAGCTCTAATCAATGCAGAACACCAGCACCTCCATCAATATAACAACAATATTTCACTAACGAACATGAAAACACTTATGCATCTCAGCAACGACCAAACGATTCACCAATGGGTATGAGTAGTCATGCAGCTGTGGTTCCAAGGCAACAACCGCTAACTCCACGACAGGATACTTGTACATTTAATAGTCAAATTACAACATCACCACCAGCTCAACGGAAATCCACTAGACCAAGGAAGCCTCGAGTCTTGTTCTCACCCTAGTCATGAAGAGAGGGAAGAATTATTAGGTATCCACTTAGACTGAGAAATCTATCTCTATTTTTCATTTACTTTTCATTGACTTTTGAGTAGATACAAAATAATTAATTGAGTCGCTTGTTATCCGTTGTCAAGGAAACAATCGTTTTAGTTATCATTTTTATATAGAATTTAATAAAGCTATGTTTTAGTGGTAAAACTTTCTTTTATGATTTTTATTTAATACACAACAGGATCAATGCTTGTTTCAGGTACGAGTGTACAATGTTCATCTTTGCAACCTTAGGAAGCCAATCTATCTCCGAACAGTTCAGTCCACCCAACTCTCTCAACAGACTATAATCTGCCCCGTGTTCTATCATTCGTTGCCCGAATAAGGCTTCGTATGGTGACATCGAGAGGGTTAAATGAGGTTGAAGATAGATGGGCATCCCAATCCGTTTGTCGAGGATTGACATACGATCTTATAGCCGCCAGAATTGAGCGATTCACTCGCTCGCTAGCATTCGACTGGGGAGCATACACTGCCGTCTGGTAGTGTTTGACCCCGAAAACATCCGTGAGTTTTTGGAACTCCTTCCCAACAAATTGTGTACCATTATCAGAGAGAATGCTCTCTGGTACTCCGTAAATCAGAAATACTTCGTCCTTCAGGAATTTGACCAAGCTCGCGGCTGTTGCTTTGTGCAGTGGTTTGAGGAAAACAAATTTCGTTAGCTGATCCAACACGATGACGATGTAAACATTTCCGGATCTTGACCTGGGATACGGCCCGCGAAAATCAAAGTATAAATGCTGAAACGGCCTATCCACCTCGAAACTATTTCCCATCTCTGTCCTCAACGTCATGTTAGCTGCCTTACTGGTCTAGCACTTCTCACACCGATCTACGTATAGTTTAACCTGAGTGTACATACCGGGCCAGTAAAATCTATCTTTCAGCCTATAAACCGTCTTCACCACCCCACCATGTGAAGCACGCGGCGGATTGTGGGCCAATGAGATCAACGACTCCGTCATCTCTGAGGGGACCCACAACTTCCAAGTTAGATCGTCGGCCAAGGGATTACCAACCGCATGTTTAGTGCGCTTGTATATGTACCCTTCCGACACTTTGAGGTCAGGTAACCGCTCCTGTTCCTTCCTGATATGACTGATGATATCAAGATAACCTTCGGACTTAAAGGACGGATCCTCAAGATCGATGTGGAGTACCTCCGAGGCACCGATCTGTGGTAGACATGAAAGGAAAGCTGACACCGTCAACTCATCGTCTTCATATGCTCTAGATAAAGCATCTGGCACGACATTCAATATACCCTTTCTATGCTCTACCACAAAATCGAAACCTTGGAGTCGCATACTCCACCTCGCTAATCTTCCGGTTGGATCCTTCATAGTCATCAGCCATATCAGGCTGGAATGGTCCATAATAACGCGAAAATGGTATCCCTCAACGTATGATCTAAGCTTCTGGATACCTTCAAAAGCTGCTAAGCACTCGCGCTCTGTCACCGAATAGTTTCTCTGAGCAGCGTTCAGTTTCCGGGAGAAGTAGTATATGGGCTGCTCCGCACCGGATTCATCCCGCTGGCAGAGTACACATCCGATGCCAGTCGCGGATGCGTCGCAGAGAATGATGAATTCTTTGGAGAAGTCCGGATTGACTAGTACAGGCGCTGAAGTCAAAGCTTGCTTGATTTGCAGGAATGCTGCAATAGCTTCTGGACTTAGCTTGAAGACTTTTCCCTTTTTCAGTGTCTCGGTCAAGGGTGCGGCTAGGGTGCTGAAATCCTTAACAAACCGCCGATACCAATCTGCCATACCGAGAAATCGGCGAACTTGGCGAGTTGTGGTTGGTAAAGGGAAGCTAGTAATAGCTCCGATCTTATCTGGATCAGCTTTCAAGCAACCCTGACCGACCTTATAACCGAGATAGTGAAGCTCATCAAAACAAAACTTCGACTTCTCGACGTTAATCGTCAGTCCTGCATTCGTCAAACACTTTCCGACTATCTCCAGAGTCTCTAGGTGTTCGTTGAAATCCTTCGACACAACCAACAGATCGTCTAAGTATACAAATACTTGGTAATCCCGATGGGATTACACGACTCATTAAGTAGCTCAGACTTTGTGCCGCATTACATAGACTGAAGGGCATGACCTTAAATTGGTACAATGGTCGGCCAGGTACCGTAAAAGCGGTCTTCTCCCTCGAACTTTGCTCCAGCGGTATCTGCCAGAACGTATCCTTCAGGTCCACGCTAGAAATATAACGTGTCTCTGTCAGACGTGCCAGCAGCCCCTCTATATGCGCAATTGGACGAGCATCTTTCCTTGTTACAGAGTTCACCTTCCGAAAGTCCAGACACAATCGGTTCTTACCAGGTTTGCGAACAAGCACCACTGGGGAACTCCATGCGCTGAAACTTTCCTCGATGACTCCTAACGAAAGCATACGGTCTAACTCCGCATACATAAGAGTTTGTATCGCCGGAGATACGGGATAGTACCTTTGCTTTATAGGTACGGCATCGCCCGTGTCTATATAATGCTGCACTAGGTTCGTTTTCCTGAGTCCATTGACTGCGAAAGAAGGAAATCTACGAACAACGTTTGTGTTTTGAGTTTATTTTTAAATTGACAAAAATTAGACTACGAACAACAGCTTCTCGTTTAGTCGTTTAGACTCTTCATCATTCAACTTAATCTGGTTGGTGGGTCTCTCCTCTGGCCCACCGGTCGTAATTCCTGCAAGACCCGCAATTATATGAGGTGCAATCTGGAATTTTTGCCAAAAGTCGACGCCTAAATATAAGCGTTGGCTTAACGATGGCACAATGTAAAGATCGATATCTTTTGTCACATTCTTTTACTGGATCGCCGTGGTGATCACTCCCACTATGGATTGCTTGTGTCCATCGGCCGTGGACACGGTAGTCTCTACCTTCCTTACCGTAACATTCTTATTCTTCAGGTAGGGAAGTATGTCGGTGCCTAAGCAACTAATACTAGCCCCTGAATCGAGAAGACCTAAGAAATTGACACCGAATAAACCAACCGTCACATAAGGACGTGGGTCATTCGATTCTCGGCCTAAAGTTGCTGACGCTATGTTACGGTAAGTAATCCGCTTCCGATGGAAGCGCTCCCTTGTCCGTCGTATTCGTTTGGATAACTCCGGAAATGTGACAATTCTTTTCCGCACTTCGTTGTAATTACGTAATCTTTCATGGAAAGATTTACGATATAATGGTTCTGTGGTAATATTAATAAAATTCAAATTTGTATCAGGTTTGGGTTCTACATTTACAGTAGGAATTGTTCTACAATCACTCTTATCATCGTTCGGAAATTCATTATTAGTGTTAATCGGTTTCATAATTGTTATTTTTGGAAGTTCAAGAGGCTTTATCGGCTTGGACACTTGAACTCCGGGTACGTCTAATCGGAGCAAACCCCCCCGGTTGTTGGGTTGTTCCTCCTCACGTTTCCCGCTGCGCACTTCGGACAAGTCGGGCTATAGGCATCTGCCAACCCGCAGCGGAAACAAAATATCTTGTCTATTGGTTTGGCGCAATCACGAAAATTGTGGCCAAAGACTTGGCAATTCCAGCATTTCTGCAAATTACGATCCCTTTGGATTGCTTCGATATTGGTAGTGGGCAATGCCACAGTTATCGCTTTGCAGGCGGACGTTGTGCACTTGGCACAAAACTCGGACGTGTGTTCTCATATTGAGATTGAGCTTTCTCAATAGCTCCACAATAATAGGCTAATTGCCTTAAGCTAGACGGACTGTAAGTGATCAGAAGTTCACTCATACGCCTACGGACATTAGTTTTGATCATTTCAATGAGCTCTCTTTCAGGTCTGGGAACGCGCATCCTGGAGCTCAGGTGTAGAATGGCATCGTAGAAGTCATTGAAAGACTCACCATTCAACATCAACATCTGAAAGCTTTCTGAAGAGCTCAGTGTCGGTCTCCAAACTGCGGTATTGCTCTACCAAAGCAGTTTTTAAGGCTTCCCACGTGGTGTGTTTATTGCCGTTAATGTACACCCAGTACCATGACTCTACGGAACCTGACACAAAATGATAAAAGTTCATAGCGATTTCATCCCACGGCACACCGTAATTGTAACGAATGCAATCGAGGCGGAACAGGAAGTCGTTGACCAACATATTCCTACCATCGAATTTTGAACCCCATTTGTGGAATTGATGGTTTCGGTTCACTGATGTAACGTTTGACGGTGGTGCTCTACGTGGCGTTGAGATCGAAGTATCATTTTAGTTAAACGCGTCATGAATTCGTCTTAGTTCGAGCCTAGAAGCATTTGGGCTGGACTAACTTCCGGCAAGGGTGGTACTCTAGCTGGCTCGAAAGTGGGTGTAGCTCGCTTTGGCAAATCTTCGTCGTCTGCCATAGGTGCGGACTGATAATTTCTGGACGTGGTTGGACCAGAAGGGACATTAAGATTAACGACACGTGTAGTGTCTGGATTGGCTAAATTGATCTGACGTGCGATCTTTCGCGTTGAAGTAGCAGTAGGTGGAGCAGGTGTTTTCGAAGAAGCAGCAGGTTGAGTAGCTTTGACAGTACGGCTTTAGAGTAGCTGCGCAACTTGTTCAAGCAAACGTGCTTGACTCTTAGCTAATTCCTCTGCCATGAATTGTCTATCATTGACTCTATGTAGATCGATGGTAGCAGAAACTACCTGCTGAATGTATGCTGAATGATCAGCTGCGTCTTTGCGAAGCTGCTCTTCGGCTGCCTCTAGCTCATCATCGTCTACTTCAATGCTTCTCGCGATGGTGTTATCCTCTGTCTGATTGACCCCATCGTCGGACTGATTGTAAACAGGATCATTCTGGCTACGACCGGGTTTGGGTCTCGTGCCCCTGGAGCCATGACTATAAAGTCTTTGTACTTCGAAATAAAAGTACTCTTAACCACTCTCTTACGACCTGAGTCGCTCATTCAACTGCGAAAATAAACGGACGGATAACAACAGACGAGTAATTCCAAAGTTCAAAGAATAAGTATTGTAGCCCGTGAGAAATTCCTCGAACGGATACTACTCAAGTAATATTGAAGTGTTTTAGTCTCCATGTTGTGTTTGGATTATGAAATAATAAAACTAAGATGAATATATTAATAATTTATCTTTATTTTATTTGTTTAAATTACTTAAAAAATATCACAACATTAATTTCTTAAAAAGAGCGACGCGCGTTTCGGACTTTGTCCATCATCGGGCTCGAATTTCTACTGACAATGCCATGCCATTTATGTCTTTCGTTTTCTTTGTTATTGCTTGTTGTTGTTTGTTTTGATATGAGTTTTTGGGTTGGAAGCTTTTGATTATGTTTTCTCTTTCTATCTGCCGTTGATTCTATTGTAATTGATTGCTGTGTCGTATAGTGTGTTGTTTTTAATTGTTAATTTGTCGTTGAGTATTTTGTCTTGGTCTGTTTTGCATGCTTTGTAAATAGCAAATTCCTCCAATGCGTCCAGTGTTTTCCCTTTTTGGCATATATGGATTGGAGTTAAATTTGTTATAAAGTCGGTGTAATTGTGGTTCTCTTCCATCAAATGCAGTGCGAAATTGGACTTTGTGTTTATTTTCGGTTTATGTTCTTTAAACCTTTCTTGGAATGTTCTTCCCGTCTGTCCAATATAAAATTTTTCGCAGTCACTGCACTTGATTTTGTACACACCTGAGCATAGTTCTATTTGTTTGTTTGATTTAGGTCTTAAGATTTTTTGTATGTTGTTGTTGGTTTTATAAGATATGTGTATGTTTAGTTTTTTAAGTTCGTATTTCAAGATATGTGGGATTAAATTGGTGTATTCGACTGAAATATATTTTGGAACTGTGCTGTCATCTTGATTGTTGTTTTTGTTATTGTTTTGGTGTATTTTCTTTTTCTTTTTGTTTATTAAGTTATCTTTTATATTTGTGGTGTACCCGTTCGAGATAGCTATTTGTTTAATTATTTTTATTTCTTCTTCATAATCCTTCTTGTCCATTGGTATGTTTAGTAGTCGGTTTATGAAGGCGTTGAATGCCGACATTTTTTGTGAAAATGGGTGGTGGGATGTGTTGTGTATTACTATATCTGTTGTTGTAGGTTTTCTATATATTTTATATTTAAGGTTTTCTTTGTTGTTTTTGCTTATAGTTAGGTCTAAGAAATTTATTGCATTATTTTCTTCTATTTCTGCTGTGAATTTAATGTTGCTTTTAATACTGTTGATGTAGTTTTTTAAAGTATCAATTTGTCTATTTGTGCCATCAAATATAATAAAAGTATCGTCAACATATCGTGCGTAGAAAAAGATTTTGTTTTGTGATGGGTTTTTGTTTGATAATATGTATTTGTTTTCGTAATAGTTTAGGTAGATGTCCGCCATTAATCCGCTCAGGGGGGATCCCATAGCTAGTCCGTCGTTTTGTATATAGTATTTATTGTTAAATGTGAAGTAATTTTGTTTGAGGGTTACTTGTAGTAGGTGGATGATTTCGTTTATTTGTTGTTTATTAATGGTTGCGGTTGTTACTAGATTTTCTTTTATTAATTGAATTGTTTCTTCTACCGGTATGTTTGTGTACATGTTTGTGATATCAAGGGAAATTAATTTGTGTTGGGGCAGTATTTTTAAGTGTCTAGTTTTTTCTATTAGTTCTGTGTAATTTTTTAAACTGTGATTATTTAGTATGGTGGTATTATTTTTAATGATTTTTTGTAATTCCTTGGCGACCTTGTAGCAGGGTGCTGTTTTGTAATTGATGAGTGGTCGTATTGGGATTCCATTTTTGTGTACTTTTGGTAGTCCTGTGAACTGTGGAGCTTGTGCATTGGGCTGTTTGAGTTTTAGTTTTGTTAAATTTGAAAATAAATGGTTGCTCTTGTTTATTGCTTGGTTTATATTTTTCACATAATCCTTCGTTGGGTCGTTTGTTAAATTTAGTATGTTATTGTCTTGTATGAATGTTAACGTTTTGTTTATGTATTCTTGTTGGTCAAGAATGACAGTGGTGTTTCCTTTGTCGGCTTTTGTAATAATTGCGTTGTTTTCTTTTAGTTTATGTTTTATGTTTTTTAGGTTAACTTTATCTTCTTTAATTTCCCTTGATATCACAAACATGTACACAAACATACCGGTAGAAGAAACAATTCAATTAATAAAAGAAAATCTAGTAACAACCGCAACCATTAATAAACAACAAATAAACGAAATCATCCACCTACTACAAGTAACCCTCAAACAAAATTACTTCACATTTAACAATAAATACTATATACAAGACGACGGACTAGCTATAGGATCCCCCCTGAGCGGATTAATGGCGGACATCTACCTAAACTATTACGAAAACAAATACATATTATCAAACAAAAACCCATCACAAAACAAAATCTTTTTCTACGCACGATATGTTGACGATACTTTTATTATATTTGATGGCACAAATAGACAAATTGATACTTTAAAAAACTGCATCAACAGTATTAAAAGCAACATTAAATTCACAGCAGAAATAGAAGAAAATAATGCAATAAATTTCTTAGACCTAACTATAAGCAAAAACAACAAAGAAAACCTTAAATATAAAATATATAGAAAACCTACAACAACAGATATAGTAATACACAACACATCCCACCACCCATTTTCACAAAAAATGTCGGCATTCAACGCCTTCATAAACCGACTACTAAACATACCAATGGACAAGAAGGATTATGAAGAAGAAATAAAAATAATTAAACAAATAGCTATCTCGAACGGGTACACCACAAATATAATAGATAACTTAATAAACAAAAAGAAAAAGAAAATACACCAAAACAATAACAAAAACAACAATCAAGATGACAGCACAGTTCCAAAATATATTTCAGTCGAATACACCAATTTAATCCCACATATCTTGAAATACGAACTTAAAAAACTAAACATACACATATCTTATAAAACCAACAACAACATACAAAAAATCTTAAGACCTAAATCAAACAAACAAATAGAACTATGCTCAGGTGTGTACAAAATCAAGTGCAGTGACTGCGAAAAATTTTATATTGGACAGACGGGAAGAACATTCCAAGAAAGGTTTAAAGAACATAAACCGAAAATAAACACAAAGTCCAATTTCGCACTGCATTTGATGGAAGAGAACCACAATTACACCGACTTTATAACAAATTTAACTCCAATCCATATATGCCAAAAAGGGAAAACACTGGACGCATTGGAGGAATTTGCTATTTACAAAGCATGCAAAACAGACCAAGACAAAATACTCAACGACAAATTAACAATTAAAAACAACACACTATACGACACAGCAATCAATTACAATACAATCAACGGCAGATAGAAAGAGAAAACATAATCAAAAGCTTCCAACCCAAAAACTCATATCAAAACAAACAACAACAAGCAATAACAAAGAAAACGAAAGACATAATTGGCATGGCATTGTCAGTAGAAATTCGAGCCCGATGATGGACAAAGTCCGAAACGCGCGTCGCTCTTTTTAAGAAATTAATGTTGTGATATTTTTTAAGTAATTTAAACAAATAAAATAAAGATAAATTATTAATATATTCATCTTAGTTTTATTATTTCATACTACTCAAGTAATATAACAATAATAAGGTAAATCAGAGTATGAAAATCTCAAATATACCGTAAGCAAAACCTCTAACGGATATTTTTCAATCAAATAATTCAAGAGTTAAAAAAAAATTCACAAATCTAAAGTGCTTAATAATAAGGGTAAGTATACATATAGACAATTCGTCTATTAAAAACGTTACTTCAAAATGTTTTCAAAACTGTAATAATAAGTACTAATGTATATCTAGATGAAGTCCTAATATATGTATGTTTATCTCTATCTAAAAATTCAAACTGGATATAGATATTTCAATACTTAAATAATATTCTATAATTAATTCGATATTCAATAATCTAAATCTTATTCAAATAAGGTGGGCTCTATACCAAAGAAAACTATATGCGGGCACTATCCCAAACTTACACGACAATCAAGAAGTTACGTCCCAACTTGATTGACGGAATACTCAAAAAGAACTAGATACCTTGGAAACTGTATTGTTTTCCAACTATCTAAAATACAAAAGATACCTAAACTGAATTATGTCTCAAAAATGTGTGTACGTTTCGGCTTTGCAACACAACCGACTCAAAAAAAACAAAAAAAAATTTTGTCAAAAAACAAATTTAGTGTGTGTAGGCTTGGTACGTTACGGCATACTATTGTATAAGAGAAGACAAATTCCTCCAAACGAAAAGGTGTTCAGGTATGTGAGGGCGACATTACGCTACTGCTGACGTAAATCGGGTATAAAAACTCCAACTACCGGTTAGCGCTGCATGTCCCATCACATACTGTCACTTCCTAACATATATCAAAAATTGACTATAATCTTCAAATACAATCTGGGTAGTCTAACAATTAAATGGAATAAGTTGAATTGTAATTGAAACAAATTGGGTCGTAGTAGAGCGAGTGACCAGCTTCTGCAGCTGACGTGGGTCAGGCAAAAAGCACCAACCACCGGTCAGAAGACCTGCTCATTCTACTTTCCTACGACCGGGATCTCGGACATCACATACGGGATCTATCAACACCTCAGCTACTCACGATCAAGCAACATCAACCCGGACAGAGATTGAAGACATACCTAAGTGAGAGGTGGTAGGAAAAAAAGTAGGTAGACCTAATGCAACAGCTGACTCAGGATCATTTCCACCAAATCACTGGACAAAATAGTGCCTACATTACTAACCCCGATGGCAACCCTCCCTGAAACCTGATCAATAATCAAACAACACTTCTAAATAAAAAAAAACTGAAAAATTTCACAGAAGAAAAAAAAGAATTTCTCAAAAATTTCTAACTTTCTCTACGTCACTCATAATCGACCTAGCTTTAATCAATTCTCATCTCTTCTTTGTTAGCTAATTCGGGCCCCACGTTGGGCGCCATCTGTTACGTAAAAATAATAGAATAAAGAATATAAATTAATAAATGTCCGCATTACCAATGCATGTCCAGTAGAATGAACACCCTGTGGATACCCATATCTTAACCAAACAATCATTGTTAATGAAAAGGACGAAGGCCGAAGCGAGAAGAGACAAGCCCCTTACATCCTTGATACTACTACAATAGCACAGCAACTCTATTTGTGACTGACCGTGTATCTGTGCTTCCAGCGTCCTATAAGAATATAAAGAAAGCATACTTACACCTATTGACTGCGGCCTCCTGCTCTTCTCACTTCCCTTCTATCCTCTGTTTCCCATCTTTACTTTCTTACCCATCCCTATCACAGAAGCACGGGCCATCCATCAGCGTACCGTATGTTCTGACTACAAAACACCGTAGAACAGCCCAGAGGGTACCTGACAGCATGCCCGTGCCTATCCACTACAAGTTATAGATGTTCTTCTTGCAGCTGTATCTTGGCGTAGCCTACACCAAAACCATGGATTCTACTGAAATCCCCCATGCACAACTAGAATCGAAATCAAAATGCAAAAATTTGTATCAGCATACCTTTCCAGAGACTTCGCTCCAGATCGCATTTGTCTCAACTAGTTATGGCTACCTATTCCTGTACTGAAGGGATGGAAGCGATCCTATGCCGGCAACGCCCCCTTTCTCGCCAACTGCTGGTTAAGAGCAGTCGGTAAGAACGGCATGTGACAACGCAGAACCGTTGTTGAGATCGACCGTTGCGGTGGCCGGCAGTACCTTAGCCATGACTAGCTCAGCCAGGCCGTGGGCACTTGCTCCGGGATCTACTTAACCGGTGTTACCTCTTTTTTTTCTGCCGACCGTTGAGCTCAAGATGGGTGAGCTCGAATAAAAATGTTGAAATGCTTAAGGGCCCTCATAGTTTCCAAAGAAAAGACTAACTAGAATTGAGTGAGAAGAAAGACTGATTCGTGATCGCACCTCTTAAAGATTGTTGAGAGTAGACGTGGACCAAAAGAGAGAAATCGTGATTGAATCATTATATCAACCCGTAGAACGTAACGCGTAAGTATTTTTACAAGCAAGCCATAGATGATTGTGGCTGCAATGGCATATGTGACCTTCCTTCCACTCTGCTACCACGATGCTGTATAGATAGTGGAGGATGAGGTGCCTAACGTTGAGGGGCGGGAGGATCAAAGGTGTAATGTGATCCCCCTGGTCTTTCAACCCACCCAAAACGTAAGTAGAAATCAACTCTCCTACTGACGACCTTGGCTGTCCGCGGACCTATGAGCCCCCACGACTCAATAATATTCTAGGCAGCCCCTTATTATGAAAGCAAGCAAAAACTTTACCTGCTTACTACGACACCCTAACTAAATCATCGTACCTAGTAAAGATACTACAACAGAGAAAGAGAAAAAATAAAATGCACGACTGGGTCGCGCGAACTTGCTCTTATGATAAGCAATTGCGTAGTGGCTGAAAATTCTTTTATTTTTTAAATTAGTTTTAGAGTTTTCTCTGAAAAACTAAGTATTCAATAAAATTTCAAAGCTATACGTCAATCTAGGAAAAAAAAATATTGAAAATCGTTCGACCAGTTTTTTTTTTAAAAGGTTATTTTTGAAAAACTTTTTCAAAAAATATTTTAAAATTTATTTGAGTATGGAAATATATGGCAATCTGTAGTCTACATTTTAAAAATAATTAAAAATAAAAATCAATATACCCGTTTCCAACATATTTCGAAAACCAAAATTTTTTTTGAAAAAATTATAAAAAATCAAAAAACTAAGTTTTTGAAAATTTTAGAATGCCTGATTAATAAAATTGAATGACTTCCTGTGGCGAAAATTTTATTGAAATCGAATGTACAGTTTACGAGAAAATTTGATTTGAAAATACTAGTTCTTTGAAGGGTACCGTTATTAGACAAATTTTGAAAAAAAATGTCTAACCAAAAGATAGATTGTCTTAGGTTAGGTTAGGTTAAAGTGGCTGTTGATTTAGAAGACCAACACACTTAGTCCAGAAGAGGACCGTTGTGATACCACGAGTTTGGGGTATTTCCCCCTAATAACTCAGAACCAGTTTGTGCTTCTAATGAATTTTAAAAGAGAGTTAGTGTCCACGTTAGTCAGATCACTAATATCGTTGAAGAAGTATGCTCCCAGATGGAGTTTCCTTTTGCGAGCTAGTGCAGGGCATGTACAAAGAAGATGGTTAATTGTCTCTTCCTCCTCTTCGTCCATACAACTTCTGCAAAAGTCGTTTGCGAACACGCCAAGTCTCATTGCGTGTCTACCTATGAGGCAGTGTCCTGTGATGACACCTATAAAGGAGCTAATGTGCCGTCTGCTCAGAGAGATCAAAGTCTTAGAGCGTTTTGAATCCAGCTTTGGCCAAATTCGTTTTGTCGCTAGACATGTGTTGCCACTTGTCCACCTAAGATTTGTTCTTTCCATAGCTTCCTGCCTTAGCAAAAGTTTACATGTAGCGATGGGAATACCTAGGTAACTGTGTTCAGTTACTAAAGGTAGTGTTGTTCCTTTTTTGGCAAGTTCGTCGGCCTTACAGTTCCCTGGAATATCTCTGTGCCCTGGCACCCAACAAAGGTGAATGTTAAACTGTTCCGTCATCTCGCTAAGAGATGATCGACAGTCGAGAGCTGTTTTAGAGTTATAGGAGATGGAATCCAGGGACCTCAGCGCGGCTTGACTATCAGAGAAAATGATGATATCCTTAGAAGATATCACGTTTTCTTTAAGCCAAGATAAAACCTCCTTGATTGCCATTAATTCCGCCTGGAACACGCTACAATGGTTTGGTAGACGGAAGGAGAGACTAAGATTTAGTCTATTAGAGTAAACACCTCCTCCCACCCCATCATTTGTTTTCGACCCATCGGTAAAAAACTGAATTTGATCGTCGTCCTGTAAGGCATTTTCCTCCCAGAGTGATCTAGAGGGTATGCTTACCTGGAAGTTTTTATCAAAATGAAGTTGGGATGTGGAGTAGTCTATGTTACTTTGGGGGATACTGAAGGAGTTCAGTATACTAGCATGGCCATAATTATTATTTTTCCATATAGATATCGCTTTTAAGCGAATTGCTGAGCAAGCAGCGGTTTGCTTGCTGAAAATATCTAGGGGTAGCAGGTTTAATAGTACTTCTAGCGCTGCAGAGGGAGTAGTGCGGAGCGCACCGCCTATACACAGGCAGGCGGTACGTTGAACTTTACTGAGCTTAGCACTATTCAACGCTGTGTCTAGGGCAGGCCACCAGACGACCACCCCATAAGTGAGAATCGGTCTTATCACCGATGTGTAGAGCCAATGCATAACGTGGGGCTCTAGACCCCATTTATTGCCGATAGCTTTTTTGCAAGAGAAAAGAGCTACTGTGGCTTTCCTTACTCTTTCTTGTATATTGGGTTTCCAGCTTAATTTCTTGTCCAAAATAAGACCCAAGTATTTTGCTTCGTCGGAGAATTTAAGACTTATACCATTAATAGAAGGAGGGTCAACGTGTGGAATTTTATATTTCCTTGAAAAGAGGACAAGTTCAGTTTTGTGGGGGTTAACGCCTAGTCCACAACGACTTGCCCAATTTGTGAGCTTATTGAGTGCAAATTGGAGAAGTTCACATAAGGTGTTGAGATGCTTTCCTGAAACGGCTATAGCAATGTCATCCGCATAGGCAATCACATTGAATCCCCTCTCTTCCAGCATTATTAGCAGTTCATTTACCACTAAATTCCAAAGGAGTGGAGATAGTACACCACCTTGTGGCGTACCTCTACTAACAGATCGTCTTGTGGATGTTACACCCAGTTTTGAGTTGATCACCCTGCTTATCAGCATTTGGTCGATCAGTTTGCCAAGTGAGCCATCTACCTTCAGACCTGAGAGTGCTTTAGCGATTGCAGATGTGTCGACATTGTTAAAGGCGCCTTCTATATCGAGGAAAGCCACCATTGTGTATTCCTTGTGATGGAGGGAGTATTCGATAGTGCGGACAAGCGAATGTAGCGCAGTTTCTACCGATTTCCCTTTGCAGTAAGCATGTTGAGACATCGACAACAATTTAGCATCAATGTTATTGCGTAAATATATATCAATCAGACGTTCTAAGGTTTTCAGAAGGAATGATGATAGGCTTATGGGTCTTAGATCTTTAGGGTTGGTTTGGGAGCTTTTTCCCGCTTTTGGTATGAACACTACTTTAACTTCTCTCCATGACCGGGGAATGTGAACCAGTTCTAAACAGCTTCTCATAATATTTTCCAATACAGGTAGAATAATATCTGAAGACTTCTGAAGTTCGGCAGGTATTATGCCATCTGGGCCGGCAGACTTGTAAGGTTCAAAGCTGTTCAGTGACCAAAGCAGTTTGTCCCTGTTGATCAGACCTTCAGGGATATTTTGAATATTTGACCTATTAGAGTGAATATTACTGATATCAGAGGAACTACCAGGAAAATGGGTATCCAGTAGTAAATTGAGCGATTCTTCGCTTGATGTCGTCCAGGAGCCATCAGGTTTTTTCATAAAACTTGGTACAACTGGGTTTGTTGAGAGAACTTTCCTAAGCCTTGATGCTTCAGAAACATTTTCGATTTTACCACAAAAATTTCTCCAAGACATTCTTTTTGATTTTCTAAGTTCTTTTTTGTATATTTGAAGGGACTTCTTGTATGATTCCCAGTCCGATTCATTTCTTGAGCTTTTGGCTTTGTTAAACAATTTACGACTGTTTCTCCTAAGCGGTTCTAGTTCTGTATTCCACCAGTAAGGCTTCTTCTTGCCTCTTGGTGTTATAAGAGGACAAGAGGCTGCCAGAGCATTGTTGAGGGCCAATGTAAGATCATCAACCTTCTTGTCAAGCTCCTGGGTATTACAGGGTATTGAGAGATTACAATCTAACAGGTTTTTAAGTGTATCTCTGTACTTAAGCCAGTTAGTTTTCCTGTGATTTCTGAAAGCTACCTGGTAAGGGGGATCATCTTCTAACTTGAATTGGATGTAACGGTGATCAGAGAACGAATGTTCAGGTGACACCCTCCAATCCTTGATACTTGAATAAATGATATCAGAGACGAGAGTAATATCAAGTACCTCTCGTCTGGTTTTAGTAACAAATGTAGGTTGGTTACCTATATTGCTTACAATTAGGTTAGTGCTTAAGATAAAATCAAAAAGTAACTCACCCCTATTGTTTATATCGGAACTGCCCCACACTGTATGATGGGCGTTGACATCACTACCGATGATGAGTGCAGTGTTAGTTGATTCAGCTTCCTTGACCAGCCTATCTAGGTTATCACCAGGGATAGGAAGGTCGTGGGCAAGATATGCCGATGCCAGCCAGTAAAAATCTTTAGCCGTTTCTAGCCTTACGGCAGTCGTATCTTGGTCACTGAAATTAGGGAGTAAAAATACTTTAATGCTACTTTTCACCATAATGCATGACCTCAAGTTACCTTTGTCTGATGCATACAGTGTGTATCCCGGAGTCCTGAGTCCACGGACCTGGTTGTTGTGTATCCATGGTTCTTGGATCAGGACTATATCCTCCCCAGTATTTGACAGCCGAAGGAGGAGTGAGGCCGAAGCCTTTTTGGAGTGCTGGAAGTTAATCTGAACTAACTGCAGCATTGTTGCTACAATCAGGCAGAGAAGCCTCCACCACTGTGTTATTCAGGTCTTCATCTGAAGATAAACCGAGAAGTTCATCTTCATTCAGAGAGCCTTTTAAGGAGTCGTACGTCTCTACTATCAACTGTTCGTCAAAGGTAAGAGAAGACAACGTTTTACTTGTAGAGGATGAAGAGTCAGAGACATCCGCGTCCTCACCCATGGAAGGAAAGGTGATCCTCACATTTTCGGGTGGAGAAGTCGATGCCTCCGACATAAGCACCTCGTTTTCAGAGAGTGAAGGATGTGGAGGAATAATACCTGCCTCTAACTCGTCTTTCTTATAGACTTTTAGGGTTATGGATTCGAATCCATACCTAATCACACCTTGGGTCTGTGCCAAATGGGCAAGAGACTCCTTATTGATCACAATTAGCGCGCATCTATAAAGACCCCTCTGCTCATCCAGCTTGGCGACCTTCCAGTTGTGAGTCGGTATATGCGGGTTACTTACCCTGATTATTTGGATGATATCATCCCATGCGGAGGGTTCAGCTGGGATCCAGGTGCGAGTCCTGGGTCTGCTCGGGATATCCTCCTTTGCTACGACTTCAAGATTCGCTCCTGGCCATACTTCCCCAAGACCACCGATCGCAAGCCTGTACAGATCACACGATCTTTGGTCCTCACAGACAACTAGTTTGACATGCCCCTGGTACCAGCCTCCATCACTAGTGATGGGAGGTGTACCAGGATTTGCCCTCATTAAACTTAAGAAGCTAGCCGAGAGCTTCATCTTCACTAGTTGCCATCTATCGGAAGAGATCGTGCCATCTGGATCGCTCTTGTCAATAACGGCGATAACTATTTTTCCCTTCAAGGCGTCGCTGAAAGATTTCTGCTTATCGAGCCCAGAAGGATAGGGAGGGTTGCTTTTGTTCCCCTTAGGTCTTTTGGGAACCGGTGCAGCCTCCTCCATTGACCTCTGCCTTTTGGACGTACAGTCCTCTGGCTTTTTGTCCTCGGTCAATACCTTCAAGGCCTTGCTCAACTTTTCTTTCTGCTGGACGGTTCTTTCACTCTCTGGAATTGCTTCTATGAGTAGTCGAGACCGTTCAGCATAGCGACGGTTTTTGTAGAGGACTTTTGAGGGAGCTATGCTCCGTTGTCCTTTCCTAAGAGGAGGGTTACCCCCCGGGGTGCTGGAAGCAGAAGGCCTACCAGGATTGACCTTAGATGTTCTTCTGCTTTGCAAATCTAAGCCCTTCGGAAGAGGTTTAACCCCTGTGGCTTTAGGAGTGGTGATGAGACCAGGTGTGTCCTTAGTCCCATTCCCATGCCTAGAGAGAACTTTGCCTACTCTCTTCTCGCTGCGAACACCGCTTGTAGAGGGGCCATGAGTAGCCACAAACCCTCCACTGCACAATGTAGCAGGGGAACTAACGCCAGACAGCTTTAGCGCCGTGCTGTCGCCCGGTTTAGAAGGAGAACCGGTCTCAACTGTTTTTGTTTTTATTTTGTTTTGTTGTTTATTATTATTTTCATTCATTTTTTTGGTCCCACGAGTTATGGGGGAAAACAAGTCCATCTGCAACACCCCCTGTAGCAGATAAGGCACTTACTCTTCGATTTTGCCTGTTTCAAAGAGGTTCCGTTAGAATACAGCCGGTATACCCCCTGGCTGCAAACCATCCAATGGGCACGGGTCACATGACACCCTGGATTAGGGGGGGGGGAGGGGAGAGGGAGTGAAATAGGAGGGATTTGTGGATGTTGGATAGGAGGGGAAGGAAAGGGTGAGGATGAGGTGAAACACCCTTTGGTTTTCGGGACTCTTCTAGTGACACAACGCCGCAAGAATCTTTGACCCTACTTAAGCCTCTACAACTCGAGGGAGGGATTTGTGGATGTTGGATAGGAGGGGAAGGAAAGGGTGAGGATGAGGTGAAACACCCTTTGGTTTTCGGGACTCTTCTAGTGACACAACGCCGCAAGAATCTTTGACCCTACTTAAGCCTCTACAACTCGACAAGTTCGGTGTTCAGGTAGAGGATATAGATTGTCTTGCAAAAATAGCATTCTGAAGTTTTATCAAAATCGTTAGAGCCGTTTTTGAGAAAATCAAATTTTTGTCTTCAAGATTGTATGGCAGGTGCCGTTATTTTTGGACCTAGAGCAAAAATAAAAAATTTGTTCCGAGGGACGGCCAAATAAATCCTAAATACCAAATTTGAAGCAAATCGGCCCATCCCTTCAGCCTCCAGAGGCGCGAACAGACAGACAGACAGACAGACAGACAGACGGACGGAAGAAGAATATGACCCATTCGATACATTTGTCGTTCGGCAAATTCACCAACTGCCAGTCAATGCAAATCGAATCGCTCAAGAAACCAGAAAAGATCTTCATTTGGGCAGGATACTTCTATACTCGAATCTGGTAAATGTCTTATCGGTTCCGGTTTCAAACCTACAGGTTAGCTGCTAACTGCCTTGTTTTTGAACACAGGGTAGTCATTCCTGAAACCTTACGTGAAACAGTTCTTGCAGATCTTCACTTAGCGCACTAAGGACTGGTGAAAATGAAAGGGTTAGCGCGATCATTTGTTTACTGGCCTGGAATCGACGCAGACATCGAAAGTGTGGCAAGAACTTGCATCAACTGTTCCAAAAACGCTCATTTGCCTCCCAAGTTTCGTGAGCATCATTGGGAATATCCGAAAGGACCTTGGGAACAAATTCACATAGACTACGCGGGGCCCTATGCGGGGCTGATGTTGCTGGTAGTATCTGATGCATATAGTAAGTGGCTTGAAGTCAAACCAACCAGTTCAATGACCACCAGTGCAACTATATCTATCCTTGATGAACTGTTTGCCGCCTATGGTGTTCCAACGATAGTCGTATTAGATAACGGCACAAATTTCACATCAGCCGAGTTTAAAACGTATTTACAGATGGTTGGTGTAAAATACAATAAGCTGACGGCTCCGTACCATCCATCAACAAATGGACAAGCCGAATGGAGTGTTCAAACAGTTAAGGATGCATTGAAAAACATGGAAACGACTAAAAATTCACTGCAGCAAAACCTGAACCTTTGCCTTCGATAGTATAGGAAAGCACCCCACACCACAACAAGTCAATCACCTTCGCAGTTGTTCCTAGGACGCTTCCTTCGGACTTGTCTAGACCTTGTTAAACCTGATGACTTATACACAAAAATAACCCAAAAACAAACAGCAGATTTCAATCCTACATTTCGCACTCTCCGACCAGGTCAATCCGTGTTGTTCCTTTCAAACAACCCTCGTATGGATAAATGGGTTCCCGGAATTATCAAAAACCGTCTGGGAGACCTTCATTACGAAATCACATACCTCGGCAGGCAGTTTAAACGTCATATTGACCAAATCCAAAATCGCACAGACAACTATTCAAATGTTCCAAATAATAATCGTAGATTAAATCAAGTTCAAATGTATCTTCCAATCATCAATAGCTCTAATCAATGCAGAACACCAGCACCTCCATCAATATAACAACAATATTTCACTAACGAACATGAAAACACTTATGCATCTCAGCAACGACCAAACGATTCACCAATGGGTATGAGTAGTCCTGCAGCTGTGGTTCCAAGGCAACAACCGCTAACTCCACGACAGGATACTTGTACATTTAATAGTCAAATTACAACATCACCACCAGCTCAACGGAAATCCACTAGACGGTAATCCTACCGGCTGCGCCAATGTTATAAACATAAAAACGAACGCTTCTTTTCACTAGTATGATAAGACTCGTCTGATGTCTTGTCATTCGGCCGATCGCGAACCTCAAGTTCAGCTATGGGAAGCCGCCGACACGTTTGAATACTCAGCACAATTCAAGAATATATTTGTTTGCACTTTGATTGACCCAAAACGTCGGTAAGGTGATACCGTCTGGTCAATCAAAGTGAACAAGGCAATTTGAAATGCGCTGAGTTCAACGCACGACGACTTCCTCTAGTCAGTGGCCGGGTGGTAAGTATGTACATGCATAGCTATGCATGTACAACAGAAGCCTCGAGTCTTGTTCTCACCATAGTCATGAAGAGAGGGAAGAATTATTAGGTATTCACTTAGACTGAGAAATCTATCTCTATTTTTCATTTACTTTTCATTGACTTTTGAGTAGATACAAAATAATTAATTGAGTCGCTTGTTATCCGTTGTGAAGGAAACAATCGTTTTAGTTATCATTTTTATATAGAATTTAATAAAGCTATGTTTTAGTGGTAAAACTTTCTTTTATGATTTTTATTTAATACACAACAGGATCAATGCTTGTTTCAGGTACGAGTGTACAATGTTCATCTTTGCAACCTTAGGAAGCCAATCTATCTCCGAACAGTTCAGTCCACCCAACTCTCTCAACAGACGATAATCTGCCCCGTGTATCATTCGTTGCCCGAATAAGGCTTCGTATGGTGACATCGAGAGGGTTAAATGAGGTTGAAGATAGATGGGCATCCCAATCCGTTTGTCGAGGATTGACATACGATCTTATAGCCGCCAGAATTGAGCGATTCACTCGCTCGCCAGCATTCGACTGTGTTTGACCCCGAAAACATCCGTGAGTTTTTGGAACTCCTTCCCAACAAATTGTGTACCATTATCAGAGAGAATGCTCTCTGGTACTCCGTAAATCAGAAATACTTCGTCCTTCAGGAATTTGACCAAGCTCGCGGCTGTTGCTTTGCGCAGTGGTTTGAGGAAAACAAATTTCGTTAGCTGATCCAACACGATGACGATGTAAACATTTCCGGATCTTGACCTGGGATACGGCCCGCGAAAATCAAAGTATAAATGCTGAAACGGCCTATCCACCTCGAAACTATTTCCCATCTCTGTCATCAACGTCATGTTAGCTGCCTTACTGGTCTTGCACTTCTCACACCGATCTACGTATAGTTTAACCTGAGTGTACATACCGGGCCAGTAAAATCTATCTTTCAGCATATAAACCGTCTTCACCACCCCACCATGTGAAGCACGCGGCGGATTGTGGGCCAATGAGATCAACGACTCCGTCATCTCTGAGGGGACCCACAACTTCCAAGTTAGATCGTCGGCCAAGGAATTACCAACCGCATGTTTAGTGCGCTTGTATATGTACCCTTCCGACACTTTGAGGTCAGGTAACCGCTCCTGTTCCTTCCTGATATGACTGATGATATCAAGATAACCTTCAGACTTAAAGGACGGATCCTCAAGATCGATGTGGAGTACCTCCGAGGCACCGATCTGTGGTAGACATGAAAGGAAAGCTGACACCGTCAACTCATCGTCTTCATATGCTCTAGATAAAGCATCTGGCACGACATTCAATGTACCATTTCTATGCTCTACCACAAAATCGAAACCTTGGAGTCGCATACTCCACATCGCTAATCTTCCGGTTGGATCCTTCATAGTCATCAGCCATTTCAGGCTGGAATGGTCCATAATAACGCGAAAATGGTATCCCTCAACGTATGATCTAAGCTTCTGGATACCTTCAAAAGCTGCTAAGCACTCGCGCTCTGTTACCGAATAGTTTCTCTGAGCAGCGTTCAGTTTCCGGGAGAAGTAGTATATGGGCTGCTCCGCCCCGGATTCGTCCCGCTGGCAGAGTACACATCCGATGCCAGTCGCGGATGCGTCGCAGAGAATGATGAATTCTTTGGAGAAGTCCGGATTGACTAGTACAGGCGCTGAAGTCAAAGCTTGCTTGATTTGCAGGAATGCTGCAATAGCTTCTGGACTTAGCTTGAAGACTTTTCCCTTTTTCAGTGTCTCGGTCAAGGGTGCGGCTAGGGTGCTGAAATCCTTAACAAACCGCCGATACCAATCTGCCATACCGAGAAATCGGCGAACTTGGCGAGTTGTGGTTGGTAAAGGGAAGCTAGTAATAGCTCCGATCTTATCTGGATCAGCTTTCAAGCAACCCTGACCGACCTTATAACCGAGATAGTGAAGCTTATCAAAACAAAATTTCGACTTCTCGACGTTAATCGTCAGTTCTGCATTCGTCAAACACTTTCCGACTATCTCCAGAGTCTCTAGGTGTTCGTTGAAATCCTTCGAAACAACCAACAGATCGTCTAAGTATACAAATACTTGATCTCGTAATCCCGATGGGAGTACACGACTCATTAAGTAGCTCAGACTTTGTGCCGCATTACATAGACTGAAGGGCATGACCTTAAATTGGTACAATGGTCGTCCAGGTACCGTAAAAGCGGTCTTCTCCCTCGAACTTTGCTCCAGCGGTATCTGCCAGAACGTATCCTTCAGGTCCACGCTAGAAATATAACGTGTCTCTGTCAGACGTGCCAGCAGCCCCTCTATATGCGCAATTGGACGAGCATCTTTCTTTGTTACAGAGTTCACCTTCCGAAAGTCCAGACATAATCGGTTCTTACCAGGTTTGCGAACAAGCACCACTGGAGAACTCCATGCGCTGGAACTTTTCTCGATGACTCCTAACGAAAGCATACGGTCTAACTCCGCATACATAAGAGTTTGTATCGCCGGAGATACGGGATAGTACCTTTGCTTTATAGGTACGGCATCGCCCGTGTCTATATAATGCTGCACTAGGTTCGTTTTCCCGAGTCCATTGACTGCGAAAGAAGGAAATCTACGAACAACTTTTGTGTTTTGAGTTTATTTTTAAATTGACAAAAATTAGACTACGAACAACAGCTTCTAGTCGTTTAGACTCTTCATCATTCAACTTAATCTGGTTGGTGGGTCTCTCCTCTGGCCCACCGGTCGTAATTCCTGAAAGACCCGCAATTATATGAGGTGCAATCTGGAATTTTTGCCAAAAGTCGACGCCTAAATATAAGCGTTGGCTTAACGATGGCACAATGTAAAGATCGATATCTTTTGTCACATTCTTTTACTGGATCGCCGTGGTGATTACTCCCACTATGGATTGCTTGTGTCCATCGGCCGTGGACACGGTAGTCTCTACCTTCCTTACCGTAACATTCTTATTCTTCAGGTAGGGAAGTATGTCGGTGCCTAAGCAACTTATACTAGCCCCTGAATCGAGAAGACCTAAGAAATTGTCACCGAATAAACCAACCGTCACATAAGGACGTGGGTCATTCGATTCTCGGCCTAAAGTTGCTGACGCTATGTTACGGTAAGTAATCCGCTTCCGATGGAAGCGCTCCCTTGTCCGTCGCATCGTTTGGATAACTCCGGAAATGTGACGATTCTTTTACGCACTTCGTTGTAATTACGTAATCTTTCATGGAAAGATTTACGATATAATGGTTCTGTGGTAATATTAATAAAATTCAAATTTGTATCAGGCTTGGGTTCTACATTTACAGTAGGAATTGTTCTACAATCACTCTTATCATCGTTCGGAAATTCATTATTAGTTTTAATCGGTTTCATAATTGTTATTTTTGGAAGTTCAAGAGGCTTTATCGGCTTGGACACTTGAACTTCGGGTACGTCTAATCGGAGCAAACCCCCCCGGTTGTTGGGTTGTTCCTCCTCACGTTTCCCGCTGCGCACTTCGGACAAGTCGGGCTATAGGCATCTGCCAACCCGCAGCGGAAACAAAATATCTTGTCTATTGGTTTGGCGCAATCACGAAAATTGTGGCCAAAGACTTGGCAATTCCAGCATTTCTGCAAATTACGATCCCTTTGGATTGCTTCGATATTGGTAGTGGGCAATGCAGGCGGACGTTGTGCACTTGGCACAAAACTCGGACGTGTGTTCTCATATTGAGATTGAGCTTTCTCAATAGCTCCACAATAATAGGCTAATTGCCTTAAGCTAGACGGACTGTAAGTGATCAGAAGTTCACTCATACGCCTACGGACATTAGTTTTGATCATTTCAATGAGCTCTCTTTCAGGTCTGGGAACGCGAATCCTGGAGCTCAGGTGTAGAATGGCATCGTAGAAGTCATTGAAAGACTCACCATTCAACATCAACATCTGAAAGCTTTCTGAAGAGCTCAGTGTCGGTCTCCAAACTGCGGTATTGCTCTACCAAAGCAGTTTTTAAGGCTTCCCACGTGGTGTGTTTATTGCCGTTAATGTACACCCAGTACCATGACTCTACGGAACCTGACACAAAATGATAAAAGTTCATAGCGATTTCATCCCACGGCACACCGCATTTGGGCTGGACTAACTTCCGGCAAGGGTGGCACTCTAGCTGGCTCGAAAGTGGGTGTAGCTCGCTTTGGCAAATCTTCGTCGTCTGCCATAGGTGCGGACTGATAATTTCTGGACGTGGTTGGACCAGAAGGGACATTAAGATTAACGACACGTGTAGTGTCTGGATTGGCTAAATTGATCTGACGTGCGATCTTTCGCGTTGAAGTAGCAGTAGGTGGAGCAGGTGTTTTCGAAGAAGCAGCAGGTTGAGTAGCTTTGACAGTACGGCTTTAGAGTAGCTGCGCAACTTGTTCAAGCAAACGTGCTTGACTCTTAGCTAATTCCTCTGCCATGAATTGTCTATCATTGACTCTATGTAGATCGATGGTAGCAGAAACTACCTGCTGAATGTATGCTGAATGATCAGCTGCGTCTTTGCGAAGCTGCTCTTCGGCTGCCTCTAGCTCATCATCGTCTACTTCAATGCTTCTCGCGATGGTGTTATCCTCTGTCTGATTGACCCCATCGTCGGACTGATTGTAAACAGGATCATTCTGGCTACGACCGGGTTTGGGTCTCGTGCCCCTGGAGCCATGACTATAAAGTCTTTGCTACACACAGAACCGAACGCGAGAATTAGGATGGAAACAATCTTTTTAAGAAAACTTACAAATCGCGACTTTGGATATACGTATCCACAACCAATTATTTTTCAAAACGAATGAATGGCGAATATTTATAAATAATAAAAAGAAAAGCACAAACCGAAGTGCACGCGATGGGGTTAAATTTTCGATTAAAATGACACTTGGTTTTACAAGGTGCGTTCGATTATGTATAGCAATGACAGCATTCAACATATGCTGTCAGAGTGGCTAGCTCAGAAAAGGGTTGGTTCGATGATATGTAATTTTTTTTTTGATCGAATAACGAATTTATTCGATTATTGCAATTGATCTAAAAGTGATCGAAGATAATTAAATTGATAGCCACAAAGGGCGTACTTACATATAGTAAGTGAAAGCGGGCGCCCGGAAATTTTTTTTAAGAATTTCCAAACCTATATTAAAATCGACGGTGCAACAATAAAAATAAATGAAATGAAATGATAAGACAAAAGTTTTAACTCCCGAATTGGGATTTTAAAATTTTTATTGGTTTGGGAAACCTTTATAAAATATAGGGGTAAAACCCAAAATCTTTTCAACCAAATGTAATTTTATAAAATGGAATTTAAAAAAAAAGAAAATGGACCGTTACTACGGAATAGATAATGAGAAAAAGTCACGGGTCCCGTAAATCTGGCAAACGAAAGCCAACCGATAAATCTATATATATAAAAATCAATTTAAATTTTGTGTGTGACCTTATTTCTAGAGTTAGGATGGGTGGATTTTTATATATAATCTTTTAAATGAAAGGGACCATAGTGTAGATGGTTTAGAAGAAAAAAAATTTTAAAACCGTCAAGCACAAGTTTTTGTAGCCAATTTATAAAATTTCTTCCACTGTCAAGTAATATTTATTCGTAGTATTTATTGGAATTTTGTTCAATAAAATTTATTTGATTTTTAATATTTCAAAATAAAAAAAAACATATATGCGAGAGCTACAGTACGTTTTCAACAAACTGTTGGATACCCTATTTCCTATATTTTTGTATGTTATGCGTTCGCCTCCCGCAGCGAGCCGCTGTTCCAGTTTCAGCAACGCGATTCTTCTTAAGCAGACAGAAAAGAATCAATAACATTAATTTTGTGCGGCCCATGTTCAATAACTGCTGGCGTAATAAAAAAAAGCGTGTGCCTCGCTTAAAGTTGAGACTTTTTACTGCCAGGGCAATTACTATGAGCTCAGTGACATTCAAATTTAAGCTTGCAGATCGATTTGAACAGAACGAGACAAAACATACATTTTTAAAAGTTAGATTTTGAATAAAAATGACGGATTTTACCAGTTCAAGAACTTAGCTTGAACCAAAGATTATATATACCAAAATTTCAGCTTTCTAGCTCAAAAATTGCGACCTGTAGAGAGTATACCTACGGACAGACGGACAGACAAAGGGACGGACGGACGGACATGGCTAAATCGACTAGGCTTTTGATTCTGAGTCAGAATATACATATGTATATACTTTTCTATATCTAACAGTATTATTTCTTTATGTTAAAAACTCCACACCAAATACAATATACCAATTCTATGGAGGTTTTTATCAAACATGACATTACTATGATAGAGAAGCCCAAAAAAGTGGTTTTCGCCATACCGTCCGTTGGTCTGTCTGTGCGGGTGTGCGGATGGGCATCAGTGCGCTTTTTCACTTCCGGCTACAGCCTAAACGGCCTGACGGATTTTCTTCAAACTTGGTGTATAGCAGTTTTAAGAAAAACGGTTGCTATCTATAAGGCAAGTTATGCATTCGTAAAGAAAAAAAAATTATTTCGTTTTACCCCGCCTCAAATTTTGGATTTTCTCAGACCGGAGCAAGGTCGAAAATTTTGCATTTCCGCCTCCCTCCTCTTTTTACATTTCTTCGTAAAGAATTGACCTACAACAATTTTTGAACCATTGAAATTTAACGCTCTAAGAAAGTTGGTGATTTTAACGAGGAACCATAATTACAAACAAAAAATTCATGATTATTTGGGTATTTCCGAAAAATTAAGTCGAATTCTTCATTTGTTTGCATTTTTTGGCAAATTTTGAAAAATTACCTGTTTTTGAAGCGCCATATCTCGGTAACAAATTGACATACAAAGATGTTTGTCTTAATAAAATCGTAGGAAATTTTATGCTCTAAAAAAAAATCAAATATGTTTTTGCCATAAAAAAAGTTATTGAGGGAAAACCGGAGCAACGTCGAAAAATTTCCAGTTCCCCCCCACACACTTTTTAGCACAGGGCCCTCGAGGTCCAAGACTTAGCAAAATGTCAGTTTACTATCCCTGAACAAAGTCCCCAAGTTTCATTAACTTTTGACATTTTTCCACCTAAAAGTACCTGTCGATTGGACTACTGGTGGAACTGGAAAAACATGTCTCATTTTATTACTTCTAGCGACCATACGATCAGTAACCCAAATTGCATTAGCACTCGCTTCTTCTGGATTTGCAGAAACTTTACTGGAAGGTGGACGAACTGCACATTCTGCACTTAAGCTGCCATTGAACATGCATGCTACTGAAACACCTACATGTAAAATTTCTAAGAACTCAGGCATGGCAAAAATTTTACAGAAATGTGGTATAATCGTTTGGGATGAATGTACGATGGCAAACAAAAAGTCTTTGGAAGCATTAGATGGAACGTTGCAATACCTTCGTGGGAATCAACGGATTTTCGGTGGTGCCTTAATATTGTTATATTGAATGCATGTTTGAAATCATCCTATTTGTGGAGGCATGTGAAAAAACTCGCCCTTACAACAAATGTGCGCGTTCAGTTACAAAATGATCCAACATCAGCTGAATTTTCAAAACAGTTGTTGGATATTGGAAATGGTAAATTGCAAGTTGATAACTCAACTGACTTAATTATTCTACCAACCAATTTTTGTCGAATTGCTCAATCAAGACAAGAATTGATTGAAAGTGTGTTCCCAAATATAGAACAACAATTCAATAATCATGATTGGTTGAGTGACCGAGCAATTTTGGCTGGAAAAAATAAAGACGTTAATGATATCATTGAAATTTTGAATAAAATACCAACTCAATTTTTTGCATATAAATCAATCGACACAGCTATGAATCAAGATAATGCGGTGAATTATCCTACTGAATTTTTGAATTCTCTTGATTTACCTGGTTTACCACCACATTATATATCATTGAAAGTCGGCACGCCGATAATAATGCTACGCAATATTAATCAACCTCGACTTTGCAATGATACCAGACTTTCAGTAAAAAAGTTGTTGAACAATGTGATCGAAGCAACAATTTTAAAAGGGAAATACAAAGGTGAGGTTGTTTTGATTCCGAGGATTCCAATGATTCCACCAGATTTATCCTTCGATTTCAAACGTCTTCAGTTTCCGATACGACTTGCTTTTGCCATAACGATTAATAAGGCACAGGGCCAATCTTTAGAAATATACGGTATCAATTTAGAGGTTCCAATATTTGTGCATGGGCAACTGTATGTTGCATGTTCACGTGTAGGCTAATCTGCCTTAATAATTTTGACCGATGGAAAAACGAAAAATATTGTATATCAAAAAGCTCTTGAGTAAAATTTATTAAAATTTAAGTTAAATTTAAATTCAATAATTTTTTAATTATATATTAGTTTGATATACAACATTTTTTTGCTTTCTTATCAGGCAGAAGAACAAATAAAGCAGATGATTTGCCGACAAGTGAAAATACCACGTACAATACTGACCATGAGAAAATCATGGATTTTCTTAGTGAAGGCCATATATAGTCAAATATTGGAATTGTGATTTGTTAATAGTTATGGCAAAGGCGATACTAATTGGGAACTGAATTTGTTTAAACTCAAAGGACATATTCGTTGGGACAATTGGAATCCTCGCAACAAGAATTAACTAATATTTGAATGTTCCTTTGAGTGTCGTCGCGTGAATCACATTACTCATCAGTTTTCTTATCACCAATCGCGTTCCATTGAATAGTTTTGGTTGGTTTAGATATCGAAGCATGATGACTACCGAGCCCGCCTTCAGTTGTAAATTGTGCGGTGGTAAACCAGGAACATCCAAGGAGTTTAAAAATTCAGTTAGATAATAAGTGGCTTCAACTTCGTTTGTTGAGTCAATAGATTTAAATGAATGCAGTGTACAGAAACGATTTGATTCTGAATTATAAAGCTTAAGCCACCAAAATTGCTCGCTCGCTTTTTGTGGTTAGCAAAGCAAAGCACCCAGATTTGATGATTTGAGGCAAGCTTTTATTTCATCAACAAGAGTCGATCTTGGAATGACTGGCAGTGTTTGGCGGAAATCGCCGGATAGTAAAATAATAACGCCAGCAAAAACTCTCAAATAATTGCGCAGACCTTTTAAGGTTCGATCAAACGAGCTTCTTCCAATGCGTGTTTGGACGCCATTGTGCATGTGCATTCCTTTAAGATGATGATTTTTGATGCGGCTAAATATGTAATTCGTTTTTTTTTTCATCAGAATGAATTATTTTGTAAACTAAATGTACTACATAAGAGGAAGTGAACAAACAAAATTGTTAAAAAAATGTACAAAAAGAATTTTTATTATTAAAAAAAAAAAAAAATCAAACGAAGAAAGAATATAAATAAAGACCTATGGACGAAAAAAAAAATTATTATTTCGTAAGAACCTACATTATGTTCTATTATAATACACAAACAATTGCTTTACGGCAGTTTGTATTTTGTAGCCTAACCCCTAACTGCAAACGTTGTTCTGCCCTTCGGACAAGTATTATAGTACGCATACGCCACAGTGTACAATACTATTTTATCATTGTTTTTAGAAATTAAAAAAAAAAATCAAATATCTAAACCAAGTCATAGGAATTAAGCATATTCGTATAGCTACTTATCATTTTGAAAAAAAAGAACTTTTTTGAAATTATTAAATTATCAAAAAAAGTTTTAAGAAATGCTTTCAAAAATACAAAAAAAAAACATAAATAAAAATATTGGCATGCATCACAAATTGAACTACCTAAATAAAATTATATACATTATAATAAGTTTTTGATTTCGAAAGAATCGTTTAAGCCGTTTTCACTATTCCTATAGGCGGTACCGTTCTTAGCTATTGTTGGTAATTTCTTTTCCAGCCATATGATCATACATAAAAAGCTATACTGATTTGTTTGTAGTTATTTCGCACCCTGCGAAGCGGGTGCTTTAAAGCTAGTGTATATATATATTTCTTGTTAATTTTCTTCTTCTCGAAGAAAACTAACAATAAAAAAAAAAAACGACTAAATTACCACGAATCGGATAAATAAGTGAAATACTTAGCTTTTTTCTTTATTGCCTCCTGCCAATTTCTCCTTCCTTCTTTCCTTTATTCTGCTCCTTGTCACTAAATTCTCCACAATTGCCAAATTTCAAAAACTTTCTTTTCCAAATAATTTTTATCACTACTACGCTTAACTCTATATCCAACTCGAAATTCTTTCCTCCTCAAATCAAAACATTTCTTTTCTCTCCACTTTTTCAAAAATTGAAAAACTTTCTTTCTTGCTTGCCAAACTAGAAGTGCCCTTCCAGGATTTTCTTGGTCCTGGATGGTCCCTCTTGTTTTCCAATCTATCTGGTTTTCAGCCAATCATAGACCGCGGAATCGGATCTCGTCATTACTCAGCTATACTACATAGGCAGTAAGTGAACAGAGATGGAATCCAACGGTCTCGCTTACTCACCCTCTCTCATCAATTGTGCGTCGTCATCATCGAATTCGCCGGCACCTGGTATCATTTCCAGTGGGCGGGAATTCGATGGACGCATTCACCCCTCAACCAAGTTTTCGTATTTCGAAAAGAAAGTTTTGACGAAGACGAAAGAAATTCAGTTTTTCACCAGTGCAATTTTCCCCTTCCGAATGAAAAATAAAATCAAATATATCAATTGTGGAGACTTTAGAGCGAAGCTATTTGTAATATTCCCTATACTGGAAAGAGAGGTTGGCAGAAATTCCTATTAGCGAATGGTTAACTTGTTTGGCTTTCGTTCAATTTTGGGTGGGATGGGGGGTAGATAAGAATAATAGCTAACGGTCCACCTTTTACATAGATAATATTGAGTTATGGTGGGCCTTTGGCCATACGCTGCGTCCGTCGGTGCTACGAACCCTTCGTAGTTAGTAGAGGTAGATGGCGTCTATGAACTCTGCATGTCTTCCTAGCTTCGTCATCAATATTAAAGATTAAGGTGATCGTAGTTTCATAGGTTGTTTTCAGACCGCCTGTCTGATCGTTTTCTACGATTGTTTTACCAAAGCACCTGTATAAAAGAAAAGAAAAGAACGGAAGGAAAAAGAAAAGGGATCTGGAAGGAAAGTTTTTGTTACGGTAAATTTTACCGTAACAAATCCCACCCTTTCTTCCTTGGGAATGTGCTTAATTTGCATGAAATTAATCCATTTCCTACGGAACGACTTGGTTCACAACACAACACAGGAAGGGAAGTTATAAAAGTCCAAAAATGGTAGCCTGTCCCAAAGAAAATTATCTTGAACCAAAAAAAAAACAAAAAAAAACTCAAAACGGGACTTTGTCTTACAGGTTCTCCGTTAAGGAAATAAAAGGCTTAAGATCTTTGGTGTGCCAAGTGCCACGATCTTTGCCATTTTCGTCTACGAGAACATACGTCCAAGGAGACAATCTTTCTCTTATTATGAAAGGGCCCACAAACTTTGGTGCCAATTTTGCTGCATAGTAATTAGCTGCATCTGAGAGGACGAAATTCATTCGCCATACAACGTCATTAGGGAGATATTGAGCATCTCTCCTTCTGAGGTTGTAGGCTTCCGCTGATTTTTTGGATGCTGCTTGAAGCTTAACAGCTATATCCGCCCTAAGTCTCCTAAACTTTTCTCCTATACCTTCACTCGAGTCAACATTATCATTCCTGTCTATAGCTTCATCACTAATTGTAAAATCTTCCCTACCACTCGTTGACATATCCTTGCCGAAATTGGCATGATAAGGTGAAACTCCTAAAACTTCATGTTGAGAAGTGCGTAAAGCACAGGCTACTTTGGCCAGTTGAGAATCCCAAACGCGATGATTCTCCGAAACATAAGCTCTCAATGTTGTTTTTATACTCTGGTTTATTCTCTCCGCGGGGTTTGCCTGAGGATGATAGTGTGGCGTGAACCTAATCTTAGAAGAATAACCTTCACAAAGTGCCTTGAGTTCCCTACTTTTAAATTGAGGACCGTTGTCACAAATGACAACTTTTGGGACTCCAAATAGGAGAAAAACATTGTCTTCTAACTCCTTGCATACTGCCTTTGCAGTAGCCGATCTCAACGCAAACAACAAAGGAAACTTGGTCAGATAATCTACCACTGTTAGAATATATATAAAGCCCCTATTGGACTTAGGTAAAGGGCCTACCAAATCCACACTAATCATCTCCCACGGAGAAGAAACTCCTATTCTTTCCGTCAAAAGACCGGCTGGTTTATCATTTATTGGTTTCACTTGCTGACAAATTCTACATTTTCTAACATAGTTAGTGACATCTAATCTCATTTTTGGCCAATAATATTTAGCCCCTACTCTGGCGAACGTTTTTCTTACCCCCATATGTCCTGCTAATGGACTATCGTGACATTCTGTCAAAATATTTAACCTATCTCTTTTACCTACAACTAACTTCCACTCGTTATTGTTTTCGTGGACCACTATATGCATCGATTTGACAAATTTATATAATCGTCCACTTTCTACCCTCCATGTTGGATAATCTAACGGATTAGACTCTACTGACGAAATCATCTTGGTAACCCAAGGGTCCGAATCCTCATCTGAAATTCCAGCCACTACTGGAACTCCCCGAGATAACATGTCCGGCACGACATGGTCTTTACCCTTACGGTGTATGATCTTAAAATCAAACTGCTGAAACCGTACTGCCCAGCGAGCGAGTCTCCCTTGGGGATCCTTCAGGTTATTCAACCAAACCAGTGAATAGTGATCAGTTATGACCGTGAATCGAACACCTTCGATGTACGGCCGTAACTTCTCAACTGCCCACAAGACTCCTAAACACTCCTTCTCTGTAGTGAAATAGTTCCTTTCATTCCTATTTAAAGACCTACTTAGATAACAAATGACCTTTTCACCGCTTTCAAAAGTTTGTATAAGTACGGCCCCGATACCGTAATCAGAAGCGTCGGTTTGGACTACGAATGGAAGACTGAAGTCGGGACATGTCAAAATAGGGGCCGTGATTAAACACTCTTTCGATTTCCTAAAACTGTCTTCGCATTCTTGAGTCCAGACGAATTTCTTGCTCTTTTTCAGCAAATCGGTTAAAGGTCTAACTAGCGTTGCAAAATTTGGTACAAAGCGTCTGTACCACGAAACTGTCCCTACAAAACTCCTAACCTCTTTAACATTTTTGGGTGCAGGTATTTTCACCATACTATCCACTTTTTCTGGATCAACATGTAATTCGTTCCGATCAACAACGTAGCCCAAGAATTTTAAGGATGGTCTGCAAAAGTTGCATTTATCCCGACCTACTTTCAATCCTGCTTCACGCAGTCTTTTCAAAACTTCGTCTAGGATTTCTAAATGTTTTTTAAATGTATCCGTAACGATAATAATATCGTCCAGATACACGAAAACGAATGGTTCTAATTCTGGCCCTAAAACACTATCTATAAATCTCTGCCACGTAGCAGGAGCATTGTGTAATCCAAAAGGCATACGTTTAAATTGGAAAAGACCTCTACCCGGAACCGTGAAGGCTGTAAACTTACGAGATTCCTCAGACATGGGAATCTGCCAATACGCTGACTTAATGTCAAGCGATGTCAAAAACCTAGCATTCCTAAGCTTATCTAAAATGGCGGAGATGATCGGAAGTGGATAAGCGTCCCTTTCTGTAACCTGGTTTAACTTCCTATAATCAACACAGAACCTAAAGGTACCATCCTTTTTCTTAATTAAAACTATCGGAGAAGCCCAAGGGCTGTTTGATTTTTCAATCACATCTTCGTCCACCATCTCTTTTAGAGCCTTATCAATGTGGACCTGCATTGCCGGGGAGACCGGATAATACCTTTGTTTAATTGGTTCTGATGTCGTCCTAATAATATGTTCTACCCGATTTGTCCTTCCCAACCCCTCTGGCATGGTCTTGAACAAATCTTCAATCAAAGCGTTCAGCTTTGCCCTCTGCTCATCGTCTAACTCAGACGCTTCTGTGATAGACGAGCCTTCAATCGAAGCCAACATTTCTTGGTTTGAAAAGCTCCACATGCGTGATCGAAGATCCGGGACAATACCCGACAGTGCCCAAAAATCTGCACCAAGGATCAACGCATGTGGGAGTGAGGGTATAACTAAACGCTCTATCAAAACTGACCTATCTTCTCTTACTATGGGTAATTTAACTGTGCCTAAGACTCCTACACCTGCACCATCAGCTAAATGAACCTGCCTAATGTTACTTTTTTCTAAGACTAGCCCTAAATCCTTAAGAACCCTCCAGACGTCCCTACAAATTATCGTTCGCGTAGCTCCTGAATCTAAAAGCCCTAAAAAGCGTAGACCGTAAATATTTACTCCTAAATATGGACGACTATCTACCCCGCTTGAATCTAATGTGAAACCAAGTTTAATCTGAGTTGCCAGCTGGTCGTCAGCAGGCGACCTAACTAATTGCGACGGCGCTCTTGTCCTGCTGGCCCAAGAGTCCGTTGCCCATTTCCCGAACAGCGTCTACAATCCCTACGAGTTGTTCCTACAGACCCACATCCGAAACAACGCCTAGGAGCGGAACAAGTGGAAGAAAAATGTCCTTCCCGGTTACAGTTAAAGCACCGCATTGATCTATTGGGGGGTTGGTCTCTTCTAACAGTAACCGCTGTTTCTTGAACGGCAGCAACATATGCAACATCAGGCTCCAAAGCCTGCCTGTTGCGACTAGTAGGAGGAGGCACGAAGGATTCCACATTTGCCCTAATTGTCTCTAGCTTCCTACCCAACGCAACCAGTTCATTGACTGATTTAATATCAGCCAAGCCTAATTGCGTTTGATAAAAAGGAGCTATGTTTTTCATGAGAATAGTTAATTTCCTATTCTCACTCAACGGCTCAGAGAATCTTTTGAAAAGGGTCTGCATGAGAGCAATGTACATACCCATTGTCTCATCTTTACCCTGGGTTCGTCGCCTGACCTCATCCAACAAGAGGTCATCATAGTTCGAGGGTAAGAACTCTAACTTCAATTCACGAATCAATTCTTCCCATGTTGAAATGTTGTCCCTAATCGCCCTAAACCAAAGAAGCGCCTTCCCAGTAAACAAATCCACACCTGATTTCAAAAGTCTAGCATGTGAAACCCCACGCGATTCCCTAAGTTCTTCGATTCTTTCTATGAATGAGTTCACTGATGAGCCGCACCGCTCACCAGAAAACTTCACGTTCCATTTTTCGATGCGCTCAGAATTCCGGTCGCAGGGTTCATCCTGCTGTAGAAATCCTGAGCTCGCTCGTTGGCCGACGTTTGCAGGTGGTGACGCATCCGACGCTGCTGTCGACGTGTTGTTGTTGTTGTTATTTTCTTTTTCTTTTTCTTTATGTTCTTCCTCACCCCCATCGGTTAAAGTTGCCATCAGTAGCAACAATTCACCCCTTAAATCCGCCACCTCGTTTACCTCATCAGAAGACTCTGCCTTAGCCCTACAAAGCCTACCAAGAGACCATTCGATTTTAGTTCGAATCTTCAAAAATTCCGATGACTTCGGATTTTTCGGAGGGGTTTTTAAAAGATTTTTAATTTCCAATACTTCGGTTTGAACTGCCTTACAATCTTCCTCGAACGAAAACGGGTAATGGGGGCTTTCAGCCGAAATGGACCCATCACGCTCTAAGGTGCGTGAAGCTCTGAGCGTGACCCTCATGTTGTCCACTGTACCCTCTTTCAGACCCCGCGCCTTTAACTCGTAAATGAGTTCTTCCTTGTTTAGCCTGTTGACGTCCATTCTTTAACAAAATAAACTAATTCAAACAAAACAAATAAGATCCAAAACCACGAAATCGAATTCAAATTCAAAATGAACAATCTAAATAACCTCAAAGTAAACCCAGCTCAAAAATCCGCAAATCACAAAAAGTAATCTCAGTCGCTACCAAAGCCAAAGAAAATTCAAAAAAAAAAACAACGTAACCCTTAAAATTTCCAACGCTCACAACCCAAGAAAACTAATGTAAAAGAAAATGTAATCAAAACTAACCAACGGAAAAAAAATTTTAAGTTTACGAAAATTTCTAATTCCCCAAAAAAAAATTGATAACTCTATACCAAGAGTTACAAAAAAAAAAATCTGGAAATTATTACACAAAAAAAT
Source organism: Platycheirus albimanus (assembly GCA_916050605.2). Taxonomy (NCBI): domain Eukaryota; kingdom Metazoa; phylum Arthropoda; class Insecta; order Diptera; family Syrphidae; genus Platycheirus; species Platycheirus albimanus. Next base: position 342,731,370 of record OU696696.1, read on the forward strand.
GAAATGAAACAAGTTAAAAAAACAATAACCACAAAAATCAAAATTATTAAAAATAAAAAAAATATGAATAAAAATTAACAATAAATGATTAAAACAAAATTTAATTAAATAATTAATAAATTGTAAAAAAAAAATAATGTCAAAAAAAAAGGTCCAATCAAATATGAAAAAAAATTTACCAAAAAAGATTTAAAAGAAAATAAATAAAGTGGCAACCCCGGTTGGCCCAGCAAATTTCTTATCAAAAATAAAAAAAATTATCACTTTAATCTAACCGCGATCAAAATGTAAATTTAATTCAAAATAATAATGTGTTGAATATACACAAACCGAAAATAAGAGAGAAAAAAGACAAAAAAAAAAAAAAACCACGTCTATAATACGACTAATTAAAATCAAAACCAATTATTGAACCGATCTTGAAAAAAAAAATACTTTTAGCTACACGTCAAAAAAAAAAACACAAAATAAACAAAATAATTTGTCTGAGCGAGACAAATATAATCCGAAACAAAATGTCTGGATTAAAATCTTTACGAGATTTGCACAAATGTATGTATATATGTAGGTAGGCATAGACATACTATATATGGACTGCTAGTTGCCAACTTCACGTTGGTTCCAACATAACTCACAGCGCCACTCAATTAAAGCGGGGAATAGACGTGAACTCAGATATTAAATAACTGTTTTTTTTTGTAAACTTGACACTTTGAGTAATTCTATGAAAGGAGAAGTTTGGATTTTGTGATTTGTGATTTGAAAAAGTGAAATCAATAATAATAAATTTGACAATTTATTTTATAAAAACATTAAAAATGAGGTGCTCTATTAGTGGGTGCAATGTGAAATACGTGCCTTTAACCAGTATGTCGTTTTTCAGGCAAGTGTTCATTTTAACCATAGACATTAGACATACTATATGTCTATATGTCTATGATTTTAACCTTAAAGTGATTTAAACCGTGTATTTATTGCTGTATTTTAGTTTGTTTAATAGAGGACGGGCAAGAGACTGTTGGGTGGAGGCTATAGCGTCTTTGAATGACCAACTTGTTGATCTCGCATGATCAAAAAAGTTTTTTTTGTGCAAAAATCATTTTGAGGAGAGTGATCTTATTTATGTGCGTTCCAGATTTTCTCTGAGGCATGATGCGGTTCCGACAATTTTTCCAAAGGCAATTAAAGATGGCATGTAAGTTGTACCTCCAAATTTATTTGGGTTTGAATTAAAAGTTTAATTTTCACAGACAATTTGTCGATTTCCTCCTACCATGCTATGAAGTTGGAGAAACAAATCCCGAAAAAAGCGCTTCGGATGAGGTGTATGTACTTTAGATTCCTTAAAAAAAAAAATTATAATAATCCTTTTAAAATTGCAGAGAAAACGTAAATTGTCCTGAAACATACTTCAACGTGGAAGACGTAGAAATACCACCGAATTTCGGGGAAAAGTAATTTTGAATAATATGTAAGGCTTAAGAAAATATTCTAACTTCGATTTTATATTTGAACTACAGCCAAAACCGTAAACGCCAAATGCCAAGGTATCCTGGAGATAACTTGAACGAAGCAACTCCAAGGACACTAAAAAGATATAGCTTATCCTTGCAACACCATATAAGGCATAAGAACAAAGCAATAAAATCCTTGAAGAGGAAGCTTATTAAAAGGGAGCATAAAATTCAAACATTAAATTCTTTGGTGATTGAATTAAAGGAGAAATGCATTTTGTCGGAAAATGCTTCACAAGTTTTGCAGGTAAGGTCTTTAAAATGTATTACAAATAAAAAAAAAACCTTAAAAAGAGAAAAAAATGGTTTTGCCTTATAATATATTATAAAAAAGAATAATACAAAGATCACCAACAACCACCGGATAAGGAACAAGTATAAAATAAACGCAACCGTTGTTTAGAGTTATAACATTATTTTGACTCATCAATGGGTTGTTTTATTCTTGTCTGGCTGAATCTAAAATTATACTACCTTTTTCCGACTGACAAGCTGTGGAACTCCCTAATTTGGTAAGATAGACTTTCTGTCAGGTTCTGTTTCTACCATTCTATGATCCATTCATTAATCTGATTTGATTTGAACTGAACTGGCGGTAGGCGATTGTGAAAATTCTAATTGGTACAATTTTCATAATCCAAAAAGTAAGTTCCCATTGACTAAGGATCTGCAGGTTTTTAAAAAAATGTCGATCAACTATATGTCATTTGCAGTTGGTTGGTATTGTCATTCATATTCGTGGATTTGGAAGGCATTTTCATTTTCTTGCAACGCGAATGGTGGCACATGAATTGTTAGAACTCTTTGGTTATGTATTCATAGTACCGGGTTGAGCAGGTAAAGTTATCTAAGAGAAAAAAAAAAACAACAGCAACATTACAAGTCAAACCTTTGAAAGAAATAGCAACAGGACTCTAAAACTTATTGATCATGTTGGGATGTAATGCTGCGCCTGCTGGTATAGCTGACGCCGATGTAGTAGGTTGATTGTTTTGATTTGGCTGTTTATGCTGCTGCTTTTGTTGCACTATCTGATGCTGCTGCTGCTGTTGCTGTTGCATTTGCTGCTGCTACACAATATTTTTGAGTGCTTGCTTAATAAGTTAAATTGGAAGCCGCTGTCGTTAGCTTAAACAACAACGAAAGGTGTGTTTCTGAAAATAAAATTTTAACTGAGCTTCTAATGATTTTTCTTCTTTTTAAAATAACATTGTACTTCTCACCCTTCAAAAAACTAACATCGGTTAAGAGAAATAAAAACGTTCATGTCCCAGATTCGCTTGGGTGCGAAATTCATAATTTCTAACCAGCCACAGGAGTGTTGAAGGTGGCTCTACATGGTATGATTTATAATATTTTGCAGACAATGGCTTGCAGGATTATGCAAAGCCACCTTAACTTGACCCAACTAGGAATGCATCTCGTTCACTTGAGATGACATCCTCAGTAACAGTGTGGCTGAAAATTAGGCTGATAGACTTAAAATTAAAAAATAAATAAAAACAACCCCGGGCCGGATGGAAAAATTAATCTGGTGCAATTGGTGAAGTGTGTTTTTAATTATGGCAAAACCTATGAAAGCAAAAGAATATTTAATTTAATCCCAGCGAATTCACTGGCTTGTTGAACATAGCCAAGTTCACTGCCCGCTTGAGCTCTTTGGGATTCTTAAAATTTAAGCTTTTGTCTACACTCAATTTTATAGTTCATGAGCATTTTCTCACATGAGTTAGATTTGTTATTTAAACGTTTTTATTTTTATAGACGTATGACTGTGACCTGCTTAAAACTTTGTCCGGAGGCAAAGTAGTTGGAAAATATCCCGTTGAACTAAGATCCTTTGCATTAACTTTGCATTTTTACAGTCCTCGTGCATATGGTTATGTAAGATCGCTGTTCAAAAAAAACTTACCTGCACCAAGCACTTTGAGGTCATGGTATTCCCAAACTGACGGTTCACCTGGCTTTACCCATAAGTCTTTAGAAGTGCTGAGGCTTAAAAGCATGGCTTTAGCAAAGCAGAACAAAAAACTAGTAGCGTGTTTAATGATGGACGAGATGGCGATTAGAAAGCATTTAGAGTGGGATGACGTAAACAAAAAGTATGTGGGATGTATAGACTATGGTACTGACTTTTCGTCTACAGAGGAGCTTCCCTTTGCTAAGGAAGCGTTGGTTTACTTATTAGTAGGCTTAAATGGAGCATGGAAGCTTCATGTTGCCTATTTCTTAAGCGATGGTTTAAGTTCTTCTGAAAAAGCTAGTCTTACCAAACAAGTCATTCATTTCCTTTCACCTTCAGACGTGCAAATAGTTGGCTTTACATTCGATGGCCACGCTAGTAATATAAGCATGGTGAAGCATCTGGGTGCTACCATGGAACATTTTCAACCTGTTTTTCAAAATCCAGAAAATAGTTCCAGTATTCCCATTTTTCTTGACGCCTGTCATTGCCTCAAACTGGTAAGAAACACTTGGGGAACAAAGAACACTTTTTTCGATGAACGCAATCGTGCTATTGAATGGGAATATGTTGTAAAACTAGTTCGGTACCAGGGTGAGCTTGGCCTTCACTTTGCTAACAAACTTAACGAAAAACATTTAAATTGGTATGCAAAAATTATGAATGTTAAGCTTGCGGCTGAGACTCTCAGTGAGAGTACTGCAAATGCCCTCCAATTTTTATTAAACAGTAGAGTTCCTGGATTTCAGGGCTGTGAAGCAACTATAAAGTTCATTCAAAAAATTAATGATATTTTCGATTGCCTTAATACCAAATCCAAATTTGGATTTGGATTCAAACAAGGTTTAAATGAAGGTAATAAAATTTCGATTTTTGATTTTTTCGACAGTTCAATAAATTACATATCTGAGTTAAGGCTTAATAACGAAAAGATTATACATTCTAAAAATAAGGTTGGTTTTATAGGCCTTATTATTAATATGAACAACCTAAGAATGCTATATAAGAAATGTGTAGAAGAGCAACAAATCCTCGACTACGTTTTGAGCTACAAACTGTCCCAAGACCACTTAGAACTATTGTTCTCTAGCATACGTTCGAGGGGAGGGTTTAATAACAACCCAACATGTACGCAGTTTGCTTCAGCGTACAAAAGGTTACTCATCCACAACGAAGTTCGTTCATCAGCTGAAGCAAATTGTGTTTCTTGCGATGAAACAAGTATTTTGTTAGCGTCTTCCTCTAGAAAAACAACAAATATTTATATTAATGATGATAATAGTGAAATTCATGATGAAGAAATGGAAATTTTTGACTTAATAACCGAAGACAACGAAAAAAACTTGCCGTTCGAAGAAATTATTTTATATATCAGTGGATTTGTGGAGTTCAAAATTCTTAAAAATTCAGGGTGCGACAGATGCAAGCAGTTTTTCTTAAACTGTGAAACTGAGAATTCTGAGCTGATTTCCTTAAAAACGAAAGGATATTTAAGATATCCACACAAGGACACTTACAAAATTTGCAAGGCAGTACAGAGAAATATAAAAATATTACAAAATGAAGATAAGCTTTTAAGCAAAAATATGTTTACAATTATAATTGCCAGCACATTTAGGGTTTTAGATCTAAGATTGCTATTTATTGATTTAGACGAGCATAGTACTTTTTTAGATAATCATAAGTATAATCTTATAAAGCAAATAATTAATTTATGTTCGAAAGTATTGCTCAACTATATAGGAAAAAAAAGTACAAATAATTTATCAAAAAAACCCGTAAGAAGCAAGCTAACTAAAATTGTGCAGTTTATGGGACAATAAAAAAGAAAAAAGAACCTTGCATTTTCATTCTAAAACACAAAACTGTTTTTGTTTTCTGATCTGCTTTTAAAATAAAATGCACGACTGGGTAGCACAAACTTGCTCTTATGTGTGACAGTGGTCTAAGGGCTTGAGATTTTGATAAAAATAAATTTTTCAAAATTCTTAAATAAATACTTAAACTAATTTGAGCTGAAAAAAAAAGTACGCCATTTTATTTCTCGGATAAATTTGAATTTATGAGAGTAAATTTATAAAAATCTGTGAAGCGATTTTTGAGAAAAAAAGTTTTTTTTTTAAATTTCGAAAAAAATTCAAAAACGCCATTTCATAGGTATTCCGTAAATACATTTATTTATAATTTAAATATTAAATATTGGTATGCAGTACTTTGTTCGTCTTCGCTATCATCGTAATGTCATGTTTGATTGTTATCTCAAAACTTTTTTTTGCGACGAATGCATAACTTGCCTTATAGTAGGTACCTATAATCGCAAGTAATAATGTATGAGCTGAACGAAGTCATTTCAAAGACGATATTTGTTTTAGAACACGAAAGCTGGTTGCCATTTCTGTGCACCTATATTCTGAAGTAATTTTAAAGTTGGATTTTTAGAGCTTTCAAATTCTCCTAAACTTATGTCTTCCAATGGTAGTGACCAATCTGAGCTATAGTTTAAACTATCTGGAAATCGTGAGGTTCTTAATGCGTCAAAAACTCAATGCTGTCTTTTGTCTTTAAAGCTAAACATACCCCTATGCCATTATTCATGAATTGTACTTGTAACGAGCGGGCCGAAAAGCTATCAGTACTTGGTATGTGTATTTTGATCTTCAAGCATTCAAGACCAATGTTCATCGACACCTGTTTTCCTCCTCCCTAACTTCCTATCGCTCGTGCTGTGACTAATCATCATTAAAAGGGCTATCTAAACCCATTGAGCATGTGCGAATTAGGGGAAAAAAAAGCAAAAAATGATGTACATAGGTAGGTACCACCAAGCAGTATTATTTTTATTGAATCGTAGCTAAAATTTGTTTGATGTAACTCGGTTTCTTGTTTTTTTAATACATGTACATTTTTTATTATCGTTATTTGCTACTTGCATTTGTCTTTTTTATCTTGAAATCGTGCTGCAATCATATATCCACACAAACCCGCTTGCCCGCATGGTTATCCTCCAAATTTCCTGGTCAGAACCAGAAATGGTAGCGTTGCATTAGCAAAAGAAGATTCTCCAATGCAAAATGAAGATACTGACCGTCTGTCCAGGTAGTGATGTTGCTTTGGCAGAAATAGACAATGAAGGAACTTGTTGAATTTTTGAATGAACTGTGTTCTCAATCAACGCCTTTAATGCTGTACTTGTGTCCTATTTAATAAAATAAAACTCCATTCCCCCAGTACATGTATTTTCCAATGGTACTAACATGCTTTCTCGAAATTGTAAAAACATGGTCGGATGTTGCAGCTTTGCACAACAGCAGTTAGGGCAACATCACAAGGTTCTTCAGCGAGTGATCGGCGAAGTTTTGATGATTCATCTTTCTATTAGGTGACCAAGAAACTTCATAGAAAGCATCTTCTTGAGACTGATGCTCCAACGAACACTTTTTTCAATAAAAAAAAAAACAATGTATCGTTCGCCCGATTCCATTAGCAAAAACAACAGATATTCACAGCCCCGAAAGTTGAAAGCGCCACAAAAACTGTGAAAAGGTTCATAATTAGAAACATAAGAAAGAAAACAAAACTGGAAAACAAACCAGGAATTTTTCATGACGAAATTTAATATTTAAATACCTATAACATAAATAAAACACAATAAATAAATTGTTGTTTGCCATAGACAAACAGATTGAAAATGATAAATGTCAATGGAAAATGACATCGGCATCACACAAAAGAAAAAAAAATATGATGGTTATTATTATATCTATTCACCACTTTAATTGAGTGGCGCGATACGAGGGTCACGATTTAAAGCAGCGTTTGTATGGAAACTAAATTCGACTAGCAGTCCATATATAATATGTCTATGTAGGTAGGTATTTAATTAATTAAAAAAAATTGACTCACTCAAATTCTTGGTAACCAACAAAAAAATTCCAAATAAGCACTCTAGCACTCTTAGTGTGATCTCCTGTCCTCTCCTCTCTATTGGTAGGTATAGGTACCACCAATAGTAAACAAATTCTTACGACACGACACTTCAAAGAACTGCACCAAATTCGCTGAAAAAAAAAACACAAAGGAAGTAAAAAAAGTAAAAAGAACACCACAAGCAAAAAATGAATAAGGAATTAAATTAAAACAAACTTCCCTAAAACAATAACAGACACACCAGGAATCACTTATTCCTTAAATTGTTGCACCGCGGCAGGGAGTGATTAAAAAATTTTATATATAATTATAGGCCCCACGTTGGGCGCCAATTTGCTACACACAGAACCGAACGCGAGAATTAGGATGGAAACAATCTTTTTAAGAAAACTTACCAATTATTTTTCAAAACGAATGAATGGCGAATATTTATAAATAATAAAAAGAAAAGCACAAACCGAAGTGCACGCGATGGGGTTAAATTTTCGATTAAAATGACACTTGGTTTTACAAGGTGCGTTCGATTATGTATAGCAATGACAGCATTCAACATATGCTGTCAGAGTGGCTAGCTCAGAAAAGGGTTGGTTCGATGATATGTAATTTTTTTTTTGATCGAATAACGAATTTATTCGATTATTGCAATTGATCTAAAAGTGATCGAAGATAATTAAATTGATAGCCACAAAGGGCGTACTTACATATAGTAAGTGAAAGCGGGCGCCCGGAAATTTTTTTTAAGAATTTCCAAACCTATATTAAAATCGACGGTGCAACAATAAAAATAAATGAAATGAAATGATAAGACAAAAGTTTTAACTCCCGAATTGGGATTTTAAAATTTTTATTGGTTTGGGAAACCTTTATAAAATATAGGGGTAAAACCCAAAATCTTTTCAACCAAATGTAATTTTATAAAATGGAATTTAAAAAAAAAGAAAATGGACCGTTACTACGGAATAGATAATGAGAAAAAGTCACGGGTCCCGTAAATCTGGCAAACGAAAGCCAACCGATAAATCTATATATATAAAAATCAATTTAAATTTTGTGTGTGACCTTATTTCTAGAGTTAGGATGGGTGGATTTTTATATATAATCTTTTAAATGAAAGGGACCATAGTGTAGATGGTTTAGAAGAAAAAAAATTTTAAAACCGTCAAGCACAAGTTTTTGTAGCCAATTTATAAAATTTCTTCCACTGTCAAGTAATATTTATTCGTAGTATTTATTGGAATTTTGTTCAATAAAATTTATTTGATTTTTAATATTTCAAAATAAAAAAAAACATATATGCGAGAGCTACAGTACGTTTTCAACAAACTGTTGGATACCCTATTTCCTATATTTTTGTATGTTATGCGTTCGCCTCCCGCAGCGAGCCGCTGTTCCAGTTTCAGCAACGCGATTCTTCTTAAGCAGACAGAAAAGAATCAATAACATTAATTTTGTGCGGCCCATGTTCAATAACTGCTGGCGTAATAAAAAAAAGCGTGTGCCTCGCTTAAAGTTGAGACTTTTTACTGCCAGGGCAATTACTATGAGCTCAGTGACATTCAAATTTAAGCTTGCAGATCGATTTGAACAGAACGAGACAAAACATACATTTTTAAAAGTTAGATTTTGAATAAAAATGACGGATTTTACCAGTTCAAGAACTTAGCTTGAACCAAAGATTATATATACCAAAATTTCAGCTTTCTAGCTCAAAAATTGCGACCTGTAGAGAGTATACCTACGGACAGACGGACAGACAAAGGGACGGACGGACGGACATGGCTAAATCGACTAGGCTTTTGATTCTGAGTCAGAATATACATATGTATATACTTTTCTATATCTAACAGTATTATTTCTTTATGTTAAAAACTCCACACCAAATACAATATACCAATTCTATGGAGGTTTTTATCAAACATGACATTACTATGATAGAGAAGCCCAAAAAAGTGGTTTTCGCCATACCGTCCGTTGGTCTGTCTGTGCGGGTGTGCGGATGGGCATCAGTGCGCTTTTTCACTTCCGGCTACAGCCTAAACGGCCTGACGGATTTTCTTCAAACTTGGTGTATAGCAGTTTTAAGAAAAACGGTTGCTATCTATAAGGCAAGTTATGCATTCGTAAAGAAAAAAAAATTATTTCGTTTTACCCCGCCTCAAATTTTGGATTTTCTCAGACCGGAGCAAGGTCGAAAATTTTGCATTTCCGCCTCCCTCCTCTTTTTACATTTCTTCGTAAAGAATTGACCTACAACAATTTTTGAACCATTGAAATTTAACGCTCTAAGAAAGTTGGTGATTTTAACGAGGAACCATAATTACAAACAAAAAATTCATGATTATTTGGGTATTTCCGAAAAATTAAGTCGAATTCTTCATTTGTTTGCATTTTTTGGCAAATTTTGAAAAATTACCTGTTTTTGAAGCGCCATATCTCGGTAACAAATTGACATACAAAGATGTTTGTCTTAATAAAATCGTAGGAAATTTTATGCTCTAAAAAAAAATCAAATATGTTTTTGCCATAAAAAAAGTTATTGAGGGAAAACCGGAGCAACGTCGAAAAATTTCCAGTTCCCCCCCACACACTTTTTAGCACAGGGCCCTCGAGGTCCAAGACTTAGCAAAATGTCAGTTTACTATCCCTGAACAAAGTCCCCAAGTTTCATTAACTTTTGACATTTTTCCACCTAAAAGTACCTGTCGATTGGACTACTGGTGGAACTGGAAAAACATGTCTCATTTTATTACTTCTAGCGACCATACGATCAGTAACCCAAATTGCATTAGCACTCGCTTCTTCTGGATTTGCAGAAACTTTACTGGAAGGTGGACGAACTGCACATTCTGCACTTAAGCTGCCATTGAACATGCATGCTACTGAAACACCTACATGTAAAATTTCTAAGAACTCAGGCATGGCAAAAATTTTACAGAAATGTGGTATAATCGTTTGGGATGAATGTACGATGGCAAACAAAAAGTCTTTGGAAGCATTAGATGGAACGTTGCAATACCTTCGTGGGAATCAACGGATTTTCGGTGGTGCCTTAATATTGTTATATTGAATGCATGTTTGAAATCATCCTATTTGTGGAGGCATGTGAAAAAACTCGCCCTTACAACAAATGTGCGCGTTCAGTTACAAAATGATCCAACATCAGCTGAATTTTCAAAACAGTTGTTGGATATTGGAAATGGTAAATTGCAAGTTGATAACTCAACTGACTTAATTATTCTACCAACCAATTTTTGTCGAATTGCTCAATCAAGACAAGAATTGATTGAAAGTGTGTTCCCAAATATAGAACAACAATTCAATAATCATGATTGGTTGAGTGACCGAGCAATTTTGGCTGGAAAAAATAAAGACGTTAATGATATCATTGAAATTTTGAATAAAATACCAACTCAATTTTTTGCATATAAATCAATCGACACAGCTATGAATCAAGATAATGCGGTGAATTATCCTACTGAATTTTTGAATTCTCTTGATTTACCTGGTTTACCACCACATTATATATCATTGAAAGTCGGCACGCCGATAATAATGCTACGCAATATTAATCAACCTCGACTTTGCAATGATACCAGACTTTCAGTAAAAAAGTTGTTGAACAATGTGATCGAAGCAACAATTTTAAAAGGGAAATACAAAGGTGAGGTTGTTTTGATTCCGAGGATTCCAATGATTCCACCAGATTTATCCTTCGATTTCAAACGTCTTCAGTTTCCGATACGACTTGCTTTTGCCATAACGATTAATAAGGCACAGGGCCAATCTTTAGAAATATACGGTATCAATTTAGAGGTTCCAATATTTGTGCATGGGCAACTGTATGTTGCATGTTCACGTGTAGGCTAATCTGCCTTAATAATTTTGACCGATGGAAAAACGAAAAATATTGTATATCAAAAAGCTCTTGAGTAAAATTTATTAAAATTTAAGTTAAATTTAAATTCAATAATTTTTTAATTATATATTAGTTTGATATACAACATTTTTTTGCTTTCTTATCAGGCAGAAGAACAAATAAAGCAGATGATTTGCCGACAAGTGAAAATACCACGTACAATACTGACCATGAGAAAATCATGGATTTTCTTAGTGAAGGCCATATATAGTCAAATATTGGAATTGTGATTTGTTAATAGTTATGGCAAAGGCAATACTAATTGGGAACTGAATTTGTTTAAACTCAAAGGACATATTCGTTGGGACAATTGGAATCCTCGCAACAAGAATTAACTAATATTTGAATGTTCCTTTGAGTGTCGTCGCGTGAATCACATTACTCATCAGTTTTCTTATCACCAATCGCGTTCCATTGAATAGTTTTGGTTGGTTTAGATATCGAAGCATGATGACTACCGAGCCCGCCTTCAGTTGTAAATTGTGCGGTGGTAAACCAGGAACATCCAAGGAGTTTAAAAATTCAGTTAGATAATAAGTGGCTTCAACTTCGTTTGTTGAGTCAATAGATTTAAATGAATGCAGTGTACAGAAACGATTTGATTCTGAATTATAAAGCTTAAGCCACCAAAATTGCTCGCTCGCTTTTTGTGGTTAGCAAAGCAAAGCACCCAGATTTGATGATTTGAGGCAAGCTTTTATTTCATCAACAAGAGTCGATCTTGGAATGACTGGCAGTGTTTGGCGGAAATCGCCGGATAGTAAAATAATAACGCCAGCAAAAACTCTCAAATAATTGCGCAGACCTTTTAAGGTTCGATCAAACGAGCTTCTTCCAATGCGTGTTTGGACGCCATTGTGCATGTGCATTCCTTTAAGATGATGATTTTTGATGCGGCTAAATATGTAATTCGTTTTTTTTTTCATCAGAATGAATTATTTTGTAAACTAAATGTACTACATAAGAGGAAGTGAACAAACAAAATTGTTAAAAAAATGTACAAAAAGAATTTTTATTATTAAAAAAAAAAAAAAATCAAACGAAGAAAGAATATAAATAAAGACCTATGGACGAAAAAAAAAATTATTATTTCGTAAGAACCTACATTATGTTCTATTATAATACACAAACAATTGCTTTACGGCAGTTTGTATTTTGTAGCCTAACCCCTAACTGCAAACGTTGTTCTGCCCTTCGGACAAGTATTATAGTACGCATACGCCACAGTGTACAATACTATTTTATCATTGTTTTTAGAAATTAAAAAAAAAAATCAAATATCTAAACCAAGTCATAGGAATTAAGCATATTCGTATAGCTACTTATCATTTTGAAAAAAAAGAACTTTTTTGAAATTATTAAATTATCAAAAAAAGTTTTAAGAAATGCTTTCAAAAATACAAAAAAAAAACATAAATAAAAATATTGGCATGCATCACAAATTGAACTACCTAAATAAAATTATATACATTATAATAAGTTTTTGATTTCGAAAGAATCGTTTAAGCCGTTTTCACTATTCCTATAGGCGGTACCGTTCTTAGCTATTGTTGGTAATTTCTTTTCCAGCCATATGATCATACATAAAAAGCTATACTGATTTGTTTGTAGTTATTTCGCACCCTGCGAAGCGGGTGCTTTAAAGCTAGTGTATATATATATTTCTTGTTAATTTTCTTCTTCTCGAAGAAAACTAACAATAAAAAAAAAAACGACTAAATTACCACGAATCGGATAAATAAGTGAAATACTTAGCTTTTTTCTTTATTGCCTCCTGCCAATTTCTCCTTCCTTCTTTCCTTTATTCTGCTCCTTGTCACTAAATTCTCCACAATTGCCAAATTTCAAAAACTTTCTTTTCCAAATAATTTTTATCACTACTACGCTTAACTCTATATCCAACTCGAAATTCTTTCCTCCTCAAATCAAAACATTTCTTTTCTCTCCACTTTTTCAAAAATTGAAAAACTTTCTTTCTTGCTTGCCAAACTAGAAGTGCCCTTCCAGGATTTTCTTGGTCCTGGATGGTCCCTCTTGTTTTCCAATCTATCTGGTTTTCAGCCAATCATAGACCGCGGAATCGGATCTCGTCATTACTCAGCTATACTACATAGGCAGTAAGTGAACAGAGATGGAATCCAACGGTCTCGCTTACTCACCCTCTCTCATCAATTGTGCGTCGTCATCATCGAATTCGCCGGCACCTGGTATCATTTCCAGTGGGCGGGAATTCGATGGACGCATTCACCCGTCAACCAAGTTTTCGTATTTCGAAAAGAAAGTTTTGACGAAGACGAAAGAAATTCAGTTTTTCACCAGTGCAATTTTCCCCTTCCGAATGAAAAATAAAATCAAATATATCAATTGTGGAGACTTTAGAGCGAAGCTATTTGTAATATTCCCTATACTGGAAAGAGAGGTTGGCAGAAATTCCTATTAGCGAATGGTTAACTTGTTTGGCTTTCGTTCAATTTTGGGTGGGATGGGGGGTAGATAAGAATAATAGCTAACGGTCCACCTTTTACATAGATAATATTGAGTTATGGTGGGCCTTTGGCCATACGCTGCGTCCGTCGGTGCTACGAACCCTTCGTAGTTAGTAGAGGTAGATGGCGTCTATGAACTCTGCATGTCTTCCTAGCTTCGTCATCAATATTAAAGATTAAGGTGATCGTAGTTTCATAGGTTGTTTTCAGACCGCCTGTCTGATCGTTTTCTACGATTGTTTTACCAAAGCACCTGTATAAAAGAAAAGAAAAGAACGGAAGGAAAAAGAAAAGGGATCTGGAAGGAAAGTTTTTGTTACGGTAAATTTTACCGTAACAAATCCCACCCTTTCTTCCTTGGGAATGTGCTTAATTTGCATGAAATTAATCCATTTCCTACGGAACGACTTGGTTCACAACACAACACAGGAAGGGAAGTTATAAAAGTCCAAAAATGGTAGCCTGTCCCAAAGAAAATTATCTTGAACCAAAAAAAAAACAAAAAAAAACTCAAAACGGGACTTTGTCTTACAGGTTCTCCGTTAAGGAAATAAAAGGCTTAAGATCTTTGGTGTGCCAAGTGCCACGATCTTTGCCATTTTCGTCTACGAGAACATACGTCCAAGGAGACAATCTTTCTCTTATTATGAAAGGGCCCACAAACTTTGGTGCCAATTTTGCTGCATAGTAATTAGCTGCATCTGAGAGGACGAAATTCATTCGCCATACAACGTCATTAGGGAGATATTGAGCATCTCTCCTTCTGAGGTTGTAGGCTTCCGCTGATTTTTTGGATGCTGCTTGAAGCTTAACAGCTATATCCGCCCTAAGTCTCCTAAACTTTTCTCCTATACCTTCACTCGAGTCAACATTATCATTCCTGTCTATAGCTTCATCACTAATTGTAAAATCTTCCCTACCACTCGTTGACATATCCTTGCCGAAATTGGCATGATAAGGTGAAACTCCTAAAACTTCATGTTGAGAAGTGCGTAAAGCACAGGCTACTTTGGCCAGTTGAGAATCCCAAACGCGATGATTCTCCGAAACATAAGCTCTCAATGTTGTTTTTATACTCTGGTTTATTCTCTCCGCGGGGTTTGCCTGAGGATGATAGTGTGGCGTGAACCTAATCTTAGAAGAATAACCTTCACAAAGTGCCTTGAGTTCCCTACTTTTAAATTGAGGACCGTTGTCACAAATGACAACTTTTGGGACTCCAAATAGGAGAAAAACATTGTCTTCTAACTCCTTGCATACTGCCTTTGCAGTAGCCGATCTCAACGCAAACAACAAAGGAAACTTGGTCAGATAATCTACCACTGTTAGAATATATATAAAGCCCCTATTGGACTTAGGTAAAGGGCCTACCAAATCCACACTAATCATCTCCCACGGAGAAGAAACTCCTATTCTTTCCGTCAAAAGACCGGCTGGTTTATCATTTATTGGTTTCACTTGCTGACAAATTCTACATTTTCTAACATAGTTAGTGACATCTAATCTCATTTTTGGCCAATAATATTTAGCCCCTACTCTGGCGAACGTTTTTCTTACCCCCATATGTCCTGCTAATGGACTATCGTGACATTCTGTCAAAATATTTAACCTATCTCTTTTACCTACAACTAACTTCCACTCGTTATTGTTTTCGTGGACCACTATATGCATCGATTTGACAAATTTATATAATCGTCCACTTTCTACCCTCCATGTTGGATAATCTAACGGATTAGACTCTACTGACGAAATCATCTTGGTAACCCAAGGGTCCGAATCCTCATCTGAAATTCCAGCCACTACTGGAACTCCCCGAGATAACATGTCCGGCACGACATGGTCTTTACCCTTACGGTGTATGATCTTAAAATCAAACTGCTGAAACCGTACTGCCCAGCGAGCGAGTCTCCCTTGGGGATCCTTCAGGTTATTCAACCAAACCAGTGAATAGTGATCAGTTATGACCGTGAATCGAACACCTTCGATGTACGGCCGTAACTTCTCAACTGCCCACAAGACTCCTAAACACTCCTTCTCTGTAGTGAAATAGTTCCTTTCATTCCTATTTAAAGACCTACTTAGATAACAAATGACCTTTTCACCGCTTTCAAAAGTTTGTATAAGTACGGCCCCGATACCGTAATCAGAAGCGTCGGTTTGGACTACGAATGGAAGACTGAAGTCGGGACATGTCAAAATAGGGGCCGTGATTAAACACTCTTTCGATTTCCTAAAACTGTCTTCGCATTCTTGAGTCCAGACGAATTTCTTGCTCTTTTTCAGCAAATCGGTTAAAGGTCTAACTAGCGTTGCAAAATTTGGTACAAAGCGTCTGTACCACGAAACTGTCCCTACAAAACTCCTAACCTCTTTAACATTTTTGGGTGCAGGTATTTTCACCATACTATCCACTTTTTCTGGATCAACATGTAATTCGTTCCGATCAACAACGTAGCCCAAGAATTTTAAGGATGGTCTGCAAAAGTTGCATTTATCCCGACCTACTTTCAATCCTGCTTCACGCAGTCTTTTCAAAACTTCGTCTAGGATTTCTAAATGTTTTTTAAATGTATCCGTAACGATAATAATATCGTCCAGATACACGAAAACGAATGGTTCTAATTCTGGCCCTAAAACACTATCTATAAATCTCTGCCACGTAGCAGGAGCATTGTGTAATCCAAAAGGCATACGTTTAAATTGGAAAAGACCTCTACCCGGAACCGTGAAGGCTGTAAACTTACGAGATTCCTCAGACATGGGAATCTGCCAATACGCTGACTTAATGTCAAGCGATGTCAAAAACCTAGCATTCCTAAGCTTATCTAAAATGGCGGAGATGATCGGAAGTGGATAAGCGTCCCTTTCTGTAACCTGGTTTAACTTCCTATAATCAACACAGAACCTAAAGGTACCATCCTTTTTCTTAATTAAAACTATCGGAGAAGCCCAAGGGCTGTTTGATTTTTCAATCACATCTTCGTCCACCATCTCTTTTAGAGCCTTATCAATGTGGACCTGCATTGCCGGGGAGACCGGATAATACCTTTGTTTAATTGGTTCTGATGTCGTCCTAATAATATGTTCTACCCGATTTGTCCTTCCCAACCCCTCTGGCATGGTCTTGAACAAATCTTCAATCAAAGCGTTCAGCTTTGCCCTCTGCTCATCGTCTAACTCAGACGCTTCTGTGATAGACGAGCCTTCAATCGAAGCCAACATTTCTTGGTTTGAAAAGCTCCACATGCGTGATCGAAGATCCGGGACAATACCCGACAGTGCCCAAAAATCTGCACCAAGGATCAACGCATGTGGGAGTGAGGGTATAACTAAACGCTCTATCAAAACTGACCTATCTTCTCTTACTATGGGTAATTTAACTGTGCCTAAGACTCCTACACCTGCACCATCAGCTAAATGAACCTGCCTAATGTTACTTTTTTCTAAGACTAGCCCTAAATCCTTAAGAACCCTCCAGACGTCCCTACAAATTATCGTTCGCGTAGCTCCTGAATCTAAAAGCCCTAAAAAGCGTAGACCGTAAATATTTACTCCTAAATATGGACGACTATCTACCCCGCTTGAATCTAATGTGAAACCAAGTTTAATCTGAGTTGCCAGCTGGTCGTCAGCAGGCGACCTAACTAATTGCGACGGCGCTCTTGTCCTGCTGGCCCAAGAGTCCGTTGCCCATTTCCCGAACAGCGTCTACAATCCCTACGAGTTGTTCCTACAGACCCACATCCGAAACAACGCCTAGGAGCGGAACAAGTGGAAGAAAAATGTCCTTCCCGGTTACAGTTAAAGCACCGCATTGATCTATTGGGGGGTTGGTCTCTTCTAACAGTAACCGCTGTTTCTTGAACGGCAGCAACATATGCAACATCAGGCTCCAAAGCCTGCCTGTTGCGACTAGTAGGAGGAGGCACGAAGGATTCCACATTTGCCCTAATTGTCTCTAGCTTCCTACCCAACGCAACCAGTTCATTGACTGATTTAATATCAGCCAAGCCTAATTGCGTTTGATAAAAAGGAGCTATGTTTTTCATGAGAATAGTTAATTTCCTATTCTCACTCAACGGCTCAGAGAATCTTTTGAAAAGGGTCTGCATGAGAGCAATGTACATACCCATTGTCTCATCTTTACCCTGGGTTCGTCGCCTGACCTCATCCAACAAGAGGTCATCATAGTTCGAGGGTAAGAACTCTAACTTCAATTCACGAATCAATTCTTCCCATGTTGAAATGTTGTCCCTAATCGCCCTAAACCAAAGAAGCGCCTTCCCAGTAAACAAATCCACACCTGATTTCAAAAGTCTAGCATGTGAAACCCCACGCGATTCCCTAAGTTCTTCGATTCTTTCTATGAATGAGTTCACTGATGAGCCGCACCGCTCACCAGAAAACTTCACGTTCCATTTTTCGATGCGCTCAGAATTCCGGTCGCAGGGTTCATCCTGCTGTAGAAATCCTGAGCTCGCTCGTTGGCCGACGTTTGCAGGTGGTGACGCATCCGACGCTGCTGTCGACGTGTTGTTGTTGTTGTTATTTTCTTTTTCTTTTTCTTTATGTTCTTCCTCACCCCCATCGGTTAAAGTTGCCATCAGTAGCAACAATTCACCCCTTAAATCCGCCACCTCGTTTACCTCATCAGAAGACTCTGCCTTAGCCCTACAAAGCCTACCAAGAGACCATTCGATTTTAGTTCGAATCTTCAAAAATTCCGATGACTTCGGATTTTTCGGAGGGGTTTTTAAAAGATTTTTAATTTCCAATACTTCGGTTTGAACTGCCTTACAATCTTCCTCGAACGAAAACGGGTAATGGGGGCTTTCAGCCGAAATGGACCCATCACGCTCTAAGGTGCGTGAAGCTCTGAGCGTGACCCTCATGTTGTCCACTGTACCCTCTTTCAGACCCCGCGCCTTTAACTCGTAAATGAGTTCTTCCTTGTTTAGCCTGTTGACGTCCATTCTTTAACAAAATAAACTAATTCAAACAAAACAAATAAGATCCAAAACCACGAAATCGAATTCAAATTCAAAATGAACAATCTAAATAACCTCAAAGTAAACCCAGCTCAAAAATCCGCAAATCACAAAAAGTAATCTCAGTCGCTACCAAAGCCAAAGAAAATTCAAAAAAAAAACAACGTAACCCTTAAAATTTCCAACGCTCACAACCCAAGAAAACTAATGTAAAAGAAAATGTAATCAAAACTAACCAACGGAAAAAAAATTTTAAGTTTACGAAAATTTCTAATTCCCCAAAAAAAAATTGATAACTCTATACCAAGAGTTACAAAAAAAAAAATCTGGAAATTATTACACAAAAAAATGAAATGAAACAAGTTAAAAAAACAATAACCACAAAAATCAAAATTATTAAAAATAAAAAAAATATGAATAAAAATTAACAATAAATGATTAAAACAAAATTTAATTAAATAATTAATAAATTGTAAAAAAAAAATAATGTCAAAAAAAAAGGTCCAATCAAATATGAAAAAAAATTTACCAAAAAAGATTTAAAAGAAAATAAATAAAGTGGCAACCCCGGTTGGCCCAGCAAATTTCTTATCAAAAATAAAAAAAATTATCACTTTAATCTAACCGCGATCAAAATGTAAATTTAATTCAAAATAATAATGTGTTGAATATACACAAACCGAAAATAAGAGAGAAAAAAGACAAAAAAAAAAAAAACCACGTCTATAATACGACTAATTAAAATCAAAACCAATTATTGAACCGATCTTGAAAAAAAAAAATACTTTTAGCTACACGTCAAAAAAAAAACACAAAATAAACAAAATAATTTGTCTGAGCGAGACAAATATAATCCGAAACAAAATGTCTGGATTAAAATCTTTACGAGATTTGCACAAATGTATGTATATATGTAGGTAGGCATAGACATACTATATATGGACTGCTAGTTGCCAACTTCACGTTGGTTCCAACATAACTCACAGCGCCACTCAATTAAAGCGGGGAATAGACGTGAACTCAGATATTAAATAACTGTTTTTTTTTGTAAACTTGACACTTTGAGTAATTCTATGAAAGGAGAAGTTTGGATTTTGTGATTTGTGATTTGAAAAAGTGAAATCAATAATAATAAATTTGACAATTTATTTTATAAAAACATTAAAAATGAGGTGCTCTATTAGTGGGTGCAATGTGAAATACGTGCCTTTAACCAGTATGTCGTTTTTCAGGCAAGTGTTCATTTTAACCATAGACATTAGACATACTATATGTCTATATGTCTATGATTTTAACCTTAAAGTGATTTAAACCGTGTATTTATTGCTGTATTTTAGTTTGTTTAATAGAGGACGGGCAAGAGACTGTTGGGTGGAGGCTATAGCGTCTTTGAATGACCAACTTGTTGATCTCGCATGATCAAAAAAGTTTTTTTTGTGCAAAAATCATTTTGAGGAGAGTGATCTTATTTATGTGCGTTCCAGATTTTCTCTGAGGCATGATGCGGTTCCGACAATTTTTCCAAAGGCAATTAAAGATGGCATGTAAGTTGTACCTCCAAATTTATTTGGGTTTGAATTAAAAGTTTAATTTTCACAGACAATTTGTCGATTTCCTCCTACCATGCTATGAAGTTGGAGAAACAAATCCCGAAAAAAGCGCTTCGGATGAGGTGTATGTACTTTAGATTCCTTAAAAAAAAAAAATTATAATAATCCTTTTAAAATTGCAGAGAAAACGTAAATTGTCCTGAAACATACTTCAACGTGGAAGACGTAGAAATACCACCGAATTTCGGGGAAAAGTAATTTTGAATAATATGTAAGGCTTAAGAAAATATTCTAACTTCGATTTTATATTTGAACTACAGCCAAAACCGTAAACGCCAAATCCCAAGGTATCCTGGAGATAACTTGAACGAAGCAACTCCAAGGACACTAAAAAGATATAGCTTATCCTTGCAACACCATATAAGGCATAAGAACAAAGCAATAAAATCCTTGAAGAGGAAGCTTATTAAAAGGGAGCATAAAATTCAAACATTAAATTCTTTGGTGGTGATTGAATTAAAGGAGAAATGCATTTTGTCGGAAAATGCTTCACAAGTTTTGCAGGTAAGGTCTTTAAAATGTATTACAAATAAAAAAAAAACCTTAAAAAGAGAAAAAAATGGTTTTGCCTTATAATATATTATAAAAAAGAATAATACAAAGATCACCAACAACCACCGGATAAGGAACAAGTATAAAATAAACGCAACCGTTGTTTAGAGTTATAACATTATTTTGACTCATCAATGGGTTGTTTTATTCTTGTCTGGCTGAATCTAAAATTATACTACCTTTTTCCGACTGACAAGCTGTGGAACTCCCTAATTTGGTAAGATAGACTTTCTGTCAGGTTCTGTTTCTACCATTCTATGATCCATTCATTAATCTGATTTGATTTGAACTGAACTGGCGGTAGGCGATTGTGAAAATTCTAATTGGTACAATTTTCATAATCCAAAAAGTAAGTTCCCATTGACTAAGGATCTGCAGGTTTTTAAAAAAATGTCGATCAACTATATGTCATTTGCAGTTGGTTGGTATTGTCATTCATATTCGTGGATTTGGAAGGCATTTTCATTTTCTTGCAACGCGAATGGTGGCACATGAATTGTTAGAACTCTTTGGTTATGTATTCATAGTACCGGGTTGAGCAGGTAAAGTTATCTAAGAGAAAAAAAAAAACAACAGCAACATTACAAGTCAAACCTTTGAAAGAAATAGCAACAGGACTCTAAAACTTATTGATCATGTTGGGATGTAATGCTGCGCCTGCTGGTATAGCTGACGCCGATGTAGTAGGTTGATTGTTTTGATTTGGCTGTTTATGCTGCTGCTTTTGTTGCACTATCTGATGCTGCTGCTGCTGTTGCTGTTGCATTTGCTGCTGCTACACAATATTTTTGAGTGCTTGCTTAATAAGTTAAATTGGAAGCCGCTGTCGTTAGCTTAAACAACAACGAAAGGTGTATTTCTGAAAATAAAATTTTAACTGAGCTTCTAATGATTTTTCTTCTTTTTAAAATAACATTGTACTTCTCACCCTTCAAAAAACTAACATCGGTTAAGAGAAATAAAAACGTTCATGTCCCAGATTCGCTTGGGTGCGAAATTCATAATTTCTAACCAGCCACAGGAGTGTTGAAGGTGGCTCTACATGGTATGATTTATAATATTTTGCAGACAATGGCTTGCAGGATTATGCAAAGCCACCTTAACTTGACCCAACTAGGAATGCATCTCGTTCACTTGAGATGACATCCTCAGTAACAGTGTGCTACACACACAAAACCGAACGCGAAAATTATTATTATTATTATTTTATATTGACGAGAACTTGCAAACCGCGACTTTGGATATACGTATCCACAACCAATTATTTTTCAAAACGAATGAAAGGCGAATATTTATAAATAATAAAAAGAAAAGCACAAACCGAAGTGCACGCGATGGGGTTAAATTTTCGATTAAAATGACACTTGGTTTTACAAGGTGCGTTCGATTATGTATAGCAATGACAGCATTCAACATATGCTGTCAGAGTGGCTAGCTCAGCAAAGGGTTGGTTCGACAACATGCAATCTTGTTAATTGATTATCAAATTTAATCGATTAATAGAATTGCTGTGAAAATGATTAAAGGTAATTAAATTGATTGCCACAAAGGGGCGTACTTACATATAGTAAGTGAAAGCGGGCGCCAGGAAATTTTTTTAGGAATTTCCAAACCTATATTAAAATCGACGGTGCAACAATAAAAATAAATGAAATGAAATGATAAGACAACAGTTTTAACTCCCGAATTGGGATTTTAAAATTTTTATTGGTTTGGGAAACCTTTATAAAATATAGGGGTAAAACCCAAAATCTTTTCAACCAAATGTAATTTTATAAAATGGAATTTAACAAAAGAAAATGGACCGTTACTACGGAATAGGTAATGAGAAAAAGTCACGGGTCCCGTAAATCTGGCGAACGAAAGCCAACCGATAAAATGTATGTATATATTTCTTGTTAATTTTCTTCTTCTCGAAGAAAACTAACAATAAAAAAAGAAACGACTAAATTACCACGAATCAAATAAATAAGTGAAATACTTAGCTTTTTTTTTTTCTTTATTGCCTCCTGCCAATTTCTCCTTCCTTCTTTCCTTTATTCTGCTCCTTATCACTATATTCTCCACAATTGCCAAATTACAAAAACTTTCTTTTCCAAATAATTTTTTTTATCACTACTACGTTTAACTCTATATCCAACTCGAAATTCTTTCCTCCTCAAATCAAAACTTTTCTTTTCTCTCCACTTTTTCAAAAAATTCTCAAACTTTCTTTCTTGCTTGCCAAACTAGAAGTGCCCTTCCAGGATTTTCTTGGTCCTGGATGGTCCCTCTTGTTTTCCAATCAATCTGGTTTTCAGCCAATCATAGACCGCGGAATCGGATCTCGTCATTACTCAGCTATACTACATAGGCAGTAAGTGAACAGAGATGGAATCCGACGGTCTCGCTTACTCACCCTCTCTCATCAATTGTGCGTCGTCATCATCGAATTCGCCGGCACCTGGTATCATTTCCAGTGGGCGGGAATTCGATGGACGCATTCACCCCTCAACCAAGTTTTCGTATTTCGAAAAGAAAGTTTTGACGAAGACGAAAGAAATTCAGTTTTTCTCCAGTGCAATTTTCCCCTTCCGAATGAAAAATAAAATCAAATATATCAATTGTGGAGACTTTAGAGCGAAGCTATTTGTAATATTCCCTATACTGGAAAGAGAGGTTGGCAGAAATTCCTATTAGCGAATGGTTAACTTGGTTGGCTTTCGTTCAATTTTTTTTAGATAAGAATAATAGTTAACGGTCCACCTTTTACATAGATAATATTGAGTTATGGTGGGCCTTTGGCCATACGCTGCGTCCGTCGGTGCTACGAACCCTTCGTAGTTAGTAGAGGTAGATGGCGTCTATGAACTCTGCATGTCTTCCTAGCTTCGTCATCAATATTAAAGATTACGGTGATCGTAGTTTCATAGGTTGTTTTCAGACCGCCTGTCTGATCGTTTCCTACGATTGTTTTACCAAAGCACCTGTATAAAAGAAAAGAAAAGAACGGAAGGAACAAGAAAAGGGATCTGGAAGGAAAGTTTTTGTTACGGTAAATTTTACCGTAACAAATCCCACCCTTTCCTCCTTGGAAATGTGCTTAATTTGCATGAAATTAAGCCATTTCCTACGGAACGACTTGGTTCACAACACAACACAGGAAGGGAAGTTATAAAAGACCAAAAATGGTAGTCTGTCCCAAGGAAAATTATCTTGAACCAAAAAACAAAAAAAAACTCAAAATGGGACTTTGTCTTACAGGTTCTCCGTTAAGGAAATAAAAGGCTTAAGATCTTTGGTGTGCCAAGTGCCACGATCTTTGCCATTTTCGTCTACGAGAACATACGTCCAAGGAGACAATCTTTTACTTATTATGAAAGGGCCCACAAACTTTGGTGCCAATTTTGCTGCATAGTAATTAGCTGCATCTGAGAGGACGAAATTCCTTCGCCATACAACGTCATTAGGGAGATATTGAGCATCTCTCCTTCTGAGGTTGTAGGCTTCCGCTGATTTTTTGGATGCTGCTTGAAGCTTAACAGCTATATCCGCCCTAAGTCTCCTAAACTTTTCTCCTATACCTTCACTCGAGTCAACATTATCATTCCTGTCTATAGCTTCATCACTAATTGTAAAATCTTCCCTACCACTCGTTGACATATCCTTGCCGAAATTGGCATAATAAGGTGAAACTCCTAAAACTTCATGTTGAGAAGTGCGTATAGCACAGGCTACTTTGGCCAGTTGAGAATCCCAAACGCGATGATTCTCCGAAACATAAGCTCTCAATGTTGTTTTTATACTCTGGTTTATTCTCTCCGCGGGGTTTGCCTGAGGATGATAGTGTGGCGTGAACCTAATCTTAGAAGAATAACCTTTACAAAGTGCCTTGAGTTCCCTACTTTTAAATTGAGGACCGTTGTCACAAATGACAACTTTTGGGACTCCAAATAGGAGAAAAACATTGTCTTCTAACTCCTTGCATACTGCCTTCGCAGTAGCCGATCTCAGCGCAAACAACAAAGGAAACTTGGTCAGATAATCTACCACTGTTAGAATATATATAAAGCCCCTATTGGACTTAGGTAAAGGGCCTACCAAATCCACACTAATCATCTCCCACGGAGAAGAAACTCCTATTCTTTCCGTCATAAGACCGGCTGGTTTATCATTTATTGGTTTCACTTGCTGACAAATTCTACATTTTCTAACATAGTTAGTGACATCTAATCTCATTTTTGGCCAATAATATTTAGCCCCTACTCTAGCGAACGTTTTTCTTACCCCCATATGTCCTGCTAATGGACTATCGTGACATTCTGTCAAAATATTTAACCTATCTCTTTTACCTACAACTAACTTCCACTCGTTATTGTTTTCGTGGACCACTATATGCGTCGATTTGACAAATTTATATAATCGTCCACTTTCTACCCTCCATGTTGGATAATCTAATGGATTAGACTCTACTGACGAAATCATCTTGGTAACCCAAGGGTCCGAATCCTCATCTGAAACTCCAGCCACTACTGGAACTCCCCGAGATAACATGTCCGGCACGACATGGTCTTTACCCTTACGGTGTATGATCTTAAAATCAAACTGCTGAAGCCGTACTGCCCAGCGAGCGAGTCTCCCTTGGGGATCTTTTAGGTTATTCAACCAAACCAGTGAATAGTGATCAGTTATGACCGTGAATCGAACACCTTCGATGTACGGCCGTAACTTCTCAACTGCCCACAAAACTCCTAAACACTCCTTCTCTGTAGTGGAATAGTTCCTTTCATTCCTATTTAAAGACCTACTTAGATAACAAATGACCTTTTCACCGCTTTCAAAAGTTTGTGTAAGCACGGCCCCGATACCGTAATCAGAAGCGTCGGTTTGGACTACGAATGGAAGACTGAAGTCGGGACATGTCAAAATAGGGGCCGTGATTAAACATTCTTTCGATTTCCTAAAACTGTCTTCGCATTCTTGAGTCCAGACGAATTTCTTGCTCTTTTTCAGCAAATCGGTTAAAGGTCTAACTAGCGTTGCAAAATTTGGTACGAAGCGTCTGTACCACGAAACTGTCCCTACAAAACTCCTAACCTCTTTAACATTTTTGGGTGCAGGTATTTTCACCATACTATCCACTTTTTCTGGATCAACATGTAATCCGTTCCGATCAACAACGTAGCCCAAGAATTTTAAGGATGGTCTGCAAAAGTTGCATTTATCCCGACCTACTTTCAATCCTGCTTCACGCAGTCTTTTCAAAACTTCGTCTAGGATTTCTAAATGTTTTCCAAATGTATCCGTAACGATAATAATATCGTCCAGATACACGAAAACGAATGGTTCTAATTCTGGCCCTAAAACACTATCTATAAATCTCTGCCACGTAGCAGGAGCATTGTGTAAGCCAAAAGGCATACGTTTAAATTGGAAAAGACCTCTACCCGGAACCGTGAAGGCTGTAAACTTACGAGATTCCTCAGACATGGGAATCTGCCAATACGCTGACTTAATGTCAAGCGATGTCAAAAACCTAGCATTCCTAAGCTTATCTAAAATGGCGGAGATGATCGGAAGTGGATAAGCGTCCCTTTCTGTAACCTGGTTTAACTTCCTATAATCGACACAGAACCTAAAGGTACCATCCTTTTTCTTAATTAAAACTATCGGAGAAGCCCAAGGGCTGTTTGATTTTTCAATCACATCTTCGTCCACCATCTCTTTTAGAGCCTTATCAATGTGGACCTGCATTGCCGGGGAGACCGGATAATACCTTTGTTTAATTGGTTCTGATGTCGTCCTAATAATATGTTCTACCCGATTTGTCCTTCCCAACCCCTCTGGCATGGTCTTGAACAAATCTTCAATCAAAGCGTTCAGCTTTGCCCTCTGCTCATCGTCTAACTCAGACGCTTCTGTGATAGACGAGCCTTCAATCGAAGCCAACATTTCTTGGTTTGAAAAGCTCCACATGCGTGATCGAAGATCCGGGACGATACCCGACAGTGCCCAAAAATCTGCACCAAGGATCAACGCATGTGGGAGTGAGGGTATAACTAAACACTCTATCAAAACTGACCTATCTTCTATTACTATGGGTAATTTAACTGTGCCTAAAACTCCTACACCTGCACTATCAGCTAAATGAACCTGCCTAATGTTACTTTTTTCTAAGACTAGCCCTAAATCCTTAAGAACCCTCCAAACGTCCCTACAAATTATCGTTCGCGTAGCTCCTGAATCTAAAAGCCCTAAAAAGCGTAGACCGTAAATATTTACTCCTAAATATGGGCGACTATCTACCCCGCTTGAATCTAATGTGAAACCAAGTTTAATCTGAGTTGCCAGCTGGTCGTCAGCAGGCGACCTAACTAATTGCGACGGCGCTCTTGTCCTGCTGGCCCAAGAGTCCGTTGCCCATTTCCCGAGCAGCGTCTACAATCCCTACGAGTTGTTCCTAAAGACCCACATCCGAAACAACGCCTAGGAGCGGAACAAGTGGAAGAAAAATGTCCTTCCCTGTTACAGTTAAAGCACCGCATTGATCTATTGGGGGGTTGGTCTCTTCTAACAGTAACCGCTGTTTCTTGAACGGCAGCAACATATGCAACATCAGGCTCCAAAGCCTGCCTGTTGCGACTAGTAGGAGGAGGCACGAAGGATTCCACATTTGCCCTAATTGTCTCTAGCTTCCTACCCAACGCAACCAGTTCATTGACTGATTTAATATCAGCCAAGCCTAATTGCGTTTGATAAAAAGGAGCTATGTTTTTCATGAGAATAGTTAATTTCCTATTCTCACTCAACGGCTCAGAGAATCTTTTGAAAAGGGTCTGCATGAGAGCAATGTACATACCCATTGTCTCATCTTTACCCTGGGTTCGTCGCCTGACCTCATCCAACAAGAGGTCATCATAGTTCGAGGGTAAGAACTCTAACTTCAATTCACGAATCAATTCTTCCCAAGTTGAAATGTTGTCCCTAATCGCCCTAAACCAAAGAAGCGCCTTCCCAGTAAACAAATCCACACCTGATTTCAAAAGTCTAGCATGTGAAACCCCACGCGATTCCCTAAGTTCTTCGATTCTTTCTATGAATGAGTTCACTGATGAGCCGCACCGCTCACCAGAAAACTTCACGTTCCATTTTTCGATGCGCTCAGGATTCCGGTCGCAGGGTTCATCCTGCTGTAGAAATCCTGAGCTCGCTCGTTGGCCGACGTTCGCAGGTGGTGACGCATCCGACGCTGCTGTCGACATGTTGTTGTTGTTGTTGTTGTTGTTTTCTTTTTCTTTTTCTTTATTTTCTTCCTCACCCCCTTCGGTTAAAGTTGCCATCAGTAGCAACAATTCACCCCTTAAATCCGCCACCTCGTTTACCTCATCAGAAGACTCTGCCTTAGCCCTACAGATCCTACCAAGAGACCATTCGATTTTTGTTCGAATCTTCAAAAATTCCGATGACTTCGGATTTTTCGGAGGGGTTTTTAAAAGGTTTTTAATCTCCAACACCTTGGTTTGAACTGCCTTACAATCTTCCTCAAACGAAAACGGGTAATGGGGGCTCTCAGCCGAAATGGACCCATCACGCTCTAAGGTGCGTGAAGCTCTGAGCGTGACCCTCATGTTGTCCACTGTACCCTCTTTAAGACCCCGAGCCTTTAACTCATAAATGAGCTCTTCTTTATTTAACCTATTAACATCCATTTTTACTGACTAATAAACAAAGAAAGAAAAAAAATTATACACAATTTTAAACCAAAAAAAAACCAAAATCAATTTCAAATTGAAAATTAAAAACTGAAACTAACCTCAAAATAAAATAAAAAAACTCAATAGCTAAAAACAAGATCTAAAATTGAGATGGCCAACAAGTTTTAAGACTACCACCGAACGAAAATTCAAAATAAATAAAAAAAAATTCGAGAAATCCCAAAAATGACCTTGAATTAAAATCCAATCCACTCACGAAAAAAAGTAATTCCAAAAAAAAAAACGCAACCCTTAAAATTTTTTACAACCAAAACAAAACTAATGCAAAAAAAAAAAAAAAACTTTAATTCAACCAACAAAAGATTCGAAATTTGCTAATAAGAAATTCACCCAAAAGAATTGGTAACTCTATACCAAGAGTTACCCAAAAAAAAATCTGTATAAAATGGGAAACAATCACACAAAAATGAAATGGGACGAGTTAAAAAAAAATAAACATAAAAATAAAAATTATGAAAATATGAAAAAAAATATTAGTAAAATTAAAATTGTATAAAAACAAAATCGAATTAAATAATTAATAAATTGTTTAAAATAATGTCAAAAAAAAAGGTCCGATAAAATCAAAAAAAAATAAACCAAAAAGTTAAAAGAAAATAAATAAAGTGGCAACCCTGGTTGCCCAAGCAGATTTCTTATCAAAAATAAAAAAAAATAATCACTTTAATCTAACCGCGATCAAAATGTTAGATTTATTAAAATATTTATGTGTTATATCCGAACACAGCAAAATCAAAACGAATAAAAACTGATTTATAAACAACCGGATCTTGAATGTATGCTTAATATATTATTTAACAACCACAAGGCAAAAGAAAAATCAAAAAAAATTACCACAGAATGTAGACAAAAAAAACGTAATTTGTCGGAAAGAGACAAATATAGCACGAACAAAAGGTACCGAGTTAAAAAAAAGAACACCGTTATTAATAAAATTATTTATATAAAAAAAAAACACCGGCGAAAACAATTATGTCTAGGTACTCGATTAAAGTAATAATTAAAAAAAACATGCAACTCACTCAATTTCCTTGCGAACCAAAAAAAAACAATTATCTCCTCTTGTTTAATTCCTGTCTCGTATCACAACAAAAAAAAATTCCACAGCAACCTCTTGATCTATCCTGTATATACCATAGAAATTTTTCCACCACACAAACTGCACCAGATTGATAATGAAGCTGCAAAATAAAAAAAAACACAGGAAAGTAAGAAGAACACCACAATGCTGGAGATAAAAAATTAAAACAAAACTTCCCTAAAAATAATCAATAAACACCAGGAATCACTTTTAATTAAGTAGGTATGTAATTGTTGCACCGCGGCAGGGGACGATTATATATTTTTTTTAATATGCCCCACGTTGGGCGCCAAATTGCTACACACACAAAACCGAACGCGAAAATTATTATTATTATTATTTTATATTGACGAGAACTTGCAAACCGCGACTTTGGATATACGTATCCACAACCAATTATTTTTCAAAACGAATGAAAGGCGAATATTTATAAATAATAAAAAGAAAAGCACAAACCGAAGTGCACGCGATGGGGTTAAATTTTCGATTAAAATGACACTTGGTTTTACAAGGTGCGTTCGATTATGTATAGCAATGACAGCATTCAACATATGCTGTCAGAGTGGCTAGCTCAGCAAAGGGTTGGTTCGACAACATGCAATCTTGTTAATTGATTATCAAATTTAATCGATTAATAGAATTGCTGTGAAAATGATTAAAGGTAATTAAATTGATTGCCACAAAGGGGCGTACTTACATATAGTAAGTGAAAGCGGGCGCCAGGAAATTTTTTTAGGAATATCCAAACCTATATTAAAATCGACGGTGCAACAATAAAAATAAATGAAATGAAATGATAAGACAACAGTTTTAACTCCCGAATTGGGATTTTAAAATTTTTATTGGTTTGGGAAACCTTTATAAAATATAGGGGTAAAACCCAAAATCTTTTCAACCAAATGTAATTTTATAAAATGGAATTTAACAAAAGAAAATGGACCGTTACTACGGAATAGGTAATGAGAAAAAGTCACGGGTCCCGTAAATCTGGCGAACGAAAGCCAACCGATAAAATGTATGTATATATTTCTTGTTAATTTTCTTCTTCTCGAAGAAAACTAACAATAAAAAAAGAAACGACTAAATTACCACGAATCAAATAAATAAGTGAAATACTTAGCTTTTTTTTTTTCTTTATTGCCTCCTGCCAATTTCTCCTTCCTTCTTTCCTTTATTCTGCTCCTTATCACTATATTCTCCACAATTGCCAAATTACAAAAACTTTCTTTTCCAAATAATTTTTTTTATCACTACTACGTTTAACTCTATATCCAACTCGAAATTCTTTCCTCCTCAAATCAAAACTTTTCTTTTCTCTCCACTTTTTCAAAAAATTCTCAAACTTTCTTTCTTGCTTGCCAAACTAGAAGTGCCCTTCCAGGATTTTCTTGGTCCTGGATGGTCCCTCTTGTTTTCCAATCAATCTGGTTTTCAGCCAATCATAGACCGCGGAATCGGATCTCGTCATTACTCAGCTATACTACATAGGCAGTAAGTGAACAGAGATGGAATCCGACGGTCTCGCTTACTCACCCTCTCTCATCAATTGTGCGTCGTCATCATCGAATTCGCCGGCACCTGGTATCATTTCCAGTGGGCGGGAATTCGATGGACGCATTCACCCCTCAACCAAGTTTTCGTATTTCGAAAAGAAAGTTTTGACGAAGACGAAAGAAATTCAGTTTTTCTCCAGTGCAATTTTCCCCTTCCGAATGAAAAATAAAATCAAATATATCAATTGTGGAGACTTTAGAGCGAAGCTATTTGTAATATTCCCTATACTGGAAAGAGAGGTTGGCAGAAATTCCTATTAGCGAATGGTTAACTTGGTTGGCTTTCGTTCAATTTTGGGTGGGTTGGGGGGGTAGATAAGAATAATAGTTAACGGTCCACCTTTTACATAGATAATATTGAGTTATGGTGGGCCTTTGGCCATACGCTGCGTCCGTCGGTGCTACGAACCCTTCGTAGTTAGTAGAGGTAGATGGCGTCTATGAACTCTGCATGTCTTCCTAGCTTCGTCATCAATATTAAAGATTACGGTGATCGTAGTTTCATAGGTTGTTTTCAGACCGCCTGTCTGATCGTTTCCTACGATTGTTTTACCAAAGCACCTGTATAAAAGAAAAGAAAAGAACGGAAGGAACAAGAAAAGGGATCTGGAAGGAAAGTTTTTGTTACGGTAAATTTTACCGTAACAAGTGTGGCTGAAAATTAGGCTGATAGACTTAAAATTAAAAAATAAATAAAAACAACCCCGGGCCGGATGGAAAAATTAATCTGGTGCAATTGGTGAAGTGTGTTTTTAATTATGGCAAAACCTATGAAAGCAAAAGAATATTTAATTTAATCCCAGCGAATTCACTGGCTTGTTGAACATAGCCAAGTTCACTGCCCGCTTGAGCTCTTTGGGATTCTTAAAATTTAAGCTTTTGTCTACACTCAATTTTATAGTTCATGAGCATTTTCTCACATGAGTTAGATTTGTTATTTAAACGTTTTTATTTTTATAGACGTATGACTGTGACCTGCTTAAAACTTTGTCCGGAGGCAAAGTAGTTGGAAAATATCCCGTTGAACTAAGATCCTTTGCATTAACTTTGCATTTTTACAGTCCTCGTGCATATGGTTATGTAAGATCGCTGTTCAAAAAGAACTTACCTGCACCAAGCACTTTGAGGTCATGGTATTCCCAAACTGACGGTTCACCTGGCTTTACCCATAAGTCTTTAGAAGTGCTGAGGCTTAAAAGCATGGCTTTAGCAAAGCAGAACAAAAAACTAGTAGCGTGTTTAATGATGGACGAGATGGCGATTAGAAAGCATTTAGAGTGGGATGACGTAAACAAAAAGTATGTGGGATGTATAGACTATGGTACTGACTTTTCGTCTACAGAGGAGCTTCCCTTTGCTAAGGAAGCGTTGGTTTACTTATTAGTAGGCTTAAATGGAGCATGGAAGCTTCCTGTTGCCTATTTCTTAAGCGATGGTTTAAGTTCTTCTGAAAAAGCTAGTCTTACCAAACAAGTCATTCATTTCCTTTCACCTTCAGACGTGCAAATAGTTGGCTTTACATTCGATGGCCACGCTAGTAATATAAGCATGGTGAAGCATCTGGGTGCTACCATGGAACATTTTCAACCTGTTTTTCAAAATCCAGAAAATAGTTCCAGTATTCCCATTTTTCTTGACGCCTGTCATTGCCTCAAACTGGTAAGAAACACTTGGGGAACAAAGAACACTTTTTTCGATGAACGCAATCGTGCTATTGAATGGGAATATGTTGTAAAACTAGTTCGGTACCAGGGTGAGCTTGGCCTTCACTTTGCTAACAAACTTAACGAAAAACATTTAAATTGGTATGCAAAAATTATGAATGTTAAGCTTGCGGCTGAGACTCTCAGTGAGAGTACTGCAAATGCCCTCCAATTTTTATTAAACAGTAGAGTTCCTGGATTTCAGGGCTGTGAAGCAACTATAAAGTTCATTCAAAAAATTAATGATATTTTCGATTGCCTTAATACCAAATCCAAATTTGGATTTGGATTCAAACAAGGTTTAAATGAAGGTAATAAAATTTCGATTTTTGATTTTTTCGACAGTTCAATAAATTACATATCTGAGTTAAGGCTTAATAACGAAAAGATTATACATTCTAAAAATAAGGTTGGTTTTATAGGCCTTATTATTAATATGAACAACCTAAGAATGCTATATAAGAAATGTGTAGAAGAGCAACAAATCCTCGACTACGTTTTGAGCTACAAACTGTCCCAAGACCACTTAGAACTATTGTTCTCTAGCATACGTTCGAGGGGAGGGTTTAATAACAACCCAACATGTACGCAGTTTGCTTCAGCGTACAAAAGGTTACTCATCCACAACGAAGTTCGTTCATCAGCTGAAGCAAATTGTGTTTCTTGCGATGAAACAAGTATTTTGTTAGCGTCTTCCTCTAGAAAAACAACAAATATTTATATTAATGATGATAATAGTGAAATTCATGATGAAGAAATGGAAATTTTTGACTTAATAACCGAAGACAACGAAAAAAACTTGCCGTTCGAAGAAATTATTTTATATATCAGTGGATTTGTGGAGTTCAAAATTCTTAAAAATTCAGGGTGCGACAGATGCAAGCAGTTTTTCTTAAACTGTGAAACTGAGAATTCTGAGCTGATTTCCTTAAAAACGAAAGGATATTTAAGATATCCACACAAGGACACTTACAAAATTTGCAAGGCAGTACAGAGAAATATAAAAATATTACAAAATGAAGATAAGCTTTTAAGCAAAAATATGTTTACAATTATAATTGCCAGCACATTTAGGGTTTTAGATCTAAGATTGCTATTTATTGATT
Organism: Platycheirus albimanus; assembly: GCA_916050605.2. NCBI lineage: Eukaryota > Metazoa > Arthropoda > Insecta > Diptera > Syrphidae > Platycheirus > Platycheirus albimanus. Next base: position 342,765,523 of record OU696696.1, read on the forward strand.
TAGACGAGCATAGTACTTTTTTAGATAATCATAAGTATAATCTTATAAAGCAAATAATTAATTTATGTTCGAAAGTATTGCTCAACTATATAGGAAAAAAAAGTACAAATAATTTATCAAAAAAACCCGTAAGAAGCAAGCTAACTAAAATTGTGCAGTTTATGGGACAATAAAAAAGAAAAAAGAACCTTGCATTTTCATTCTAAAACACAAAACTGTTTTTGTTTTCTGATCTGCTTTTAAAATAAAATGCACGACTGGGTAGCACAAACTTGCTCTTATGTGTGACAGTGGTCTAAGGGCTTGAGATTTTGATAAAAATAAATTTTTCAAAATTCTTAAATAAATACTTAAACTAATTTGAGCTGAAAAAAAAGTACGCCATTTTATTTCTCGGATAAATTTGAATTTATGAGAGTAAATTTATAAAAATCTGTGAAGCGATTTTTGAGAAAAAAAGTTTTTTTTTTAAATTTCGAAAAAAATTCAAAAACGCCATTTCATAGGTATTCCGTAAATACATTTATTTATAATTTAAATATTAAATATTGGTATGCAGTACTTTGTTCGTCTTCGCTATCATCGTAATGTCATGTTTGATTGTTATCTCAAAACTTTTTTTTGCGACGAATGCATAACTTGCCTTATAGTAGGTACCTATAATCGCAAGTAATAATGTATGAGCTGAACGAAGTCATTTCAAAGACGATATTTGTTTTAGAACACGAAAGCTGGTTGCCATTTCTGTGCACCTATATTCTGAAGTAATTTTAAAGTTGGATTTTTAGAGCTTTCAAATTCTCCTAAACTTATGTCTTCCAATGGTAGTGACCAATCTGAGCTATAGTTTAAACTATCTGGAAATCGTGAGGTTCTTAATGCGTCAAAAACTCAATGCTGTCTTTTGTCTTTAAAGCTAAACATACCCCTATGCCATTATTCATGAATTGTACTTGTAACGAGCGGGCCGAAAAGCTATCAGTACTTGGTATGTGTATTTTGATCTTCAAGCATTCAAGACCAATGTTCATCGACACCTGTTTTCCTCCTCCCTAACTTCCTATCGCTCGTGCTGTGACTAATCATCATTAAAAGGGCTATCTAAACCCATTGAGCATGTGCGAATTAGGGGAAAAAAAAGCAAAAAATGATGTACATAGGTAGGTACCACCAAGCAGTATTATTTTTATTGAATCGTAGCTAAAATTTGTTTGATGTAACTCGGTTTCTTGTTTTTTTAATACATGTACATTTTTTATTATCGTTATTTGCTACTTGCATTTGTCTTTTTTATCTTGAAATCGTGCTGCAATCATATATCCACACAAACCCGCTTGCCCGCATGGTTATCCTCCAAATTTCCTGGTCAGAACCAGAAATGGTAGCGTTGCATTAGCAAAAGAAGATTCTCCAATGCAAAATGAAGATACTGACCGTCTGTCCAGGTAGTGATGTTGCTTTGGCAGAAATAGACAATGAAGGAACTTGTTGAATTTTTGAATGAACTGTGTTCTCAATCAACGCCTTTAATGCTGTACTTGTGTCCTATTTAATAAAATAAAACTCCATTCCCCCAGTACATGTATTTTCCAATGGTACTAACATGCTTTCTCGAAATTGTAAAAACATGGTCGGATGTTGCAGCTTTGCACAACAGCAGTTAGGGCAACATCACAAGGTTCTTCAGCGAGTGATCGGCGAAGTTTTGATGATTCATCTTTCTATTAGGTGACCAAGAAACTTCATAGAAAGCATCTTCTTGAGACTGATGCTCCAACGAACACTTTTTTCAATAAAAAAAAAAACAATGTATCGTTCGCCCGATTCCATTAGCAAAAACAACAGATATTCACAGCCCCGAAAGTTGAAAGCGCCACAAAAACTGTGAAAAGGTTCATAATTAGAAACATAAGAAAGAAAACAAAACTGGAAAACAAACCAGGAATTTTTCATGACGAAATTTAATATTTAAATACCTATAACATAAATAAAACACAATAAATAAATTGTTGTTTGCCATAGACAAACAGATTGAAAATGATAAATGTCAATGGAAAATGACATCGGCATCACACAAAAGAAAAAAAAATATGATGGTTATTATTATATCTATTCACCACTTTAATTGAGTGGCGCGATACGAGGGTCACGATTTAAAGCAGCGTTTATATGGAAACTAAATTCGACTAGCAGTCCATATATAATATGTCTATGTAGGTAGGTATTTAATTAATTAAAAAAAATTGACTCACTCAAATTCTTGGTAACCAACAAAAAAATTCCAAATAAGCACTCTAGCACTCTTAGTGTGATCTCCTGTCCTCTCCTCTCTATTGGTAGGTATAGGTACCACCAATAGTAAACAAATTCTTACGACACGACACTTCAAAGAACTGCACCAAATTCGCTGAAAAAAAAAACACAAAGGAAGTAAAAAAAGTAAAAAGAACACCACAAGCAAAAAATGAATAAGGAATTAAATTAAAACAAACTTCCCTAAAACAATAACAGACACACCAGGAATCACTTATTCCTTAAATTGTTGCACCGCGGCAGGGAGTGATTAAAAAATTTTATATATAATTATAGGCCCCACGTTGGGCGCCAATTTGCTACACACAGAACCGAACGCGAGAATTAGGATGGAAACAATCTTTTTAAGAAAACTTACAAATCGCGACTTTGGATATACGTATCCACAACCAATTATTTTTCAAAACGAATGAATGGCGAATATTTATAAATAATAAAAAGAAAAGCACAAACCGAAGTGCACGCGATGGGGTTAAATTTTCGATTAAAAGACACTTGGTTTTACAAGGTGCGTTCGATTATGTATAGCAATGACAGCATTCAACATATGCTGTCAGAGTGGCTAGCTCAGAAAAGGGTTGGTTCGATGATATGTAATTTTTTTTTTGATCGAATAACGAATTTATTCGATTATTGCAATTGATCTAAAAGTGATCGAAGATAATTAAATTGATAGCCACAAAGGGCGTACTTACATATAGTAAGTGAAAGCGGGCGCCCGGAAATTTTTTTGAGGAATTTCCAAACCTATATTAAAATCGACGGTGCAACAATAAAAATAAATGAAATGAAATGATAAGACAAAAGTTTTAACTCCCGAATTGGGACTTTAAAATTTTTATTGGTTTGGGAAACCTTTATAAAATATAGGGGTAAAACCCAAAATCTTTTCAACCAAATGTAATTTTATAAAATGGAATTTAAAAAAAAAGAAAATGGACCGTTACTACGGAATAGATAATGAGAAAAAGTCACGGGTCCCGTAAATCTGGCGAACGAAAGCCAACCGATAAAATGTATATATATATTTCTTGTTAATTTTCTTCTTCTCGAAGAAAACTAACAATAAAAAAAAACGACTAAATTACCACGAATCGGATAAATAAGTGAAATACTTAGCTTTTTTTCTTTATTGCCTCCTGCCAATTTCTCCTTCCTTCTTTCCTTTATTCTGCTCCTTGTCACTAAATTCTCCACAATTGCCAAATTTCAAAAACTTTCTTTTCCAAGTAATTTTTATCACTACTACGCTTAACTCTATATCCAACTCGAAATTCTTTCCTCCTCAAATCAAAACTTTTCTTTTTTCTCCACTTTTTCAAAAATTGAAAAACTTTCTTTCTTGCTTGCCAAACTAGAAGTGCCCTTCCAGGATTTTCTTGGTCCTGGATGGTCCCTCTTGTTTTCCAATCTATCTGGTTTTCAGCCAATCATAGACCGCGGAATCGGATCTCGTCATTACTCAGCTATACTACATAGGCAGTAAGTGAACAGAGATGGAATCCAACGGTCTCGCTTACTCACCCTCTCTCATCAATTGTGCGTCGTCATCATCGAATTCGCCGGCACCTGGTATCATTTCCAGTGGGCGGGAATTCGATGGACGCATTCACCCCTCAACCAAGTTTTCGTATTTCGAAAAGAAAGTTTTGACGAAGACGAAAGAAATTCAGTTTTTCACCAGTGCAATTTTCCCCTTCCGAATGAAAAATAAAATCAAATATATCAATTGTGGAGACTTTAGAGCGAAGCTATTTGTAATATTCCCTATACTGGAAAGAGAGGTTGGCAGAAATTCCTATTAGCGAATGGTTAACTTGTTTGGCTTTCGCTCAATTTTGGGTGGGATGGGGGGTAGATAAGAATAATAGCTAACGGTCCACCTTTTACATAGATAATATTGAGTTATGGTGGGCCTTTGGCCATACGCTGCGTCCGTCGGTGCTACGAACCCTTCGTAGTTAGTAGAGGTAGATGGCGTCTATGAACTCTGCATGTCTTCCTAGCTTCGTCATCAATATTAAAGATTAAGGTGATCGTAGTTTCATAGGTTGTTTTCAGACCGCCTGTCTGATCGTTTTCTACGATTGTTTTACCAAAGCACCTGTATAAAAGAAAAGAAAATAACGGAAGGAAAAAGAAAAGGGATCTGGAAGGAAAGTTTTTGTTACGGTAAATTTTACCGTAACAAATCCCACCCTTTCTTCCTTGGGAATGTGCTTAATTTGCATGAAATTAATCCATTTCCTACGGAACGACTTGGTTCACAACACAACACAGGAAGGGAAGTTATAAAAGTCCAAAAATGGTAGCCTGTCCCAAAGAAAATTATCTTGAACCAAAAAAAACAAAAAAAAAACTCAAAACGGGACTTTGTCTTACAGGTTCTCCGTTAAGGAAATAAAAGGCTTAAGATCTTTGGTGTGCCAAGTGCCACGATCTTTGCCATTTTCGTCTACGAGAACATACGTCCAAGGAGACAATCTTTCTCTTATTATGAAAGGGCCCACAAACTTTGGTGCCAATTTTGCTGCATAGTAATTAGCTGCATCTGAGAGGACGAAATTCATTCGCCATACAACGTCATTAGGGAGATATTGAGCATCTCTCCTTCTGAGGTTGTAGGCTTCCGCTGATTTTTTGGATGCTGCTTGAAGCTTAACAGCTATATCCGCCCTAAGTCTCCTAAACTTTTCTCCTATACCTTCACTCGAGTCAACATTATCATTCCTGTCTATAGCTTCATCACTAATTGTAAAATCTTCCCTACCACTCGTTGACATATCCTTGCCGAAATTGGCATGATAAGGTGAAACTCCTAAAACTTCATGTTGAGAAGTGCGTAAAGCACAGGCTACTTTGGCCAGTTGAGAATCCCAAACGCGATGATTCTCCGAAACATAAGCTCTCAATGTTGTTTTTATACTCTGGTTTATTCTCTCCGCGGGGTTTGCCTGAGGATGATAGTGTGGCGTGAACCTAATCTTAGAAGAATAACCTTCACAAAGTGCCTTGAGTTCCCTACTTTTAAATTGAGGACCGTTGTCACAAATGACAACTTTTGGGACTCCAAATAGGAGAAAAACATTGTCTTCTAACTCCTTGCATACTGCTTTTGCAGTAGCCGATCTCAGCGCAAACAACAAAGGAAACTTGGTCAGATAATCTACCACTGTTAGAATATATATAAACTTAGGTAAAGGGCCTACCAAATCCACACTAATCATCTCCCACGGAGAAGAAACTCCTATTCTTTCCGTCAAAAGACCGGCTGGTTTATCATTTATTGGTTTCACTTGCTGACAAATTCTACATTTTCTAACATAGTTAGTGACATCTAATCTCATTTTTGGCCAATAATATTTAGCCCCTACTCTGGCGAACGTTTTTCTTACCCCCATATGTCCTGCTAATGGACTATCGTGACATTCTGTCAAAATATTTAACCTATCTCTTTTACCTACAACTAACTTACACTCGTTATTGTTTTCGTGGACCACTATATGCGTCGATTTGGCAAATTTATATAATCGTCCACTTTCTACCCTCCATGTTGGATAATCTAACGGATTAGACTCTACTGACGAAATCATCTTGGTAACCCAAGGGTCCGAATCCTCATCTGAAATTCCAGCCACTACTGGAACTCCCCGAGATAACATGTCCGGCACGACATGGTCTTTACCCTTACGGTGTATGATCTTAAAATCAAACTGCTGAAACCGTACTGCCCAGCGAGCGAGTCTCCCTTGGGGATCCTTCAGGTTATTCAACCAAACCAGTGAATAGTGATCAGTTATGACCGTGAATCGAACACCTTCGATGTACGGCCGTAACTTCTCAACTGCCCACAAGACTCCTAAACACTCCTTCTCTGTAGTGGAATAGTTCCTTTCATTCCTATTTAAAGACCTACTTAGATAACAAATGACCTTTTCACCGCTTTCAAAAGTTTGTGTAAGTACGGCCCCGATACCGTAATCAGAAGCGTCGGTTTGGACTACGAATGGAAGACTGAAGTCGGGACATGTCAAAATAGGGGCCGTGATTAAACACTCTTTCGATTTCCTAAAACTGTCTTCGCATTCTTGAGTCCAGACGAATTTCTTGCTCTTTTTCAGCAAATCGGTTAAAGGTCTAACTAGCGTTGCAAAATTTGGTACAAAGCGTCTGTACCACGAAACTGTCCCTACAAAACTCCTAACCTCTTTAACATTTTTGGGTGCAGGTATTTTCACCATACTATCCACTTTTTCTGGATCAACATGTAATTCGTTCCGATCAACAACGTAGCCCAAGAATTTTAAGGATGGTCTGCAAAAGTTGCATTTATCCCGACCTTCTTTCAATCCTGCTTCACGCAGTCTTTTCAAAACTTCGTCTAGGATTTCTAAATGTTTTTTAAATGTATCCGTAACGATAATAATATTGTCCAGATACACGAAAACGAATGGTTCTAATTCTGGCCCTAAAACACTATCTATAAATCTCTGCCACGTAGCAGGAGCATTGTGTAATCCAAAAGGCATACGTTTAAATTGGAAAAGACCTCTACCCGGAACCGTGAAGGCTGTAAACTTACGAGATTTCTCAGACATGGGAATCTGCCAATACGCTGACTTAATGTCAAGCGATGTCAAAAACCTAGCATTCCTAAGCTTATCTAAAATGGCGGAGATGATCGGAAGTGGATAAGCGTCCCTTTCTGTAACCTGGTTTAACTTCCTATAATCAACACAGAACCTAAAGGTACCATCCTTTTTCTTAATTAAAACTATCGGAGAAGCCCAAGGGCTGTTTGATTTTTCAATCACATCTTCGTCCACCATCTCTTTTAGAGCCTTATCAATGTGGACCTGCATTGCCGGGGAGACCGGATAATACCTTTGTTTAATTGGTTCTGATGTCGTCCTAATAATATGTTCTACCCGATTTGTCCTTCCCAACCCCTCTGGCATGGTCTTGAACAAATCTTCAATCAAAGCGTTCAGCTTTGCCCTCTGCTCATCGTCTAACTCAGACGCTTCTGTGATAGACGAGCCTTCAATCGAAGCCAACATTTCTTGGTTTGAAAAGCTCCACATGCGTGATCGAAGATCCGGGACAATACCCGACAGTGCCCAAAAATCTGCACCAAGGATCAACGCATGTGGGAGTGAGGGTATAACTAAACGCTCTATCAAAACTGACCTATCTTCTCTTACTATGGGTAATTTAACTGTGCCTAAGACTCCTACACCTGCACCATCAGCTAAATGAACCTGCCTAATGTTACTTTTTTCTAAGACTAGCCCTAAATCCTTAAGAACCCTCCAGACGTCCCTACAAATTATCGTTCGCGTAGCTCCTGAATCTAAAAGCCCTAAAAAGCGTAGACCGTAAATATTTACTCCTAAATATGGACGACTATCTACCCCGCTTGAATCTAATGTGAAACCAAGTTTAATCTGAGTTGCCAGCTGGTCGTCAGCAGGCGACCTAACTAATTGCGACGGCGCTCTTGTCCTGCTGGCCCAAGAGTCCGTTGCCCATTTCCCGAACAGCGTCTACAATCCCTACGAGTTGTTCCTACAGACCCACATCCGAAACAACGCCTAGGAGCGGAACAAGTGGAAGAAAAATGTCCTTCCCGGTTACAGTTAAAGCACCGCATTGATCTATTGGGGGGTTGGTCTCTTCTAACAGTAACCGCTGTTTCTTGAACGGCAGCAACATATGCAACATCAGGCTCCAAAGCCTGCCTGTTGCGACTAGTAGGAGGAGGCACGAAGGATTCCACATTTGCCCTAATTGTCTCTAGCTTCCTACCCAACGCAACCAGTTCATTGACTGATTTAATATCAGCCAAGCCTAATTGCGTTTGATAAAAAGGAGCTATGTTTTTCATGAGAATAGTTAATTTCCTATTCTCACTCAACGGCTCAGAGAATCTTTTGAAAAGGGTCTGCATGAGAGCAATGTACATACCCATTGTCTCATCTTTACCCTGGGTTCGTCGCCTGACCTCATCCAACAAGAGGTCATCATAGTTCGAGGGTAAGAACTCTAACTTCAATTCACGAATCAATTCTTCCCATGTTGAAATGTTGTCCCTAATCGCCCTAAACCAAAGAAGCGCCTTCCCAGTAAACAAATCCACACCTGATTTCAAAAGTCTAGCATGTGAAACCCCACGCGATTCCCTAAGTTCTTCGATTCTTTCTATGAATGAGTTCACTGATGAGCCGCACCGCTCACCAGAAAACTTCACGTTCCATTTTTCGATGCGCTCAGAATTCCGGTCGCAGGGTTCATCCTGCTGTAGAAATCCTGAGCTCGCTCGTTGGCCGACGTTTGCAGGTGGTGACGCATCCGACGCTGCTGTCGACGTGTTGTTGTTGTTGTTATTTTCTTTTTCTTTTTCTTTTTCTTTATGTTCTTCCTCACCCCCATCGGTTAAAGTTGCCATCAGTAGCAACAATTCACCCCTTAAATCCGCCACCTCGTTTACCTCATCAGAAGACTCTGCCTTAGCCCTACAAAGCCTACCAAGAGACCATTCGATTTTAGTTCGAATCTTCAAAAATTCCGATGACTTCGGATTTTTCGGAGGGGTTTTTAAAAGATTTTTAATTTCCAATACTTCGGTTTGAACTGCCTTACAATCTTCCTCGAACGAAAACGGGTAATGGGGGCTTTCAGCCGAAATGGACCCATCACGCTCTAAGGTGCGTGAAGCTCTGAGCGTGACCCTCATGTTGTCCACTGTACCCTCTTTCAGACCCCGCGCCTTTAACTCGTAAATGAGTTCTTCCTTGTTTAGCCTGTTGACGTCCATTCTTTAACAAAATAAACTAATTCAAACAAAACAAATAAGATCCAAAACCACGAAATCGAATTCAAATTCAAAATGAACAATCTAAATAACCTCAAAGTAAACCCAGCTCAAAAATCCGCAAATCACAAAAAGTAATCTCAGTCGCTACCAAAGCCAAAGAAAATTCAAAAAAAAAACAACGTAACCCTTAAAATTTCCAACGCTCACAACCCAAGAAAACTAATGTAAAAGAAAATGTAATCAAAACTAACCAACGGAAAAAAAATTTTAAGTTTACGAAAATTTCTAATTCCCCAAAAAAAAATTGATAACTCTATACCAAGAGTTACAAAAAAAAAAAATCTGGAAATTATTACACAAAAAAATTAAATGAAACAAGTTAAAAAAACAATAACCACAAAAATCAAAATTATTAAAATTAAAAAAAATATGAATAAAAATTAACAATAAATGATTAAAACAAAATTTAATTAAATAATTAATAAATTGTAAAAAAAAAAATAATGCCAAAAAAAAAGGTCCAATCAAATATGAAAAAAAATTTACCAAAAAAGATTTAAAAGAAAATAAATAAAGTGGCAACCCCGGTTGGCCCAGCAAATTTCTTATCAAAAATAAAAAAAATTATCACTTTAATCTAACCGCGATCAAAATGTAAATTTAATTCAAAATAATAATGTGTTGAATATACACAAACCGAAAATAAGAGAGAAAAAAGACAAAAAAAAAAAAACCACGTCTAATACGACTAATTAAAATCAAAACCAATTATTGAACCGATCTTGAAAAAAAAAATACTTTTAGCTACACGTCAAAAAAAAACACAAAATAAACAAAATAATTTGTCTGAGCGAGACAAATATAATCCGAAACAAAATGTCTGGATTAAAATCTTTACGAGATTTGCACAAATGTATATATGTAGGTAGGTATTTAATTAATTAAAAAAAATTGACTCACTCAAATTCTTGGTAACCAACAAAAAAAATTCCAAATAAGCACTCTAGCACTCTTAGTGTGATCTCCTGTCCTCTCCTCTCTATTGGTAGGTATAGGTACCACCAATAGTAAACAAATTCTTACGACACGACACTTCAAAGAACTGCACCAAATTCGCTGAAAAAAAAACACAAGGGAAGTAAAAAAAGTAAAAAGAACACCACAAGCAAAAAATGAATAAGGAATTAAATTAAAACAAACTTCCCTAAAACAATAACAGACACACCAGGAATCACTTATTCCTTAAATTGTTGCACCGCGGCAGGGAGTGATTAAAAAATTTTATATATAACTATAGGCCCCACGTTGGGCGCCAATTTGCTACACACAGAACCGAACGCGAGAATTAGGATGGAAACAATCTTTTTAAGAAAACTTACAAATCGCGACATTGGATATACGTATCCACAACCAATTATTTTTCAAAACGAATGAATGGCGAATATTTATAAATAATAAAAAGAAAAGCACAAACCGAAGTGCACGCGATGGGGTTAAATTTTCGATTAAAAGACACTTGGTTTTACAAGGTGCGTTCGATTATGTATAGCAATGACAGCATTCAACATATGCTGTCAGAGTGGCTAGCTCAGAAAAGGGTTGGTTCGATGATATGTAATTTTTTTTTGATCGAATAACGAATTTATTCGATTATTGCAATTGATCTAAAAGTGATCGAAGATAATTAAATTGATAGCCACAAAGGGCGTACTTACATATAGTAAGTGAAAGCGGGCGCCCGGAAATTTTTTTGAGGAATTTCCAAACCTATATTAAAATCGACGGTGCAACAATAAAAATAAATGAAATGAAATGATAAGACAAAAGTTTTAACTCCCGAATTGGGACTTTAAAATTTTTATTGGTTTGGGAAACCTTTATAAAATATAGGGGTAAAACCCAAAATCTTTTCAACCAAATGTAATTTTATAAAATGGAATTTAAAAAAAAAGAAAATGGACCGTTACTACGGAATAGATAATGAGAAAAAGTCACGGGTCCCGTAAATCTGGCGAACGAAAGCCAACCGATAAAATGTATATATATATTTCTTGTTAATTTTCTTCTTCTCGAAGAAAACTAACAATAAAAAAAAACGACTAAATTACCACGAATCGGATAAATAAGTGAAATACTTAGCTTTTTTTCTTTATTGCCTCCTGCCAATTTCTCCTTCCTTCTTTCCTTTATTCTGCTCCTTGTCACTAAATTCTCCACAATTGCCAAATTTCAAAAACTTTCTTTTCCAAGTAATTTTTATCACTACTACGCTTAACTCTATATCCAACTCGAAATTCTTTCCTCCTCAAATCAAAACTTTTCTTTTTTCTCCACTTTTTCAAAAATTGAAAAACTTTCTTTCTTGCTTGCCAAACTAGAAGTGCCCTTCCAGGATTTTCTTGGTCCTGGATGGTCCCTCTTGTTTTCCAATCTATCTGGTTTTCAGCCAATCATAGACCGCGGAATCGGATCTCGTCATTACTCAGCTATACTACATAGGCAGTAAGTGAACAGAGATGGAATCCAACGGTCTCGCTTACTCACCCTCTCTCATCAATTGTGCGTCGTCATCATCGAATTCGCCGGCACCTGGTATCATTTCCAGTGGGCGGGAATTCGATGGACGCATTCACCCCTCAACCAAGTTTTCGTATTTCGAAAAGAAAGTTTTGACGAAGACGAAAGAAATTCAGTTTTTCACCAGTGCAATTTTCCCCTTCCGAATGAAAAATAAAATCAAATATATCAATTGTGGAGACTTTAGAGCGAAGCTATTTGTAATATTCCCTATACTGGAAAGAGAGGTTGGCAGAAATTCCTATTAGCGAATGGTTAACTTGTTTGGCTTTCGTTCAATTTTGGGTGGGTTGGGGGGTAGATAAGAATAATAGCTAACGGTCCACCTTTTACATAGATAATATTGAGTTATGGTGGGCCTTTGGCCATACGCTGCGTCCGTCGGTGCTACGAACCCTTCGTAGTTAGTAGAGGTAGATGGCGTCTATGAACTCTGCATGTCTTCCTAGCTTCGTCATCAATATTAAAGATTAAGGTGATCGTAGTTTCATAGGTTGTTTTCAGACCGCCTGTCTGATCGTTTTCTACGATTGTTTTACCAAAGCACCTGTATAAAAGAAAAGAAAAGAACGGAAGGAACAAGAAAAGGGATCTGGAAGGAAAGTTTTTGTTACGGTAAATTTTACCGTAACATCTTTGTACTTCGAAATAAAAGTACTCTTAACCACTCTCTTACGACCTGAGTCGCTCATTCAACTGCGAAAATAAACGGACGGATAACAACAGACGAGTAATTCCAAAGTTCAAAGAAAAAGTATTGTAGCCCGTGAGAAATTTCTCGAACGGATACTACTCAAGTAATATAACAATAATAAGGTAAATCATAGTATGAAAATCTCAAATATACCGTGAGTAAAACCTCTAACGGATATTTTTCAATCAAATAATTCAAGAGTTAAAAAAAAATTTCACAAATCTAAAGTGCTTAATAATAAGGGTAAGTATACATATACACAATTCGTCTATTAAAAACGTTACTTCAAAATGTTTTCAAAACTGTAATAATAAGTACTAATGTATATCTAGATGGAGTCCTAATATATGTATGTTTATCTCTATCTAAAAATTCAAACTGGATATAGATACTTCAATGCTTAAATAATATTCTATAATTAATTCGATATTCAATAATCTAAATCTTATTCAAATAAGGTGGGCTCTATACCAAAGAAAACTATATGCGGGCACTATCCCAAACTTACACGACAATCAAGAAGTTACGTCCCAACTTGATTGACGGAATACTCAAAAAGAACTAGATACCTTGGAAACTGTATTGTTTTCCAACTATCTAAAATACGAAAGATACCTAAACTGAATTATGTCTCAAAAATGTGTGTACGTTTCGGCTTTGCAACACAACCGACTCAAAAAAAACAAAAAAAAATTTTGTCAAAAAACAAATTTAGTGTGTGTAGGCTTGGTACGTTACGGCATACTATTGTATAAGAGAAGACAAATTCCTCCAAACGAAAAGGTGTTCAGGTATGTGAGGGCGACATTACGCTACTGCTGACGTAAATCGGGTATAAAAACTCCAACTACCGGTTAGCGCTGCATATCCCATCGCATACTGTCACTTCCTAACATATATCAAAAATTGACTATAATCTTCAAATACAATCTGGGTAGTCTAACAATTAAATGGAATAAGTTGAATTGTAATTGAAACTAATTGGGTCGTAGTAGAGCGAGTGACCAGCTTCTGCAGCTGACGTGCGTCAGGCAAAAAGCACCAACCACCGGTCAGAAGACCTGCTCATTCTACTTTCCTACGACCGGGATCTCGGACATCACATACGGGATCTATCAACACCTCAGCTACTAACGATCAAGCAACATTACTGCTCAACCCGGACAGAGATTGAAGACATACCTAAGTGAGAGGTGGTAGGAAAAAAAGTAGGTAGACCTAATGCAACAGCTGACTCAGGATCATTTCCACCAAATCACTGGACAAAATAGTGCCTACATTACTAACCCCGATGGCAACCCTCCCTGAAACCTGATCAATAATCAAACAACACTTCTAAATAAAAAAAAACTGAAAAATTTCACAGAAGAAAAAAAAGAATTTCTCAAAAATTTCTAACTTTCTCTACGTCACTCATAATCGACCTAGCTTTAATCAATTCTCATCTCTTCTTTGTTAGCTAATTCGGGCCCCACGTTGGGCGCCATCTGTTACGTAAAAATAATAGAATAAAGAATATAAATTAATAAATGTCCGCATTACCAATGCATGTCCAGTAGAATGAACACCCTGTGGATACCCATATCTTAACCAAACAATCATTGTTAATGAAAAGGACGAAGGCCGAAGCGAGAAGAGACAAGCCCCTTACATCCTTGATACTACTACAATAGCACAGCAACTCTATTTGTGACTGACCGTGTATCTGTGCTTCCAGCGTCCTATAAGAATATAAAGAAAGCATACTTACACCTATTGACTGCGGCCTCCTGCTCTTCTCACTTCCCTTCTATCCTCTGTTTCCCATCTTTACTTTCTTACCCATCCCTATCACAGAAGCACGGGCCATCCATCAGCGTACCGTATGTTCTGACTACAAAACACCGTAGAACAGCCCAGAGGGTACCTGACAGCATGCCCGTGCCTATCCACTACAAGTTATAGATGTTCTTCTTGCAGCTGTATCTTGGCGTAGCCTACACCAAAACCATGGATTCTACTGAAATCCCCCATGCACAACTAGAATCGAAATCAAAATGCAAAAATTTGTATCAGCATACCTTTCCAGAGACTTCGCTCCAGATCGCATTTGTCTCAACTAGTTATGGCTACCTATTCCTGTACTGAAGGGATGGAAGCGATCCTATGCCGGCAACGCCCCCTTTCTCGCCAACTGCTGGTTAAGAGCAGTCGGTAAGAACGGCATGTGACAACGCAGAACCGTTGTTGAGATCGACCGTTGCGGTGGCCGGCAGTACCTTAGCCATGACTAGCTCAGCCAGGCCGTGGGCACTTGCTCCGGGATCTACTTAACCGGTGTTACCTCTTTTTTTTCTGCCGACCGTTGAGCTCAAGATGGGTGAGCTCGAATAAAAATGTTGAAATGCTTAAGGGCCCTCATAGTTTCCAAAGAAAAGACTAACTAGAATTGAGTGAGAAGAAAGACTGATTCGTGATCGCACCTCTTAAAGATTGTTGAGAGTAGACGTGGACCAAAAGAGAGAAATCGTGATTGAATCATTATATCAACCCGTAGAACGTAACGCGTAAGTATTTTTACAAGCAAGCCATAGATGATTGTGGCTGCAATGGCATATGTGACCTTCCTTCCACTCTGCTACCACGATGCTGTATAGATAGTGGAGGATGAGGTGCCTAACGTTGAGGGGCGGGAGGATCAAAGGTGTAATGTGATCCCCCTGGTCTTTCAACCCACCCAAAACGTAAGTAGAAATCAACTCTCCTACTGACGACCTTGGCTGTCCGCGGACCTATGAGCCCCCACGACTCAATAATATTCTAGGCAGCCCCTTATTATGAAAGCAAGCAAAAACTTTACCTGCTTACTACGACACCCTAACTAAATCATCGTACCTAGTAAAGATACTACAACAGAGAAAGAGAAAAAATAAAATGCACGACTGGGTCGCGCGAACTTGCTCTTATGATAAGCAATTGCGTAGTGGCTGAAAATTCTTTTATTTTTTAAATTAGTTTTAGAGTTTTCTCTGAAAAACTAAGTATTCAATAAAATTTCAAAGCTATACGTCAATCTAGGAAAAAAAAATATTGAAAATCGTTCGACCAGTTTTTTTTTTAAAAGGTTATTTTTGAAAAACTTTTTCAAAAAATATTTTAAAATTTATTTGAGTATGGAAATATATGGCAATCTGTAGTCTACATTTTAAAAATAATTAAAAATAAAAATCAATATACCCGTTTCCAACATATTTCGAAAACCAAAATTTTTTTTGAAAAAATTATAAAAAATCAAAAAACTAAGTTTTTGAAAATTTTAGAATGCCTGATTAATAAAATTGAATGACTTCCTGTGGCGAAAATTTTATTGAAATCGAATGTACAGTTTACGAGAAAATTTGATTTGAAAATACTAGTTCTATGAGAGGTACCGTTATTAGACAAATTTTGAAAAAAAATGTCTAACCAAAAGATAGATTGTCTTGCAAAAATAGCATTCTGAAAGTTTTATCAAAATCGTTAGAGCCGTTTTTGAGAAAATCAAATTTTTGTCTTCAAGATTGTATGGCAGGTGCCGTTATTTTTGGACCTAGAGCAAAAATAAAAAATTTGTTCCGAGGGACGGCCAAATAAATCCTAAATACCAAATTTGAAGCAAATCGGCCCATCCCTTCAGCCTCCAGAGGCGCGAACAGACAGACAGACAGACAGACAGACAGACGGACGGAATTCCCAGACCCACTTTTTTCGACTTCTCCATCATCGTAATGCCATGTGTGATTGTTATCTCAAATTTTTTTTTCTGCACGAATCCATAACTTGCCTTATAGTACCTATAATCGCAAGTAAAAAACTCCAACGTTGCACTATGAATACATCATGTGTATTCCCTCTTTACACCACCTTGTTCCGTCCGAAGATATGGAGTGGGTTACCACTCCCCCTATAAATAACTTACTCTGCCATTATAATAAGCTGTAAATTCGCTTGCAAAAACTTCAAGTCCAAAAGAATTAACTCAAGTAGAAATTTTCTTAAAACGTTATAACCTATAGTTATATGGTTTATTAATATTAAATCCTATTATTTAACAGAAAAAATGTCTTAATTATCAAATTTTAAACTCTTCTCTGAGCGAAAATCTTAATACGATTATATACGTTAAGTTCGAAAAATTTAATGTTCATACAAAAGATCTCAATAAAATTGATTGTATGGCTATTCAATAACCAGGTAGAAACTTATAAACTACCTTAAAGTTATAAATTTATTGTATCGAGATTTATTAAAGGTGCTTTCTTATCTAGTTGATTCTAAGTTTTAGTGTCAAAGAAAAAAAAAATAAATTTTATCTTGACTCTGTCTAAAGCGCGATGTTCGAAAACGCGAGTTGCTAGTCAAGTATCTTTTGATTTAACCACAAAAAGAAAACTTAAAGAAAGTCTCTATTATCGCGGCGGAGGGTTCTTATTATCGACTGTAACCGGTACGTCGAATATATATACAAAAGAAAAGCTTGTATAGCCGCCAAAGATTTAATGGTTTGTGGAGTTTTAATTTTTAAACACGAAACATAAAAGACGACCTAATCATTTATTAGATTATGTACAAAAGAAGCAACAATTACAGGCATCAGGGATCTGCTACAGGTGAAACACCCATAACAACAAAAAGGTTATTTGTGTTATCATAAAATACTATATATGTCAGTTCACAGTTCGTGTCTTAACATTCGATCACTCAAAGATATTGTAAAGTATAAAAAAAATATGTGTTATTAAATTTTAAAAATGTTGTTTCGTAGCTCAGAACACAAAAATAGTAAAAAACCAATTAGAAAATAAAACACACACGATTTTATAGTGGAAAAAAGATTATGAAAAAACCACTTCAAACGTTTATTCTTTCATAACTCTCCATGTCTTTCCATGGCTACAATTCGTTTGTAACTAACTCTTTCGTTAGATTTATTTAACTTGTTCGAAGCTTTTCGAATTCGAAAAGCTTCTCTCTCGATACAATTCAAAATTCTTTACAATCATCGAACCCGAGAGTTGCCATCTCTCGGTGATCGATACAGTCCCGGTGAAAACCAACGGTTTTCCACCCTTTCGCATTTTATTAATAATCTTTCCTACTAGTCTTAGCAAATATGAATTAATCTTAATCTATCTCACAATCTAATAATCTCTACTCCGTTGGCAGGATACAGATCTTCTGCACCGGTCTTGTCAGCTGGTTGGTTGCGGTAGTCACGACTACGTTCCTCACCAGTCCGTCTTTGCTCTGAATCAATTTAGAAATACGTCCCAACGCCCATGCCGAGGGCGGGAAATTCTCACTCTTCATTATGCATAGCTGTCCCTCTTTCAAACCATATTTCTCTTTCCGCCATTTCTTTCTTTCCAATAGAGTAGTCAAATACTCCTCTTTTCATCTTGTCCAGAAATGTGCAAGCATAGTCTTTCTCTCTTTAAATAGTCTTACTCCATGCGTATTTGGTAACTCGCCTGTAGCAAATGGCAGAGGGAGCACCAACGGTTCGCCAACCAGAAAATGTCCCGGCGTCAGCGCCTGCAGATTATTTGGATCGTCGCTGATGGGATTTAGCGGCCAAGAGTTCAAAATGGCCTCTATCCCTGTAAGCAATGTTAACAATTGTTCATACGTCAAAACCTTTGCTTCTATTACTCTTGTCATGTGGAATTTCATTGACTTGACTGCAGCTTCTTATATTCCACCTTGATGTGGAGCCGCAGGTGTCATGAACTTCCACTCTGTCCCCTTTCTACCCAGGAAGTCCAGGGTGTCTTTCGTATGCCAAATCTCTTTCGCTCTTTCCAACTCTTTCGCAGCACCGACAGAGTACCATTGTCGCTATTGACTCTCTCACACCTGCCTCTGCGTGCAATGAATCTTTCATAGCAGGCAATAAGGGCTACATAACTAAGATTTGATACTATATCAATATGTATTGCTCTGGTCTTGAGACAGACAAAGACTGCTACCCAGCATTTCTGTCTTATTATCTGTTGGCCAGCTCTGTCTATCATCTTTATCTCGAATGGTTCAGCATAATCTACTCCAGAGTGTAGAAAAGCCTTTCCTGGTGTTACTCTTTCCTCTGGCAAATCAGCCATCAATTATGTTTCGAAGCGATGGTTGTAGCGCACACATACCAAGCACTTGTGTAGAAACATTCTCAATTCGCTCCTTAGCCTCGGAAGCCAAAATCTTTCCCGTATGTGCTGCATCATGACCTGTACAGCTCCATGCTTTGTAGCTCTATGAGCACTATCCATGATCAGCCATGCTAACCGTGAACCCTTGGGCACGATTGCTGGATGTCGTCTTTCATATTTCATCTCTGCTCTTTCCAGTCGTCCTCCAACCCTTAGTATGCCTTTGTCATCTAGCATGGGCTTTAAGGACTCTATGTCACTTCTTTCAGGTAAACATCCGTCTTTCCTTAAATATGTAATGTCTTTCCCGAAATGTCTTTCCTGTTCTTTCCGTAATATGTAATCAATTGCCTGACTCTTCTCAAGAGATGTCAGTTGAAACATGTCTTTCCAGTTCTTTCCTTCTGACGCTTGGAGCGCCTTTATCTCTTTCCATACCTTCTTTCCTCTTCCTCTCGTCGCTTCGCCCTTGCTCTCAACGAATTAACATACCGAAAGATAAAGCCTATTATATTTATTGCTCTTTCCAATGTGTGTGTATATTCAATCACTGATACACTCTCTCCGTCTTTCGTACGTATCGATAATGGTTCTGTGAATTTCACTATCGCAAGCACTCTCATCTCATCCCTCCCCCCATCTGCATCATTTGGCACAAAGTGTTCAGATTTCCAAGTGGATCGGAGTTGCTGTAGCCAGTCTGGTCCATACAGCCAAAGTTTGTTGTCGACTAGTGCTGGAGGCTTAACCCCTCTGCTTAACAGATCGGCAGGGTTGTCTTTCGTACCTACGTGCCTCCATTTTCTTACTTCGGTGTTTGTTTGTATGGATGAGACCCTGTTCGCTACAAAGGTCTTAAGGCTGCAGGGCAATTTGTTGATCCAATGCAGTGTTACTAAAAAATCTGTCCATAAGTTGTATTCAACGTCTTTCCAATCCATTGTGGTGATCACATTGAGGATCAATCTTCCTAAAAGCTTCTTCGTCATTCATGTTCTTCATTAGAAGCCTGGGATTGGACTTCCACTTTCTCAATTCAAATCCTGCACCCTTGAGTACAAGATCGATCTCTTTCGATAGCGTTGTTGCTTCTTCTATGGAATCTGCACCCGTCGTGCAGTCATCCATGTAAAAGTCTTCCATTATCGCTTTTGCGGCCTTTGAAAACTCTCTTTCCGCGTCTTTCGCGCATTGTACAAGTGCTCTTACTGCATTGTATGCTGACGAAGTCATCCCGTAGGTAACGACCGTCAGCCAATACTCTTTCAGTCTTTACCTAGGACTCTCTCTCCAAAATATCCTTTGCAAGTCCCATTGCTCTTTCGCCACCTTTATCATTCTGAACATCATTTTTATGTCTGCGTTTATCGCAATCTTGTGCCGACGAAAACGCATTAGAGTCTCAAATAAGTCTTTCTGTAACTTCTCTCCATTCATCTGTATTTCATTTAATGAAATACCCTTGCTTGTCTCACAGCTAGCGTCGAAAATGACCCTAAATTTCTTCGTCACCCAATGATGAGGTATGTGATAGACGATCTTTCCTTGGGCTTCGCCTTCCACCGGCCTCATGTGCCTTAGTCTTTCATACTCTCTCATGAAATCTATGTACTTTCCCTTCAGTTCGCTATCACCTGATAGCTTTCTTTCCAGCGCGAAAAACCTACGTTTCGCTACAAGTCCTGTGGTCCCTATGTCTTTCTCATATTCTTTCAGTGGAATCGTAACTATGTACCTTCCATCTCTATCACGCTGATATGTCTTGATAAAGTTCTGTTCCACTAGCTCCTCCTCTTCCGTTCTCGTGGAAGCGAGCCCAATATCATCTAATGACCAGAATCTCTAGAGCGCTTCGTGCAGCTGATCGTTGTCTAAGCATGCTACCAATACTTGCTCATTGCCTTCCTTGTCTTTCAATCTTTCCTGCTCACCGAGAACAATCTTTCCAAAGACGGTGTCCATGCATAGGACACCTGATTGATGCTTTCCTTCGACTGAGACCAACATCTCTGCCAGGAATTTGCACCCGAGCAGGAGATCGATTGGTCCCTCTTTCCAATAGTGAGGATCGGCTAACAGCGATTCCTCTAATAGGCCTCTCTCTATCCCGGTTGCATCGTGTCTCAACTGCCATTGGCTTGCCTTGGGCATGATCCAAAAAATCTGTTCAATCGATAGGCTTGCGTCGAACCAAGGGCAAACCTTGAGAACGACTTGGTGCTTGATGTGACAAGGTACTCCGTCGATTATCTTTCTTGTCACTTGCCTTCTTGGTAGCGACAGTCTTTCCCATAATTGATGACTAACTAAGTTAGGTTGAGCCCCAGTATCCAGCAAAGCTCGGAATAGCCCAACCTTCTTTCTATCTATCTCTATTCTTACCTGCGCCGTCGGCGTCAATACTAAACCTTTCCTTTCCCTATCAATAAAAGAATTTGAATACGATATTTGTGTCTTTTTATTGTTTCTTTTAAAGTTGTCCCATGAGGCTAGACTGCTCTCATTGGACGCGAAATCTTGTCTTTCTCTGTACTCTGGTCTTTCTGTCTTTCCTTCCTTCTTTCCTCCAGTCTTTCCTAACTCTTTCTCTGGTGACATGCGGGCTCTTTTTCGCGGCGGCATGTCTAGTCAATCTCTTTTGGGTTTGCTGTCTTTCGTTGATGTCTTTCGTTTGTGTTGCTCCTGCACGCGGTAGGCTGTCGCTCCTGCCCTCTGCAGATCTACCATCGGACAGAGCATGCTATTATGCATCTGCCTGCCTGGGCATCGGATGCACGGTCGCTGGTAACAATCCTTGGTGGTGTGCCCCAGCTTCAAACAATTCGGGCAAAGTCCTTTCTCTTTCACCACGTTATTTCTCGCCATGAGATTCAAAACCTGGAACTCTGGGCATTTCCAGATTGGATGATCGATTGATCGACAGACGTTGCATGGCATCTTCTTGACTATGTCTTTCTCATTAGGTCGGGGCTGCCTAATACCCGACTCGGTCTTTCCTAGCATCTGTCTCGACTGCTGCGATGTCGATGGCCTCTCTCCTCGCCTTTCCTCGACACTTTCAAGGCTGCTGCCCGTCTTTCCAAGAACGTACAAATCTCTTTCACGGTTGGGAACTCTGGGGCTCTCACCTCCTCCCATTTGCACGCCATTTCTCTATCTAGTCGCTCGTGGAGCATATGGACTATTATCATGTCCCAGTGTTCAGTCGGGACGTCCTGGGCTGCCAACTGACGCAACGTTTCATGTGTCACGTTGGACATTCGTTGCAGCTCATCTGCCCTCGGAGGGCCCTGCAACATTGGGAGCTTGAATAGCTGCCTCAATAGCTCCCGACATGTAGCGTACTGACAATGATACAAATCGTTGAGCCTCTGCAAGCCTTCGTTATAGTTTCTTTCCGAGAACTGCCACTCTCCCAGCGAGCGGGCGGCCTTTCCGACCAGCGACGACTTCAGGTAGGCGAATCTGTAGGCAGGACATATGCGGTCATTTTCATGGACCGCAGCCACAAACCGGTCGCGAAACCCTTGCCATTTCGTGATGGCACCGTCAAATTGCCCCCAGGTATTCTTGACATCGTGCTGGGAGAATGGCATGTTCACTTGCACTGAGATTGGCTGTGCCTCTTTCCTTTGTTCGTCTCTCCGTCTTTCAAGGTCGGCTTGCCTCTTCTTTAGTGCTGCTGAGGCAGCGAAGTAGTATTCCTCCGCCTCTGCGAATTTTCTCTCCACTTCGGCGAGCTTGAGGTCGTCTTCAGTCTTGGCGATCTCCTTCTCGCCCGCCCTCGTTGAGGGCCTCGAGCCTTACTTGGACGACCTCAAGTCCGATGTTTTCAAACACCTCGGAGCGCGTGAAGATTGCCATCCGAGACATTGCATTGCATCCCGCTTTAAAGGCATACTCATAATTCTCTCCTTCCATCGTCTTTCCTCTTTTGTCTTTCGTCAAGTCTTTCCTCTGTCTGTGACAATAAAAGAAACAAAATCAAATGTAATTTGAATTGAAATAAAAAGGAACCTGAAGAAAAAAAACATACAAAAAATAGTTGTTGGCTGTGTCGTTGATTTGTTTTTGTTTTGGTCTAATACGCTAGTCGCACTGCCGTGCCTTGGCTGCAAGACCTCTTTCTCTCTTTCCTATATTGGTAACTCGCACCATTGTGCTTGAGTTCCATTCTTTCGTCTTTCATTTGCGACAACTCGCACCACTGTACTTTGAGTTTCGCTCTTTCGGTCTTTCATTTACGACAGCTCGCACCACTGTGCTTTGAGTTTCGCTCTTTCCGTCTTTCATTTACGACAACTCGCACCACTGTGCTTTGCGTTTCGCTCTTTCTGTCTTTCATTTACGACAACTCGCACCACTGTGCTTTGAGTTTCGCTCTTTCCGTCTCTCGCATGTAATTTTTCTCTAAAACTCAAATATCGCAAATAACCAACCCATCAACCATTCAGCTTGTTTACTTTATTTCCCCTCCCTATCTTTCACATACACACCACATACACACATTTCTCGTCCTCTTCCTGCTCTGAAATCACAAATCACACACACAAAAAAATATCCTAAATCACACGCGAATAGTTGGATTGTTGGTTTTGCTCTTTTTATATATTTTACCAGCTAAAATTGTCCCTACGACATAGCACAACACTTATTATAATAATTATTTTATTCTCTTACCGGTTTCTTAGGTCTTTCCTGTTGTTTTTGCTTTTGTCTTTCTCGTAATTTCTCACTTTAAATCTTTCCTTTAGTCGCTTTTCTTTCCGTTGACCTTTAATTGTACTTTCCTTCACAATATGCACTGCTTGATTTGGGAATAATTGTACGTTTTTTATATTTGGGTTTGCTGTCTTTTTTTGGGTTTTTTTTATATGGAGGTCTCACTGAAGCTAAATTTTTTAAACTTTTGCAATCGGCGTACGACAATCGAATGACGATGCTCGTTGCAATGTAAAATAAACTCCCTTATTTACTGTGCCGCTTGGCATAGCTCTTTCTCTCTCTGTCCTATTTGTCTTACCTAACATGCGCGTCCGCAATTTTTGCTCATGATTATGTACGAGCACACAAAGAAAAAAAAAAAACAACAAACCACAGAAAAAAGGGTATATGCGTCGTTGTCTTAGATTCGTCGCCACAGCGCAGGTGTTCATTTTTTGTCTTTCGTTCGTTTTTCCCTTTTGTCGTGCGCTTGTGTAATAAACTCGAGGGAAAGAAAAAAGAAGTATATGTTGATTTTGTTCGTCGCGACGACGGTCGCGTTGCAGCATGTCTTTCGGTATGTCTTTCGTTTGTATTTTGTTTAGGGAAAAAAGATGCTCGAGGCAATGTCTTTCGTTTGTGTGTCTGTTTGTTCATGTGTACATGCTTGTTCTAGCGCCATGTCTTTCGTATCCTGTATGGGTTGTCGATCCTAATCGACATGGTCCAATGTTTCGTAGCTCAGAACACAAAAATAGTAAAAAACCAATTAGAAAATAAAACACAATCGATTTTATAGTGGACAAAAGATTATGAAAAAACCTCTTCAAACGTTTATTCTTTCCGAACTCTCCATGTCTTTCCATGGCTACAATTCGTTTGTAACTAACTCTTTCGTTAGATTTATTTAACTTGTTCGAAGTTTTTCGAATTCGAAAAGTTTCTCTATCACTACAATTCAAAATTCTTTACAATCATCGAACCCGAGAGTTGCCATCAAATGTTAATGTTTTTAAGTTGTTCTCTACTATTGTATGTGTAGCGTATTAGAATGCTCTTTTTACATGGGAATTCTGAAGTGGACTCCGGAGCCCCCCCCCCTGTAAAAGTATTAATAACATAAAAATTAAAAAAAAAGGTGTAAAAGGTATTTTATGCTACCAATGACATACTGATGATGAGCAAGTTTTATGTGTAATGCTCATAGATAATACAAGCGGCGAAAAGTACACGGGAGATGTCGATTATTATCAGACTCCCTCGTTATATCTAATCTGCCTCGGTTACGACGGTCACGAGCAGTGAAGCGTGGCTTAAAGAAATAAGTGTAATCTGTTAACGTCTTCGAAGAAGCGAATGGGTTGACTATAACTCGAATACCCGAAGTTAAAAAAAAAAAATTTTGCATATGCGGAATTGGATTGTAAAAGAGTAATTGACGCGACGTAATTCCAAAAATAAACAAAATCTTGAACGAGGCGTTATAGCGCAGGATGGTCGCTACCGACGCGAGATGTCTATGATCCGAAGACCGAGTAAGTGAAAAGAAATCAAAAAGAAGGTTGATTCTTTGAAAGAAATCCGTGATTAACCCGGAAGAAAAAGGATTTATGTTCACCGTCTTCACAAAATTTACCGAGGTGGTGTGAAGATATTCACTTCCCGAGGAGCGCGTAACGATTTGGTATAAGTATAAGTCACCGTACCATCAGATCTGATTCCGAGTTTGGTGCGAGCAAACATCGAGATAAAAAAAAAAACAAAACAAATTCCGATTGGGTTTCAACTCCTTCTCAAGCTCAGGGGGTAGTCAAAGTTGACAACAAAAGGTAGTTGTCACACAACAACTCATCCCCGATTTCATGGAAGTGGGTTGGATTGAACCGAGTTACGAAACAAATAATGTAAAAGATGAAATCTTCGCGTACCTATCTCAACACGATAACCGTTAAAGAAAAGTCAAAATGCACAGGCGGATTAATACGATTCTACGTTATTGACAGCAGATAATTCAAGACACTATTAGCACTGATTTCACTCTAGGAAATATAAGATAAATACCTAAAGATCATAATATGGATATATTTGCATGCAATATAAGGATATTGATCATAATATGGACGTCAGCGTCGAACGTTACGTATAGCGTTTGGTTTTAGAGCTATACTGCTCAAACAATATTCAAGAATACAAAACAATTGGAAAATATGTTACCTGGGAATAATACTCTGGTACCATAGCACCATATAGGGTCTTATTTCTTTCTTTCTTTTTCACAATAATAATTTCACAGGAACAACAGTTCATATAGATGATTATAGTTAAGCTACCATTAGACGGTCCTTGTAAATGGTCCTTGCAAGGACAGTCTGACGTCACAGAAAATGTGTCCTTGTTCTGTCAGTAAATGGACATTCTTCACCGTGTCCTTGCTAGTAAGAATGTCCATTACACGAATGAAACAAATTTGGCATTCTTGTCCCAAAGTACAATGTCCACCAAAGTGGACATTGTTACTTTTGCATTTCGGTGTCCTTGCAAGGACAAACATAACAATGTCCATTACACGACATGACAATTTTGACAGTTGGTGGTGAATGAAACCGCGCCGAAGAATGCAATATTCTGCCGTGACCATTACACGACATTTATAAATTGGTCCTTGTAAAAAGTAAATTTGACGTTTCAGAGACATTTTGACTATCGTAATTGTCTTTTTTTTCTCCAGAAAATATTTACGAGAGGTATGTGAAGTTTTTCGATTAAATAATTTCAAAAATAATATAATAATAATATTGTTATAACAGGTAGGTATGTCGAACCATAAACAAAAGTTGGAGATGGCGATTCTCGCATCATATATATTGGAAAGCAGCGACGACGACGACGACGACAACAACCAAGGGCCAACACCACCAAGAGTTCGTTCTGTGTGGTCCAAGAAATGGTTGTTACGGCGGGAAACCGAAGGCTTCGGTGCAAAACTGCTTCGAGAATTGCGAGCTGAAGAACCCGAACTCTATAGAAATTTCTTGCGTATGTCAGCCACTCAATTTGATTTTTTATTGAATTTAGTGAAACCACTAATTAAGAAAGAGGACACAAATATGCGAACGAGCATCTCCGCAGAGGTACGGCTAGTTCTGACGCTCCGTTACCTGGCCAGTGGTGACAATTTTAGTTCGCTCCAGTACCTCTTTCGCATCCCGCAGTCAACCATCTCTTGTATAATTCCCGAAGTTCTTGACGCTATCTACAAGGTTTTGGTTAATGATTTTATTAAGGTAGGAGTTTGATTATTTTTTAATAGAATACAATCATCATTCATTTATTGAATATTCTCTTTTTGTGGATAGATTCCGAAGAGTGAGGGAGAATGGGAAGCTGTAGCGAAAAGGTTCAACGAAGCGTGGCAATTCCCGAATTGTGTCGGTGCGGTGGATGGGAAGCACGTCGTAATGGTCGCACCACCTAATGCTGGAAGTATTTATTATAATTATAAAGGTATGAGATAAATAAATGGACAGCAACTTGGATTTCCAAATGTTTTCCAAAGAATTTTTATAAAAATAACAATGTTTCAATCTCTTGCTGTTTATAGGCACCCACAGTATCGTTTTGTTGGGAGTCGCCGACGCTGAGTACAAATTGTTGTATGTTGACGTCGGCCGCAATGGCAAATTTTCAGATGGCGGAGTATTTAACCGATGCACGTTTGGGCAAGCACTGGACAGCAACCGGTTACATTTGCCTGCTCCAAAACCACTGCCTAGCAGAGACACAGCAGTCCCATTTGTGATCGTCGCAGACGATGCGTTCGCATTGCGTCCAACAGTTATGAAGCCGTACGCTCAACGCAATCTGACTTTGCCAGAGCGAGTTTTTAATTATCGACTGAGCCGCACGCGACGCATTATAGAAAACGTGTTTGGGATAATGTCAGCACGCTTTCGAGTGCTTCGCAAACCAATTCATCTGGTACCGGACAAAACAAAAAAAGTGGTCCTTGCATGCTCGGTGCTGCACAATTTCCTAATCACCACAAATAAAGGAGTTTACGCACCACCTAATTCCTTCGATCAAGTAGACGAACAAGGCAATGTGACGAGCCCAGGAGAGTGGCGCTCCGAAGCAATAACGTCGACGCTGTATGCACTTGAGCCCACACGGGATCGATCCGATGATGCTAAGCAAGTTCAGAAAGAGTTTATGTACTATTTTACCGGAGAAGGCGAACTTCCTTGGCAGTACGATTTTATTTAAAACTATAAAAGATGAAATAAAAAAAAGAAAAAACTTTCCGTCCAAATAAAAAACAAGTTATTTTTTTTTTAAATTTATTAAATTTCGTTTGTATGTACATAGCATTATTATTATGATTAATTAATTTAATCCTCCTCTTCTTCATTGATATCAACATCACAGCAGCAGATGATGTGTTCCTCGTCGTCCTGCAGTGTGGTGTCGAGCTGCATGTCCTCCTCATCCTCAACCATTACCCCTGTTTCCAGCGAAACATTGCCTCGAGACCCTAAAAAGTTATACATATTCGTCATAAGAATCGTCTCGAGCTGCAATGCTTCGCTGGGGGGTAGCGAGCGAAGATGCCCCGCAATCAAGTCTGCACGGGACTGGAAGCGATCCGTCGACCTTGAAGACAGGTTGGACAGCACTTCCGCTGCCAAGTCCTTCATGCTTCCAGCCTGTGAGACAGATGGAGATGATGTTGGTGTTGAGGCTGGTGTTGGCGTCTTGCTCTTTTTGCGTCTTGGAGCAGTTGGAATGTCCACCGCTGAGGGAACTCTCGAAGTGGACTGCTCGCTCAAGTCCCTGAGAAAAGAGGCATCGGTGTAGGCGCCTTCCTGAAAATATGAAAATCAATGTAAAAAATATAAATAATACAAATCAAATATCCTACCAATTCCATCGTTGATGTTGACATGGAGGATTGCGACACTTCGGCCGACTCCAGAAACATCAACTCAGGGAAATGAGCCCACGTCACTTTTATTACGTCGGATGCAGCTTGGCCTGACTTTTTGCACCGCATTTTGCCAAGGTTGGTCTTGAACAGGCTGCGAAGAATGTTCCACTTTATTTTAGCTTCATTTGCGTCAACTTGCGGAATGGCAAGTTCCCTCGCAACCTGCTGCCAACAGTCCGACTTGACATTAGTCAGCCGATATTCGCTGTATCCGCCGTCCCACAGCGGTGGGCACTTCTGCACAGCAGCTATAAGAGCAGACGCCTGCTCGCTGGTCCACAAAAACCTTAGTTTGCGTTGCCGCTGCCGTTTTTTTAGAGACATTTCAGTTTTAGCTATCGCCTGACTCTGGGCTGAATTTTCGTTTCCGCTATCTTGGTTTTCCCTAAATAATATAAAAAACAAAATGATTATTTGTTTGTATTTACAAAAAAAAATTCAAAAACTTACATCTTTATTAATGATTTACTTTAATTTTATTGTTTCGTTTAAACTTTCAAACTTTTTTCTTTTTCTTCTCGGAATATAAAGTACATTTGACGTTTCAGTAGGCACGTTCCCATACTGTGATTTTCTGCAAAAAAAGACCGTCTTCACAGAACATGGCGATGTTAAACTTCTCATCACAACTCTCATCTTACCATCCATGAATTATTTTTTATTGGAAAATTATGTCAAGTGAATCAAGATTTATTATAAAAGTACTATCAAAATCAACAAAATTACACGAAACAACAAAGCAGTAAGACAATGTAGGAAAAAATAACGTTAAACGCTTACTCCGCGAATCTCCAGCGATACTTTTGTCGTATGGAAAAGTTGAACATCCGGAGAATGTTTGTTGAAATTTTTCTATAAGTCGAGCTTACGCATGCATAAATACACTAGCGTCAGTAATCGTGTAAGTAAAACTATAAGTGAAAGTAAATGTTAAATTTCGGTTGATTGTTGCAATTTTGACCACGTCTCGTGACGTCATCTGTGCACAGCAACAAGCAATTTCAGTGAAACTATTTCGGAATTCAATCAGCTGTTTGTTACCAGGACACCACACTCACATGTTCCACTCACACATACAAACTTCCAGCCAACTGGAACACAGATAGGTTTCTCACAATTTATGTATTACTTTAATTTAATGTAGTAACTTGCTTGCCAGAAGCAAAGCTGACGACACAAATAAGTGTCGGAAAGTTTAGATACGATTTGTCATAAAAGATTTTCCATACAACGTTTAAGTTGGTTTCACGAGGTTCCATTTCCAAGAATACTCTTAATAAAAATAAAAATAATTTTTTTTTCTGCACATTATTCGAAAAATACCTTTTTAAACTATATAATATCACTTAACAATATTTTTTGGTTATTCCTGTATATATAAAATGGAATTTTGTCTCGTAATCACTATTAATTCACCCACGAAAAACAAATTCATTGGCAAAATAAATAATTTTCTTTGTTCTTCTCTGCTCTTTTTATTCTATCTTTGTTTCTTTACTAATGCTAAAATAAGTAGCGTATCACAGAAAGTTCAGAGTGGGAACAGAGCAAATGCACGCAAAGTTGTCAAAATCTGATGTCACTTTGGCAGAAGGTAATATCTTTAGCGTTTTTTTTTTTTTCGAAACGTGAATCTGATAATCTGGAAAAAAATGTTTCCAAGTTAAATGTTATACTGCAAAATCCAAATGATGACATCTTTGCCAGCGAAAAACAAGACGATGAAGTTCAACTGAAGCAGCCACCAGTTGATTTGAAACGTGTTTCCGAGCCACTTGAACAGACGAAACAAAGTCCAATGCTGACATTGAATTTCAAAAAGCTAGATAGACGTGCATCAGATCTTGGAAGTTATTACATTCGCCAAAATCCAACGACTAAGGCACTAACGGCAAGGCATTCAATTTATGGATCGGAAATATTTAAACGTTTGCGCAAAGCAAAGGCATCAACAGGAAATGAAGGTGAGGATGTGACAGAAAATAAAACCAGCGGAGCAGTGTTTAGTGTTTGGAACACTTTTTTGTCATGTTTAAGTGTTTTCACTATCAGATTGCTAATTTTTTAGAAATCAGTTCAAAATTGACTTTTATAGTGTTATTATCCTTTCAAGTTTGCTTAAAAGTTTTAAAAATCTAAAATATTGTTATAAAATATAAAAAAAATTCTATTGCAGCATGTATCCAAGTCAACTTGTAGGGAAAACTTTCTCGCCAATCATTTACACATAATAAAATAATGTTTGCCACTGTTGCCATCTAGGTGCGAAACCCTCACTTTACTCGCACATTGCTGAACGCATTCGATGGGTTCCACCAGAGAAGGATTCCACAAAGAGGAAGCCATTTTGGTAGATGGATTCCACTTCATATTATAATCCACATGATTTCCCCTACCTTAAACTACTTCCAGAATGATTTGGTTTCCGTGACGTCATCAGACGCAAAATCGGATCCCAGGAAATAACTACTCGCTAGTTTGTGTTGAGTAGCGTACACACCAAATGCACTGCGAAAGTGATCACACCAGGTAATTTTGCGATAGTAGCGACAGTCATGTCGCCAAACACCTCAAGAAAACCACACTGACAGCTACCTGTCAGATGGGCCATAAGAGGAAAATAGTCGATGCGGCCGATGTATTTTT
This sequence comes from Platycheirus albimanus, assembly GCA_916050605.2. Taxonomy (NCBI): domain Eukaryota; kingdom Metazoa; phylum Arthropoda; class Insecta; order Diptera; family Syrphidae; genus Platycheirus; species Platycheirus albimanus. The sequence goes on from OU696696.1 coordinate 342,796,419, forward strand.
CTTGTATTTGTCCATCTGAACCTACACTAGGCGGTCATTCTATTGACCAAGTATTAGATTTGTCTTTACTGGCCTGTGCAGAAGTTGTTCCTTAAGGGCGTGCCAGCACATGGAACAAAACTGCATTTGCAGATCATCAAAATGATCTAACACCATTTCCATGGCGCTGCACTTTACGGAAACGTAAAATTCCTTACTTACCATTATCTGCAGAACGGTCAAGGCTAAGGTCAAGAAACGAAGCTATGACAGATACATACCGATTGTTACCAAACAAACATCTTGACATCCAGAATACCTGAAAAACATCCTTTAGTATTCGGAGCAGTATGACTAGAAATGTCAAAATCATAATATCTCAGAATTGACAAAGTACCAAGTGATTTTCATTCCCAAAAAAATGTAATTGACAACCCAGAATCTCGTTACCATTATTTTGTTTTTTCTTGTCAAATCCACATCTACTAGTGTAACTAGGAGTTCAGTTTATGCCAAGACGTTCAGATGTCTATTTATGACACACGACTTCGCGTGTAAATCACGCTTGGGCAGAAATAATGTAGTGTAAACGAAACCTTGACACTCGTTACTTCAGCCCATGCAACTCGCTGATATCAATGGAACGGCATTCTGGAAAACAAAATACCATTGGAAGTACAAAGCGATCTGATTGGTGCCGGCTATTGTGGATCTCATATCCGTCTGCTAACTTCATTTTGAAGATAGACAGCAGAGAAGCAACAACCCCATCACAGAACCTTCTTTCGTTCTTAACAAGTTTAATAATTAAAAAGCAGCAAGTCGTGCTTTACCCACTATATTATTGCGAGGAGCAATATATTTCACCAATTGCTTAAGCAATTGGATACAATATTATCAACCTACTGATAATTATTCAATAGGTAAGTTAGTGGAATAATTTTTTTTTGTTGGTTTCGCCAAAGCAATTTTTTTTTTGCCTTGACGAAAACACGAAGTCGACGCCACATGGCTAACTCGTGTCTTCTCTTTTAGGATACTATGGATTATTCCCTAATGGAGCATTACTACCTACTATCACCAAAATAGGGTGAGGCAGACGAGGCTGCAAGTTTTTTTTGAGCGAGTTGTCCTGCGTTTCAATCGAGGAAGCAAAATTAGAAGTTTTTTTTCTCGAATTCCTCCCTATTGGAGCGTGAATTATTTTTATATATATACTCGTAAATTGTGCACGCATATCCGTGCAATAAAAAGAGAAGTTCCCATGGATGCATATTGTGTTGTAATTTTGGAAGGCTAAATTCATTCATCGTCACTGCTATTCTTTTGGGGCCACGCCCAATCAATTTTCCTTGCGACACGTGCGTCGGCACGAAACTAGGCGCATTGGCCCACACCTGTAGAAAGCATTCCTAGCGGGTCTGATCGACGTTGATCCGAATGCTGGCTCGTCGACGACTCCAATAGCGCCAGGAATCCTGGTAGTATACACTTTCACCTGGCACATGTCCTTTTTACGTGCATAAATCTTAGCACGTGGACAAATATGTACACTCAAGGCTTCTACGCCCAACGATACTTTACTCAAGGCTTCTACGCCCAACGATACTTTACTCAAGGCTTCTATGCCCAACGATACTTTACTCAAGGCTCCTATGCCCAACGATAAATCACTTAAGGCTTCTATGCCCAACATTATTTTAAAGGCTTCTATGCCCAACATTACTTTAGACATCCTGTGATGCAGAAAGCCCCACCTCACGATTGAAGGAGCTATTATTATCCATCGAAACTTCCGTGAGGATGCAGCAGTTCCTGAATTACATCAGTTATCTACTATTACCAACTTTATAGAATTTTTAATAAGATCCAGGTAACAAAGAATTTATGTTTATTAGTGTTTTTGTGTTATCTTTGTCAACATACCGAGTGGGAGCCATATGCTCATACCACTCCATAAAAAAAAAGAAATCCTTTTCATGAGATCGAATTTGATCTAAAACACGCTTGACGCAGCGGTTGACGCTGTTGGTCAGACGCAGACGACCACGGACGGTGGTTTACGAATAATTTTTGCGCTTCCTTTGAAGAATCGAGTGCGAGGACCTAACGCCTCCTCTACTCCAGTTTATACTTCGAACCTTAGGTGTTCCTATTTATATTATATAACAAAGTTAATAGTGTAGAATATATTTTGATATAACATTTTATATGGTTGTGCATGAAAAGTGAAATATCCTTTTTTTTGTGTCTTCGGTTTAAACGTTATTTTTTTTCTTGTGTAATGAGTTTTTTTTTTGTTTTCGAGTGAAGTGAGATCGGTTCATTTGATTTCGTATCAGTCGATACAGTTTTTTTTTTGCTACGACATAAGCACAGTTCCTCACTAGTTGCTATAGTGTAATAACAGAATCCGTGTCTGTGACCAAGGGACAGTGTCGGACGTCCGTACTGAATCCTCATTAATAACGTTCATTGCTTTTAATCATCAATAACAATCTGTCTTTGCAAGCAGTTGTTCAGATTACCACTTGTACTCGGTTTTTTTTTATAACTTTTGTTTTACTCATAGTGTCGGTAGCGACCAATCGCTCGCGTATTAACGCCGCGTTGATTCTATTTTCGAATCACTTTCGGAGCATAGCGCTCATACTAAATACTCACTTACTTTGTTTCACTCACCTTAAATTTTCACTTTATTTTGTCGATTGTTTTAAACTCTGTCTCGTCATTCGTTAGTTTTGATCGATTTACCTACGTCAAACATATTAAATCATATCCTGATGGCAGTGGATATAGATTCAATTGGTACATCGGTTCTTGGTATTCGATTTCAATCCCAAGACATCTGAGCATTCAAAGCTTCAAGATAAAATTAATCATCACTCGCTTTATAGCCCAAGTAGCTAACAGTAGAAGAGCGATAATAAGGAAATATAGTGCCAATCGTACATAGACATCAATATATATAACATTAACAGCTTTTACAGGTACATTTCTGGAGTGCACTTCCGAAACGTCGTAAAGTGGAGTTTTAAGATTCCTTCTACCCCATTGGTAGAGATCTCAGTCACCATCGTATAATATATTTAAATTTATAGTTTAATATTTCATTACTCACTATATTGACTTAAACATTTATGATCGATTATACGCATGAAGCCGAACGGGATTCATACGTATATGGTACATTTTATATCTTGATTACATTGATTCATATTTTGTTTCGGGTGGGAAATCTGATATTTCAGTCTGTCGTTCGTCGTGTTCTTGTCCTCGTTTTATTGTCATCCTGTCCGTATACAGGACCAATTTGAATAATTCTCGCGGTTTAAGAAATTGAATTCATACAAATAGTAGCAACGAATAGCGAATATTTTGACGCCGCGTTAAGAAAATTTTAAGCTACGAAAACTTTTAGCTATCAATAGCTAGCTTAGTTACTTGAAAAGACAACGATCCGCATATCGTTTTGGAGAACGACTCCACAAATTACATTCGATTTTACTTGAGATTATTAGGAATATTTCACCATTTCATTATTCCTTAACTTTTTGATTATCATGTAAGTAAATATCTAATATTTATAGATTAAAATTCAGTAGCGCATTTAAGAAAGCGCAAATACTAGATTTCTTAGATTTTAATAAGATAAAGAAACAATTATTTACGATATAACTTTACTTGTAAGTGAATAAGTTTGCATTATTCCAAATAGAGTTTTAGATCTTTTGAAATACATTAATAAAGTGTTAGATTGGTTAGATATAAGCTTATAAAATAGTTAGTATAAGATTTATTTGAAATTTTAATAAATAAGGCATTTGATTATAACGTTTTTCCGAAACTTTTGTAGTTGATTCATTATGTTGAAATTTTATTTGAAGACTTTCAGAATTTTCAGGATGACGGTTTAGGTTAGTTATAGGGAGGGTGGTATCCCTCATAAAACCTTCGGATGGAGTAAGTGGGTGTGTGTTCGATTTCTTTTGGAGGTTGTAATGTAGTACAACTTTGGTATCGAGTTTCTTTTGATGGTTTCTTTTAGGTATATATCTAGTTTAGGGTTTCAGTCAAGCAGCTTTTAACCTGCTTGTTTATTATGTTAAGGGGCTGCCCACAAATATTATAGAGTCATGGGGACTCGATAGGTCCAGGGTCAGCCAACGGATGAGAACACGGGAGAGATGATTTCTGTGCTCATTTTGGGTGGGTTGTGAGACTAGGAGGGTCTGCTTTACATCTTAGATCCTCCCTCCCCATATAGTTAGACACCTCTTCTGCCACCTTTTGCGATTCATCGTGGCAGCAAAAGGGGCGGAAGTTAATTAAATGCCACAGCAGTCACGAACTTCTATGACTTGCTTGCGTTAAGGAACTTACGTGTTACGTTCACTGGGTCAGTGAAATAAAGCTAATCATGAAATCTTTGCTTTCGATTTACGATTTCACTCTTTGTGATGAAGAGGTGCAATTGAGTCAACTTTTCTTTCAATTCAATTCGGGAATATCTTTACTTCGATGGTTATGAGGGCCAATAAGCGTATTAACATTGAGTATTCGAACATGCACATCTTATGTTCAACGGTCGGCAGTGAAAAATAAGAGGTAACACCGGTCACATAGATCCCGGAGCAAGTGCCTACGGCCTGGCTGAGCTAGCTATGGCTATGGTACTGCCGGCCACCGCGACGGTTGATCTAGGCCACGGCCTTACGTTGTCGCATGCCGTTCCCATCGTCTGCTCTTCACGGGTAGCCGATGAGAAAGGGGGCGTTGCCGGCGAAAGGTTGCTACCATCCCATTCACGCAAACACGGTTGACGTTTCTCGAAACTCAAGCATGCGGACTGGAGCAGAACCTCCGGTAGAGATAAAGCATTGGTTAATAAGGTCGCATAGCGTGTTTAGAAATGTCAGCAGGGATAATAGTAGGGTCCTTGGTTTATAGGTGTAGGCTACTAAGTGAACCAGCTGCGAGCAGAACACCTAGCGCTCGTAGTGGATAGGCGGGAACATGCCGTCAGGTACCCTCTAGGCTGTTCTACGGGGTTTTGTAGTCAGTACCTATGGTAGGCTGGTGGATGGTTCTCGCTTCTGTGATGAGGATGGAAATAAAGTTGAAGAAGATGAAATTAAAAAGAAATGGGAAGAGGAGTAGGGAGATGCAAGGTGCCGTGTTAGTGAAGAGTAAGTATGTCTGTTGCAGGGATGCTGAATACTCCGGTTCACGAGTGAATGCAGGTGGAGATATCTTTCATTGATATAAGAGTCAAGGATGGATATGGGTGCTTGCTTCTTCCGGCTTCCTCTTTGGCTTGTACTGTTGGTGGACAGGGGGTTCGGATCTTAGATATCCATAGGGTGTTTAAGTGAAGAGTTTAACGTCTGCTGACGGGCGTTTAATTATTATACATATCAATATATATTTTAGATTATTGAAACTTTATTATTTTTACGTTACAGATGGCGCCCAACGTGGGGCCCGAATTAGCCAGAGAAGTTTAGTCCAGGATTGATTGAGTTAGGTCGATTCAGAGTGACGTAGAAAGAAGTTAAGATTTTTCAGAATTTTTCGAAATTTTTCAGATTTTTGAGTTAAAGTTTTTTGTTGTTGTTCAGGATTCTTAGATGGAGGAATTCCATCGGGGTTAGCAGTATAGGCACTATTTTGTCCAGTGGTTTGGTGACTTTATCCTGAACCAGCTGTTGCATTAGGTCTATCGACTTTCCCTCTGCCTTTATTCACTTAGGTATGTCTTCGATCTCTGTCCGGATTGAGTTATGATTTTTTTCGCTTGATCGTCAGTTGCTGAGGTGTAGATAATATCCTGGAAGTGATGTCTAAGAACCCGGTCGAACGAGAGTAGAATGAGCAGGTCTTCTGACCGGTGGTTGGTGCTTATTGCCCGACGCACGTCAGCTGCAGAAGCTGGTCACTCGCTCAAGGACGACCCAATTTGTTTCAACTTAAAATGAACTTGTTTCTTTTCTTTTATTATTGCTACCCAGATTGTTGTTTTAGAAGTTTACAGTCATTGTTGATAGATGTTAGGAAGTGACGGTATGCGAAGAGACATGAAGCGCTAACCGGTAATTGGTGTTTTATACCCGATGTACGTCAGCAGTAGCGTAATGTTATCCTCACATACCTGATCAACTGATCGTTTAGAAAGAATTGTCTTTTCTATTACAATAGAACGCCGTAAGAAATTTTTACCTTGTCTAAACACACTAATAATTTTTTTTTGAGTCGGTTTGAATGAATGAACCGAAACGAACACACACACTTTATCCTGATGAAGGGAGGGCTACCCTCTCCCGAATCTTTTTATGAAATACAGATTTATATAGACATTTAGTTCTTTTTGAAATATTCTTACAATTAAGTATTGATTATTTTTGTCCCGTCAATTGAGTTGAGACGAAACTTCTCAATTGATGTGTAAGTTTGGGATAGTGCCCGCAATTTAGTCTTTTGGGATAGAGCCCGCCATTTAGTAGTTTTTAGTTTTTTTTTTGAGTTTCCGTCAATCAAGTTGGGACGTAACTTCTTGATTGGACGTGTAGTTTGGGATAGTGCCCGCCATACAGTTTACAGCATTTAGTTTGGGATAGTGCCCGCCATATAGATATAGTTTTGGGATAGAGCCCGCCAATTTAGAATACAGTTTAGATTAGTAGTTTATACAATATAAAGTTAGTTTTATTTACAATATAAGCATTGATTTTGAAGTTAGATTTATCTAATACAGTTAAGCATATTTTTAATTTTCCTTTTTAGTAAGATTACATTTAAGTATTCAATTGCGTTTATAAGATTTCTGAAAACATTTTTGAAGTATTGTTTTTGGTAACCGATTAAAACACCCATATACTTACCTTTAGAATTAAGCACTTTTATATCGTTAATTTTTTTTATTATTACTCACTTTTTTTTGAATTATTTGATTGCCAATTAACCGTTTGAGGTTTGCTCACGGTATATGTGAAAATTTTTTTTATACTTATACACCTGACTTACTTTATTTTTACCATTATATTCTTGAGTAGTTTCCGTTCGTTCTCACGGGCTACTAGAATTAGTAATCACCAGACTTACAATATATTTTGAGTTAGATTGATAGTTAATCGTTCGAGGCAATTGCCCACGATAGTTTTGAATTTCCTCCTTTTGATTTGACAAATTTTCGTTTTACCTTGTTATCACTTGAGTAGTATCCGTCCGAAAGTTTTTCGCGGGCTACAAATTAATTACTCTTTTTTCTTTTTTTATTGAATCATTGATTCTCACGTTTGACGTGGCTCATCCGATTTCCTTTCGGTTACAAGCGAATGAACAGTTCAAGACCGAGGCGCACAGTCAAAAGTACTTACTTAACGAAGTACCGAGATTTCGACGCAATGGCTCCTGGGGGATCGAAAACAAAACCCGGCAACGTTCAGAACGATGTTGTGGAGGATCACTCCGACGATGAGAGCGCAGCCGAGAGCCTACCGAGAGATAACACAATCGATAGAAGTGTCGTGGTAGACGACGATGAGATAGCACGAGCTGAAGAGCAGTTGCGTAGAGATGCTGCTGACCACTCAGCATATATACAAAAGGTAGTTTCTGCCACTATTGACCTACATCGGGTCGACGATAGGAAGTTCATGGCAGAAGCACTGGAGAAGAGTCACATGCGTTTGCTTGACCAAGTAGCTCAACTCTTACGAAAACGTACGGTCAAGGCAACTCAACCTGTCGCCCCTCCTCAACCAGTTGCACCTCCAACGAGACCACTTATTCCACCTAACGCTTCTTCAACGCAGCAAGTACCAAGGCAAGTCAATTTAGCCAACACAGACACTACACGTGTTGTAAATTATAATGTTCCAAATGGAGCATCCACTTCTAAACATGTCCAGTCCGAGTATAGACCAGTCGATGAAATCGATTTGGCAGATAGATACACACCACATTATGAGCCAGCTAGAGTGCCACCTATGTCGGATGTCAATCCAGCACAAATGCCTCTAGGCTCCAATCTAGACGAGTTTATGTCTCGTGTTAATGCGTTTAATTTCGACGACGAGTCACCTCTGTCGCCACCCAGGCCTCCACCCTCGAATGCCACATCATCGAACCGTGTTCATCCATTTCACAAATGGGGATTGAAGTTCGATGGGAAAAATATGTCCGTGGATGATTTTTTGTTTCGCCTGGGGTGCATCCGTAATAGTTATGGTGTATCGTGGTACGAAATCACCGCGAACTTTTACCATTTTGTATCAGGTTCAGTGGAATCCTGGTACTGGGTATATTTGAAAAGTAACAAACATACGACCTGGGATGAATTGAAAACTGCTTTGGTAGAACAGTACCGCAGTTTGGAAAGCGATACCGAGCTATTCCGCAAGTTATCCGATCGTAAGATGATGAATGGCGAGTCTTTCAATGACTTTTACGATGCTATTCAGTATTTAAACTCCAGGATGAGAAGTCCAAGACCCGAGAAGGAGTTAATTGAAATTATAAAAACAAATGTCCGTAGGCGCATGGGTGAACTACTCATCACTTACAGTCCGTCCAGTTTAAGGCAGCTGGCCTACTACTGTCGAGCTATTGAAAAAGCTCAATCTCAATACGAGAATGTCCGTCCGAATTTTGTGCCAAATGCACAACGTCCACCTGCAAGGCGTTTTGTCAACGAGATCGTTGAAGAACCTTGTCAGGATTTAGTCGTGGCACTGCCCACTAATAGTCTTGAAGCGATCCAGAGGGACCGCAAATTACAAAAATGTTGGAATTGCCAAGTACTTGGCCACAGTTTTCGCGATTGTGCGAAACCTATCGACAAAGTTTTCTGTTTCCGATGTGGCTTACCAGATGAATACAGCCCATCATGTCCGAAATGTTTAACGGGAAACGAGAGGAGGAACAACCCATCAACCGGGGGGGTTCGCTCCGAATAGACATACCCGGAGTTCAAGCTGCTGAGCCGAAATCGCCTCTTGAAACTCCAAAGATTACTATACTTAAACCAAAAATTGATCAAAATGAATTACCAGTTGATAATAAGAATGATTGTAGAACAATCCCTATTGTAGATATAGAACCCAATCCAGATTTAAAATTGAATTTTAAGAATTATGATACAGAACCATTATATCGTAAACCATTCCATGAAAGGTTACGCAATTATAATGAGGTACGTAGGAAGATAGTCACTTTTCCTGAGTTATCTAAACGGATACGACGGACAAGGGAGCGTTTCCATCGGAAGCGGACTACTTACCGTAGCATAGCGTCTTCAACTATAGGCCGAGAATCTAACGACCCACGTCCTTACGTGACCGTTGGTCTGTTCGGTGATAACTTTTTAGGACTTCTTGATTCAGGGGCAAGTATTAGTTGCTTAGGCACCGACATACTTCCCTATTTAAGAGACAAAAATGCTACGGTAAGGAAGGTAGAGACTACCGTGTCCACGGCCGATGGACACAAGCAATCCATAGTGGGAGTAATTACTACCCCAATCCAGTATAAAGGAGTGACAAAAGATATAGATCTTTACATTGTGCCAACGTTGAGCCAACGTCTGTATTTAGGCGTCGACTTTTGGCAGAAGTTCCAAATAGCACCTCAGGTAATTGCGGGTCTTTCTGGAATTACGACAGGTGGGCCAGACGAGAGACCCACCAACCAAATTAAGTTGAATGTTGAAGAGTCCAAACGACTAGAAGCAGTTGTTCGTGGATTTCCTTCTTTCGCAGTCAATGGACTCGGGAAGACAAATCTAGTGCAACATTATATAGATACGGGTGACGCTGTACCAATAAAGCAAAGGTACTATCCCGTATCTCCAGCGATACAAACCCTTATGTATGCGGAGTTGGACCGTATGCTTTCGTTGGGAGTCATCGAGGAAAGTTCCAGCGCATGGAGTTCCCCAGTAGTGCTTGTTCGCAAGCCTGGTAAGAACCGATTGTGCTTGGACTTTCGGAAGGTGAACTCCGTGACAAAGAAAGATGCTCGTCCTATTGCGCATATAGAGGGGCTGCTAGCACGTCTGACAGAGACACGTTATATTTCTAGCGTGGATCTGAAGGATGCGTTTTGGCAGATACCGCTGGAGCAAAGTTCGAGGGAGAAGACTGCTTTTACGGTACCTGGCAGACCACTGTACCAATTTAAGGTCATGCCATTCGGTCTATGTAATGCAGCACAAAGTTTGAGTTACCTGATGAGTCGCGTAATCCCCTCAGGATTACGAGATCAAGTATTCGTATACTTGGATGATCTATTGGTTGTGTCGAAGGATTTCGACGAACATCTGGAGACTCTGGAGATAGTCGGAAAGTGTTTGACGAAGGCAGGACTGACGATTAACGTCGAGAAGTCGAAGTTTTGTTTTGATGAGCTTCACTATCTCGGGTATAAGGTCGGTCAAGGTTGCTTGAAAGCAGATCCGGATAAGATCGCAGCTATTACTAGCTTTCCTTTACCAACTACAACCCGTCAAGTCCGCCGATTTCTCGGTATGGCAGGTTGGTATAGGCGATTTGTAAAGGATTTCAGCACCCTAGCCGCACCATTGACTGAGACGTTGAGAAAGGGAAAAGTCTTCAAGCTCAGTCCAGAAGCTATTGAAGCATTCCTGCTGATCAAACAAGCTTTGACTTCGGCGCCTGTACTAGTCAATCCAGACTTCTCCAAAGAATTCATCATTCTGTGCGACGCATCCGCGACTGGCATCGGATGTGTACTCTGTCAGAGGGACGAATCCGGAGCGGAGCAGCCTATATACTACTTCTCCCGGAAACTGAACGCTGCACAGAGAAACTATTCGGTGACAGAGCGCGAATGCTTAGCAGCTTTTGAAGGTATCCAGAAGTTCAGGTCCTACGTTGAGGGATACCATTTTCGTGTTATTACAGACCATTCCAGCCTGAAATGGCTGATGACTATGAAGGATCCAACCGGAAGATTAGCGAGGTGGAGTATGCGTCTCCAAGGCTTCGATTTTGTGGTGGAGCACCGAAAGGGAACATTGAATGTCGTGCCAGATGCTCTGTCCAGAGCATATGAAGACGATGAGTTGACAGTGTCAGCTTTCCTTTCGTGTCTACCGCAGATCGGTACCTCGGAGGTACTCCACATCGATCTTGAGGATCCGTCCTTTAAATCCGAAGGTTACCTTGATATCATCAGTCATATCAGGAAGGAACAGGAGAGGTTACCCGATCTCAAAGTGTCGGAAGGGTATATTTACAAACGCACTAAACACGCGGTTGGTATTCCCTTGGCCGACGACCTAACTTGGAAGTTGTGGGTTCCCTCAGAGATGACGGAATCGTTAATCGCACTGGCTCACAATCCGCCGCGCGCTGCGCATGGTGGAGTGGTGAAGACCATTTACAGATTGAAAGATAGGTTTTACTGGCCAGGTATGTACACTCAGGTCAAACTTTACGTAGACCGGTGTGAGACTTGCAAGACCAGTAAAGCAGCCAACATGACGTTAAGAGCCGAAATGGGAAACTGTTTCGAAGTAGATAGACCGTTTCAGCATTTATATGTTGACTTTCTAGGACCATACCCCAGATCGAGATCTGGCAACGTCTATATTGTCATCGTGTTGGATCAGCTGACCAAATTTGTATTTATCAAACCACTACGCAAGGCAACAGCCGCGAGCGTGGTCAAATTCTTAAAAGACGAAATTTTCTTAGTATATGGAGTGCCGGAGAGTATTCTCTCCGATAGTGGCACGCAATTTGTTGGGAAGGAGTTCCAAAAACTCATTGATGTATTCGGGGTCAAACACTACCGAACGGCAGTGTATGCTCCCCAGTCAAACGCTAGTGAACGAGTCAATCGTTCCATCTTGGCAGCCATACGGTCGTACGTCAACCCACGACAAACAGATTGGGATACGTACCTATCCTCGATCAGCAGTGCTTTACGCACGACGGTACATTCAACTCTTACGATGTCCCCATACGAAGCCCTATACGGACAACGTATGATAGAGCACGGGGCAGATTATCGCCTTCTGAGAGAGTTGGGTGGACTAAACTGTTCGGAGATAGACTGGCTTCCTAAAGTAGCCAAGATGAACATTATTCACTCGTATCTGAAGCAAGCATTAGTTAAAACTCATGAAGCATATGAGAAAACTTATAACCTCAGGAGTAGGAACGTCTCATTCAAAGTAGGTGACGAAATCTACAAACGTAATCATGTCTTAAGCGACGCAACCAAGCATATGAGTGCGAAGTTGTGTCCTAAATTTATCAAGGTTCGAGTAAACCAAGTCTTTGGAAATAACTTGTACGAAGTAGAAGATAGGCGTGGACACAAGTCAACGTGTCATACCAAGGACCTGAAGAGGTAAAACCATGACATACCCAAATATATAAATATCGGACTTACTTTTTAATTAACCTGACTTTCCCCAAATATGTGACTCAGTAAGAGCATAATAGCATGCTTCCTATCACAATGTCTAAATGCTATGTAACACGCAAGAGGCATAGATGTTTGCTAGTAATTTTTTTTTATGCCCGGCTCTCAGCTGTGCATGAGACTCTTGGCTTAACGCCAGATCAAGTTCTTTTTTTTGCCTACATTTTTCAAAATCTACGAGATGCGTAATTGTTGCCAAATTACACAACGTGCAACATAAAATTTTTTTTTGTCTTCAACCGACTAGACATAAAAGAGTCGCAGTATCTTCACGATACGAAGGTGAGAAAACTTAAGTTCAAAGTTTTTTTTTTTGCGAGAAATATTCCTTTTTCTTGTAAATTAGACCAAGTGGACTCGGTCTAAATTACAAGTTTTGTAGGGAAAACTTTCTCGCCAATCATTTACACATAATAAAATAATGTTTGCCACTGTTGCCATCTAGGTGCGAAACCCTCACTTTACTCGCACATTGCTGAACGCATTCGATGGGTTCCACCAGAGAAGGATTCCACAAAGAGGAAGCCATTTTGGTAGATGGATTCCACTTCATATTATAATCCACATGATTTCCCCTACCTTAAACTACTTCCAGAATGATTTGGTTTCCGTGACGTCATCAGACGCAAAATCGGATCCCAGGAAATAACTACTCGCTAGTTTGTGTTGAGTAGCGTACACACCAAATGCACTGCGAAAGTGATCACACCAGGTAATTTTGCGATAGTAGCGACAGTCATGTCGCCAAACACCTCAAGAAAACCACACTGACAGGTAGCTGTCAGATGGGCCATAAGAGGAAAATAGTCGATGCGGCCGATGTATTTTTCTTGTATTTGTCCATCTGAACCTACACTAGGCGGTCATTCTATTGACCAAGTATTAGATTTGTCTTTACTGGCCTGTGCAGAAGTTGTTCCTTAAGGGCGTGCCAGCACATGGAACAAAACTGCATTTGCAGATCATCAAAATGATCTAACACCATTTCCATGGCGCTGCACTTTACGGAAACGTAAAATTCCTTACTTACCATTATCTGCAGAACGGTCAAGGCTAAGGTCAAGAAACGAAGCTATGACAGATACATACCGATTGTTACCAAACAAACATCTTGACATCCAGAATACCTGAAAAACATCCTTTAGTATTCGGAGCAGTATGACTAGAAATGTCAAAATCATAATATCTCAGAATTGACAAAGTACCAAGTGATTTTCATTCCCAAAAAAATGTAATTGACAACCCAGAATCTCGTTACCATTATTTTGTTTTTCTTGTCAAATCCACATCTACTAGTGTAACTAGGACTTCAGTTTATGCCAAGACGTTCAGATGTCTATTTATGACACACGACTTCGCGTGTAAATCACGCTTGGGCAGAAATAATGTAGTGTAAACGAAACCTTGACACTCGTTACTTCAGCCCATGCAACTCGCTGATATCAATGGAACGGCATTCTGGAAAACAAAATACCATTGGAAGTACAAAGCGATCTGATTGGTGCCGGCTATTGTGGATCTCATATCCGTCTGCTAACTTCATTTTGAAGATAGACAGCAGAGAAGCAACAACCCCATCACAGAACCTTCTTTCGTTCTTAACAAGTTTAATAATTAAAAAGCAGCAAGTCGTGCTTTACCCACTATATTATTGCGAGGAGCAATATATTTCACCAATTGCTTAAGCAATTGGATACAATATTATCAACCTACTGATAATTATTCAATAGGTAAGTTAGTGGAATAATTTTTTTTTGTTGGTTTCGCCAAAGCAATTTTTTTTTTGCCTTGACGAAAACACGAAGTCGACGCCACATGGCTAACTCGTGTCTTCTCTTTTAGGATACTATGGATTATTCCCTAATGGAGCATTACTACCTACTATCACCAAAATAGGGTGAGGCAGACGAGGCTGCAAGTTTTTTTTGAGCGAGTTGTCCTGCGTTTCAATCGAGGAAGCAAAATTAGAAGTTTTTTTTCTCGAATTCCTCCCTATTGGAGCGTGAATTATTTTTATATATATACTCGTAAATTGTGCACGCATATCCGTGCAATAAAAAGAGAAGTTCCCATGGATGCATATTGTGTTGTAATTTTGGAAGGCTAAATTCATTCATCGTCACTGCTATTCTTTTGGGGCCACGCCCAATCAATTTTCCTTGCGACACGTGCGTCGGCACGAAACTAGGCGCATTGGCCCACACCTGTAGAAAGCATTCCTAGCGGGTCTGATCGACGTTGATCCGAATGCTGGCTCGTCGACGACTCCAATAGCGCCAGGAATCCTGGTAGTATACACTTTCACCTGGCACATGTCCTTTTTACGTGCATAAATCTTAGCACGTGGACAAATATGTACACTCAAGGCTTCTACGCCCAACGATACTTTACTCAAGGCTTCTACGCCCAACGATACTTTACTCAAGGCTTCTATGCCCAACGATACTTTACTCAAGGCTCCTATGCCCAACGATAAATCACTTAAGGCTTCTATGCCCAACATTATTTTAAAGGCTTCTATGCCCAACATTACTTTAGACATCCTGTGATGCAGAAAGCCCCACCTCACGATTGAAGGAGCTATTATTATCCATCGAAACTTCCGTGAGGATGCAGCAGTTCCTGAATTACATCAGTTATCTACTATTACCAACTTTATAGAATTTTTAATAAGATCCAGGTAACAAAGAATTTATGTTTATTAGTGTTTTTGTGTTATCTTTGTCAACATACCGAGTGGGAGCCATATGCTCATACCACTCCATAAAAAAAAAGAAATCCTTTTCATGAGATCGAATTTGATCTAAAACACGCTTGACGCAGCGGTTGACGCTGTTGGTCAGACGCAGACGACCACGGACGGTGGTTTACGAATAATTTTTGCGCTTCCTTTGAAGAATCGAGTGCGAGGACCTAACGCCTCCTCTACTCCAGTTTATACTTCGAACCTTAGGTGTTCCTATTTATATTATATAACAAAGTTAATAGTGTAGAATATATTTTGATATAACATTTTATATGGTTGTGCATGAAAAGTGAAATATCCTTTTTTTTGTGTCTTCGGTTTAAACGTTATTTTTTTTCTTGTGTAATGAGTTTTTTTTTTGTTTTCGAGTGAAGTGAGATCGGTTCATTTGATTTCGTATCAGTCGATACAGTTTTTTTTTTGCTACGACATAAGCACAGTTCCTCACTAGTTGCTATAGTGTAATAACAGAATCCGTGTCTGTGACCAAGGGACAGTGTCGGACGTCCGTACTGAATCCTCATTAATAACGTTCATTGCTTTTAATCATCAATAACAATCTGTCTTTGCAAGCAGTTGTTCAGATTACCACTTGTACTCGGTTTTTTTTTATAACTTTTGTTTTACTCATAGTGTCGGTAGCGACCAATCGCTCGCGTATTAACGCCGCGTTGATTCTATTTTCGAATCACTTTCGGAGCATAGCGCTCATACTAAATACTCACTTACTTTGTTTCACTCACCTTAAATTTTCCCTTTATTTTGTCGATTGTTTTAAACTCTGTCTCGTCATTCGTTAGTTTTGATCGATTTACCTACGTCAAACATATTAAATCATATCCTGATGGCAGTGGATATAGATTCAATTGGTACATCGGTTCTTGGTATTCGATTTCAATCCCAAGACATCTGAGCATTCAAAGCTTCAAGATAAAATTAATCATCACTCGCTTTATAGCCCAAGTAGCTAACAGTAGAAGAGCGATAATAAGGAAATATAGTGCCAATCGTACATAGACATCAATATATATAACATTAACAGCTTTTACAGGTACATTTCTGGAGTGCACTTCCGAAACGTCGTAAAGTGGAGTTTTAAGATTCCTTCTACCCCATTGGTAGAGATCTCAGTCACCATCGTATAATATATTTAAATTTATAGTTTAATATTTCATTACTCACTATATTGACTTAAACATTTATGATCGATTATACGCATGAAGCCGAACGGGATTCATACGTATATGGTACATTTTATATCTTGATTACATTGATTCATATTTTGTTTCGGGTGGGAAATCTGATATTTCAGTCTGTCGTTCGTCGTGTTCTTGTCCTCGTTTTATTGTCATCCTGTCCGTATACAGGACCAATTTGAATAATTCTCGCGGTTTAAGAAATTGAATTCATACAAATAGTAGCAACGAATAGCGAATATTTTGACGCCGCGTTAAGAAAATTTTAAGCTACGAAAACTTTTAGCTATCAATAGCTAGCTTAGTTACTTGAAAAGACAACGATCCGCATATCGTTTTGGAGAACGACTCCACAAATTACATTCGATTTTACTTGAGATTATTAGGAATATTTCACCATTTCATTATTCCTTAACTTTTTGATTATCATGTAAGTAAATATCTAATATTTATAGATTAAAATTCAGTAGCGCATTTAAGAAAGCGCAAATACTAGATTTCTTAGATTTTAATAAGATAAAGAAACAATTATTTACGATATAACTTTACTTGTAAGTGAATAAGTTTGCATTATTCCAAATAGAGTTTTAGATCTTTTGAAATACATTAATAAAGTGTTAGATTGGTTAGATATAAGCTTATAAAATAGTTAGTATAAGATTTATTTGAAATTTTAATAAATAAGGCATTTGATTATAACGTTTTTCCGAAACTTTTGTAGTTGATTCATTATGTTGAAATTTTATTTGAAGACTTTCAGAATTTTCAGGATGACGGTTTAGGTTAGTTATAGGGAGGGTGGTATCCCTCATAAAACCTTCGGATGGAGTAAGTGGGTGTGTGTTCGATTTCTTTTGGAGGTTGTAATGTAGTACAACTTTGGTATCGAGTTTCTTTTGATGGTTTCTTTTAGGTATATATCTAGTTTAGGGTTTCAGTCAAGCAGCTTTTAACCTGCTTGTTTATTATGTTAAGGGGCTGCCCACAAATATTATAGAGTCATGGGGACTCGATAGGTCCAGGGTCAGCCAACGGATGAGAACACGGGAGAGATGATTTCTGTGCTCATTTTGGGTGGGTTGTGAGACTAGGAGGATCTGCTTTACATCTTAGATCCTCCCTCCCCATATAGTTAGACACCTCTTCTGCCACCTTTTGCGATTCATCGTGGCAGCAAAAGGGGCGGAAGTTAATTAAATGCCACAGCAGTCACGAACTTCTATGACTTGCTTGCGTTAAGGAACTTACGTGTTACGTTCACTGGGTCAGTGAAATAAAGCTAATCATGAAATCTTTGCTTTCGATTTACGATTTCACTCTTTGTGATGAAGAGGTGCAATTGAGTCAACTTTTCTTTCAATTCAATTCGGGAATATCTTTACTTCGATGGTTATGAGGGCCAATAAGCGTATTAACATTGAGTATTCGAACATGCACATCTTATGTTCAACGGTCGGCAGTGAAAAATAAGAGGTAACACCGGTCACATAGATCCCGGAGCAAGTGCCTACGGCCTGGCTGAGCTAGCTATGGCTATGGTACTGCCGGCCACCGCGACGGTTGATCTAGGCCACGGCCTTACGTTGTCGCATGCCGTTCCCATCGTCTGCTCTTCACGGGTAGCCGATGAGAAAGGGGGCGTTGCCGGCGAAAGGTTGCTACCATCCCATTCACGCAAACACGGTTGACGTTTCTCGAAACTCAAGCATGCGGACTGGAGCAGAACCTCCGGTAGAGATAAAGCATTGGTTAATAAGGTCGCATAGCGTGTTTAGAAATGTCAGCAGGGATAATAGTAGGGTCCTTGGTTTATAGGTGTAGGCTACTAAGTGAACCAGCTGCGAGCAGAACACCTAGCGCTCGTAGTGGATAGGCGGGAACATGCCGTCAGGTACCCTCTAGGCTGTTCTACGGGGTTTTGTAGTCAGTACCTATGGTAGGCTGGTGGATGGTTCTCGCTTCTGTGATGAGGATGGAAATAAAGTTGAAGAAGATGAAATTAAAAAGAAATGGGAAGAGGAGTAGGGAGATGCAAGGTGCCGTGTTAGTGAAGAGTAAGTATGTCTGTTGCAGGGATGCTGAATACTCCGGTTCACGAGTGAATGCAGGTGGAGATATCTTTCATTGATATAAGAGTCAAGGATGGATATGGGTGCTTGCTTCTTCCGGCTTCCTCTTTGGCTTGTACTGTTGGTGGACAGGGGGTTCGGATCTTAGATATCCATAGGGTGTTTAAGTGAAGAGTTTAACGTCTGCTGACGGGCGTTTAATTATTATACATATCAATATATATTTTAGATTATTGAAACTTTATTATTTTTACGTTACAAACTGAAGACTTTTACATTGATGATGATTCCATTACAATAACCCTCGCCTCGTGATGCAAACCAAAATGCACATCCCAGCGATTCGTCAAGAACGGTATTAAGGGGATAGATAAGGTGTTTGAAGTTTGATGTGCGATTGAAGTTTATCATTTAATTCCTTTCTTGTAACATTCACTTCGACCAAATTCCATTTCCTAAAATAGTTTTTTGTTGGGATAGAAAACATTAAAACAAAAATTTTATTAATCTAATATACCTTAAAGGACATAGTTGTTTCAATTCTTCAAAGGATTCTTTCGCAGAACAACGATCGGGGACATCCCAATCGATGTTATCCTTTAATTTAGGTGCCTCGAAAGCAACGTTTATTAAATCGATAGAATCTTCGCTGTTAACAAATTCATTGGCAATAATGGCTAAGATCGTACAGTCAATACAATAATATCGCTATTTTTGAATGATAGCATTACGGAATCAAGTTTGATATACATTTGCTGCAGAAAATTGGTGTGAATAATGCACGTTCTTTCACTGATTGTCTCAACAACTGGAGAAACTCAAAAACGGAGTCATGGACAGCTTTATCTTCTAACAAATAGTCGTAGATGGTGTCTGTGCTTGTCATGGAACCGCAAATTTGATATAAATCAAAATAATTCTAAAACAAGAAAATATAAGAAAATATCAAATACAAAATTAACAGAAAATATTGTATTGATATACCTACGCTTAAATTGTTTTTCTTTATTTTGTTGTTTGGCTTCCAGGTTGCTGGTATTTTATTAAAAAAAATACAACAAATTATTTTTAAGTACATCCTTGTTGATTTATACCACAATTATGTCTCTCAATTCAGCCATTTTTAATAATGAGCTGCCAAAGTGACAGATCAGATTTTGACAACCTGCGCAAAATAATTTAACAACAACAAAACCACCCTGAAAAGTGGACATTCCAAGCAACAATGTCGGCAGAAATTCGTGCTGTTGCATCGTTGGGACATGGTCTTTGCAAGGACAAGATGTCAAAAAAATCTGTCCTTGTGTCCCATCAACAATGCAAGGACCATTACACGGTCCTTGTAATTTGTCTTTGCAAGGACACATGACATTGTGACATTGTGGTGGACATTGTGGTTGTCCTTGCAAGGACAGCATTTTACAATGTCCATTACACGACATGTCGATTTTAGGACAGATAAATACGTCATAATGACGTCAGACTGTCCTTGCAAGGACCATTACAAGGACCGTCTAATGGTAGCTTTAGAGATGAATTCTGAGTATCCCTCGTTGCTTAAAATGCTGTAACTAGAGCTGGTGTGTAGCTGGTGGACCGGCATCGGTGAACTAGCACGCGCCAGACGTCCCGTAGAATTCTCGTAGAGGATTCCTGCTGCTACTGCGTTGGAGTTGTGTCGCCTCCTGGGTATCGATCCCTGTTGAGTTGGTCCCCAAAATGGTTGTGCTTATCTGTAGGCGATGCGCTCTTGTGAGGACGACGTGGCCGTCGGCGAGCCGAAATGGATCAACGCCTGGACGGTTGCACGTGTTAGCCCTATCTCCAATCGATAGGCAAGAACAAAATCTCCACGAATGTTCCGGGACGCCACGTGTGCGCACCTTAGGAACAAATCCAGAGCATAATCACGCAAGCGTCAAAAAGAATGAAGGCCACCAAAGCCGAATGCAATTTATGCGCAGGCTGCGCTTATGAATTTATATAATTGAGCCGAGGTGGCATATATAAGTAACAAAATTACGTCTGCTTATATGGGCAGATGCGCATATTGCACCAATTCCTCAATGAAGGGTGGTTTATGGAGCGTGTCGTCTAAAAATTCCACGATGAAATTCCTGCGTCGCTCCCTCAGTTCTGAATAATTGATGGTATGTCCCTCGTAGAGAGAGGCATCCAGGGATTTAGTGGACCTATGGGCACCAAGAAAAAAGATGAATGCGGCTCTAATTCACATGTCTACTGAGTGACGCCACTCATCCTCATATCTAAAAGCAAGGAACTATGTCCCTCTGCTGAAAGATATGTCGCCAAATAATTCTTACCTTCAATGGTGTTAATAATCCACTATTTGTGTCGTTACCCTTCCTAATTATAGTTAGGAAATATAGCTTCTCCTCCGTACTTGTAAGAAAAACTTATTAAAATAGCCGCTGCCCACTGCGTTTAGAAAAATGTGTTCTGCAGTGGTGTTGTCGATAGATCGGGTTCTTGCTTCAAAATGAAGTCCACTATCTGTTTTCCTTAACCATATACCTATTTTTCCAGATAGCCAACACCCTACTTTCCAGTATATTTCCTCCTTTCAAACATTCGCTCTGTTTGAATGTTGATACGATAGGTGGCGTGTTAAGGGTTTGTTTTCACTGACATTTTGTCAATTGAATTATATGAAATTTCAGGTGAATATTTCAGATTGATAAAATAGAACGAACATTGACTGCTCTAAGGGTCTGCTTATACCAGATGTCAGAAATAGATGTCACCTCGACAATTGAACTGGGTGATTTTAATCTTCGTAACAATCAAAAATAACTTCGTTATTACCACATCTGTCAGAATAAGGAGGGTGGAAAATATTGAAATAAAAGATGTGATGACGTTTATATCATCAGTCAGACCATAATTCGTCGCTTCTTAAATTTCTGACGTGTATCAAAACTCATGTTTTCCTCAAGTTGACACATGTCAGGTGCGGATCATAATAAAATCAGAGTGGACATTTGTGCAAACGAGAAGGTTTTTTCTTTCGATATGTTTTACCCGGTAAATGTCATTACCTCTCCACTGATTCGGGTTTGTGATATTTCCTCGGGAATGAAGATGGGATAGACCTAATTTCTCTTAGGTGTTAATAAACGTGATAGAGCTTTGTATTCATTTATTTTGTCCTTATATTTACGGCACTTAGTCTAACGCACTTTTGAGTCACACTGACATCTGAATATTTCCTAAAAGTCACACTACGAATTCTTGATTATCTGACTGTGACCATAATGCATCGGTTCAGGTTGACAAATGCGAAACAATATTCGGCCTCATCGACTACCTTATCCACATTGTTTCCTGCCGGCTACTTGTCACTATTTCTTGTAATATTCTCTATGTCGGGTGTATCTCCGTTTTTGGCACTCTCACTAGTGTGATCACTATGATGGTAGTTATAGTGTGATCGGAGTACAAATTGATCTAGTGCGTATTTGATTCTGGATGGAATATCTTTTCCATCGGACTTTTGGAAAAGAGGACATTATGGAAAGCTGATTTGCTTGGAAAATGTTTGGATTCCAAATTGGGAGTATAATAATAATAATATAGTGGAACCTGATTTGTGTTGGAACCTATTGGGTGCGTTCAGCACCGTGCGAATAGTAATGAAGTCTCGATGGTAGATGGCAGTAGTGTCATTACTCATTGCCAATGACTGGCGAGAAAGTTTTCCCTACAGAGCACATACAAGAAATTGCTCAAGTTAATGGTTACAGATCTGAAATGGTCGATAGACTAATTTATAAGCACTCCAAAAAAGTGAGAAATTGGAAATACACCAACCTTTTTTCACAGAATGTATCAAACCAAGAAAAGCCCCAACGCGTATCTATGACTTTTGCTCCAAAAATCCTACTAATATTATAAATGTGAAAGTTACGATGCTTGGATGTTTGGATGTTTGTTGCTAATAAACGCCAGAACAGCTTATCGGATCTGTATAAAATTTGGCACAGAGATAGCTTATAGTCTGGAATAGCAGATAGGCTACTTTTTATCCCGGTGAAATGTATGGTTCCCGTGAAATAGATTTGTTTAAATTTTTGAAATCACCCCAGAATGGCTGAACGGATCTGAATGAAATTTAGCACAGAGATAGATTATAGTCTGGAATAGCATATTGGCTACTTTCTATCCCTGTAAAATGTATGGTTCCCGTGGGATAGATTTGTTTTAATTTTTGAAATTACACCAAAATGGATGAACGGTTCTGAATGAAATTTAGCACAGAGATAGATTATAGTCTGGAATAGCATATTGGCTACTTTCTATCCCTGTAAAATGTATGGCTCCCGTGGGATAGATTTGCTTTAATTTTTGAAATTACACCAAAATGGATGAACGGATCTGAATGAAATTTAGCACAGAGATAGATTATAGTCTGGAATAGCATATTGGCTACTTTTTATCCCGGTAAAATGTATGGTTCCCGTGGGATAGATTTGTTTTAATTTTTGAATTGGCTGATTTTTATCCCGGAAAAATGTATGGTTCCCGTGAGATAGATTTGTTTTAATTTTTGAAATCACACCAGAAGGGCTGAACGGATCTGAATGGAATTTAGCACAGAGATAGATTATAGTCTGGAATAGCATATTGGCTACTTTCTATCCCTGTAAAATGTATGGCTCCCGTGGGATAGATTTGTTTTAATTTTTGAAATTACACCAGAATGGATGAACGGATCTGAATGAAATTTAGCACAGAGATAGATTATAGTCTGGAAACGCATATTGGCTACTTTTTATCCCGGTAAAATGTATGGTTCCCGTATGATAGATTTGTTTTAATTTTTGAAATCACACCTGAATGGCTGAACGGATCTGAATGAAATTTAGCACAGAGATAGATTATAGTCTGGAATAGCATATTGGCTACTTTCTATCCCTTTTAAATGTATGGTTCCCGTGGGATAGATTTGTTTTAATTTTTAAAATCACACCAGAATGGATGAACGGATCTGAATGAAATTTAGCACATAGATAGATTACAGCCTGGAATAGCATACTGGCTACTTTTTATCCCGGTAAAATGTATGGTTCCCGTGGGATAGATTTGTTTTGATTTTTGAAATCACACCAGAATGGCTGAACGGATCTGAATGAAATTTAGCACAGAGATAGATTATAGCCTGGAATAGCATATTGGCTTCTTTCTATCTCTGTAAAATGTATGGTTCCCGTGGGATAAATTTGTGTTAATTTTTGAAATTACACCAGAATGGATGAACGGATCTGAATGAAATTTAGCACAGAGATAGATTATAGTCTGGAATAGCACATAGGTTTCTTTTTATCACGGTTTAATGTAGGTATGGAATTATAAAGCTATAAAAGAAGAAGAAGCTAGATTACGATAGACGACTCCTCAAGCTACAGTCTACTTCTTGATCATCTGAAATGCGAGCGAATCCGCGGGTAAAGGCTAGTAACTAATAAATTGAAAAAACTATTTCAGTGACCATAAGCTAGAAATAGTTTATAGATGTGATAAAAAATTAAGCAATCTATTAGGTTCGGCAAAAGATAAACTCGAAAAATTAGATAAATCGGGAATCCAATGCAACAAATGCAGCAGAGCTTATTAGTTAGTTAGTTAGTTACAGAAACTTTATTTATAATATTTCAATTATATCTACAATAAATTTCATAGTTTAATATGGTTTGGCTTAAAGCCGTCTACCAGAATGACATTATAACAATATTATACATTTCTTACTAAAATAGGAAAATAAAATAAAATGTAAAAGTCGCCTTCGACTATTCGGGTTCTATAATTCAGTGCCATCGTTGTGTATTTATACAATTTCTCCCAACCAAGACTTCCATTCAAAATACATAAAACTTCGCTTATAGTCATTATGGATTTACCGAAGAATCTGACTCGAAATTCACTTAGAATCGGGCATCTGGCAATAAAATGATAAATATCTTCTCTTTCCTTGAGGTTGCAAATATCGCACAAAATAGGTAGGTCCGGACGATGTGGAATGTAGTTAAGGTTGATCATTTCACCTCTTACTTTAAATATCGTACTTATCATTGAAAGCGGTAATCTGTTTAAGAAGTAGGAGCTTCCTTGTAAGTTGTAGTCGAGCTGGCTATATATCGTCCTATACTGAGAAGATTGAGCTTCCAAGGTATAACCACTGTAAGCTGAGCGCGCTACACCACCCAGTAAATTTTGAAACATGTTTCTCAGAATAGTGGGTCCGATACCTGGTTGAATCTGTAACCTTTCTCCACACTCAACGCCTATTTCTTCCCATTTTTTGACGAGGTTGCCTCTTAAAGTAATTATCGACTTGAGGATCAATTTGGGTAGTCCTGTTTCATCCATCTCCAGCAGCTTCATTATATAATCGAAGTGTTATTTTAGCGTATTTAAGAATAACGGTGGCATTGTAGTTTCAAGGTGCACCATGTAATTTGGAGTACAGGCCGGCAACCGAAAAATGCGTTTAAGAAAATATCTTTGAAACTTTTCAACAACATCGAACTGCCAGCAACCCCACACTTGAGCACCATACAGCATGATGGAAGAAGCAGTGGCACGAAATATCTGCATCTTTGCGCTATGGTCCACAAACCTACTCTCTATACAACGTCCCCAGATTGAAGAAATAGCTCTCTTTGCCTCAGCAAATTTAGTTTCGAAATGTTTTTTAAAGTTAAGGTTAGCACAGATCAATACACCGAGATACTTATACTCTCGAACAATTTCCAAATTCTGACCCTTGTAGGTCCACCTTTCGTTTCTCGAGTATCTACCACCTCCATCCCTGAAGATCATCATTTTAGACTTTCCAAGGCTAACAGTCAGGTTCCAAAGATCACAGTAGCGCTCCAGACGGTTGATCATGAGCTGCATTCCGTCAACTGATTCCGCCAGAAAAACTATGTCGTCAGCGAAAATGAGGCACGGTATTCGTAAACTTCCGAACTCAATACCCCCTCCCACTTCCTCGACAATGTCATTTATAAACAAAATGAACAGCAAAGTACTCAACACACATCCTTGCCTTACTCCCATTTCCGCTTCAAAGTCCTCTGATGTAAATTGTCCGTCCCAAACATAAGACACATTGTTTTCATACATTGCTTTCAGCAGATTCACAACTTTGCTTGAGATACCCAAGGTATAGAGCTTATAGAATAACGCTGCACGGGCAATGGAGTCAAAAGCAGCTCTGAAATCTACGAAGAAAGCATATAGCTTCTTCTTTTTGCTTTTAAAGTAATCGGCAATGTGAAATAAGGTGAAAATCTGATCTACAGTTTTTCCTAAAACCAGCTTGGAACATGTTGAGTATGTTTCTGTCGTAAACCCACTCTGTTAGCCTTTTAAAAATAAGTGCAGTGCACTGAATAACTTCACTGAAGAATTCAAAAAAGAAATGCCCCTGTAATTCTCGGGATTATCGTACGCACCTTTCTTATGCAGCGAATAGATAATTGCTTTTTTAAAGCAGGCTGGCACCTCTGCGGTTTCGAAAATTCTATTGAATTCTTTGGTGAGTGAAAACAGGTACTCGGACGTACAGTTTATATAGAATTCTGAAGGAATCCTGTCATCTCCTGGGGCTTTACCAGATCTGGTTTTTTCTAAAGCAGTCCGAAGTTCCAGCACTGTAAACGGTAAATCAAGGATATCGTCTAAGAAAACCAGAGCAGCATATTGAGGCAGGGGTGAAAACTGCGCAGTGTTGAGTAAACTTTTAAAGTAATCCTGAAGCTCGGTTGCGTGCAGTGAAGATCCAATCCTACTAGGCCGTGCGTTAATTGCTTTAGCCGCTTCCCAGAATTCTGCCGTAGACATCGCTGAGTTTAAGCGTTGTATGGATTGTTCATCGTTTTGCTTACGCTTGGCAAGGCAGATGTGTTTGTACTCTTTGTTCGCAGACGCATACATAGTCTTAAAGACATGCAAGTTATATTTTCTCAGAAGCTTTAGTAAAGTAAATGATTTTTTTCTTGCTTTAAAGCATTCCAAGTCAAACCATTCTTGTTTAAAATCATTCTTCTGCTTCCAGTTATTGGTTACTGGGACTGCAGTTTTCATTATGTCAGTAAGTCTGGTCATGTTTAAATTATCACCCTCTGAGCTATGTTTTCTCAGTTCCTCATTTAAATTAGTTTGGTAAGCCCGTACAAAATTTGAACTATTACTCCAATGTAGCTTTGGAAGGAGCTCAAGCGACTTGGAACAAGATAATTCATCTGCCGGCCTTGAATTGCATGTGATTTCTAAAGGCATATGCTCCGAAAAAGTTTGCTGCCCAACACTAAAACTTCTCAAAAGATCATTCCACCTTCCAGAAACTATCCCATTGTCGATGACTGAACACGCCGTTCCTCGGATAAATGTGTATTCACCCTTAACATCTCCTGCACAACTTCCATTCAAAACTCTAGCATCTAAAGAGTCCGCTAAATCCAATATTTTAGTACCTTTACCATCGCATACTTCATCATTTGACTGACGAATTGAATTAAAAATAACTCCAGCTGATCCGCTTAAAAAGCTATTCTGTGAGCAGCCAATCCTGGCGTTAAAGTCGCCGACAAGTAATAGATCCCAGGAGTTTAAGGATGAAAGTCCGTCGCATAGTTTGTCGAAATCTCTCTGCCAGTGATTACAATTTAGATATATATGAATGATATACACTTTCGAACCGTTATACGTGACCTCCAATATATTAATTCCTTCCCTTTGCACAAAATTTAAGGATAATCCACAAAGTCCTTTTCGGAAACCAAGAAGCTGTCCTCCACTTCCTCTCCCATACGTATTTGTTTTCACCGCTGGCACCCATTTTAGCTTAAAATTATTAAAAATACCTTCAAATTTCTCTATCTCATTATCTAACACATGCGTTTCCACAAGTAAAAATATATCAAAGCTTTTAATGTAACTAAAGAAATTCATAACAAAAAATTTATTTTTTAGCCCTGATATATTATATCCTAATATTCTTAAATCTAAAGTATTAATTTGATTCTGGTAGACTTGATCGCATCATTCTCTCGCACTCATGCTTGTGTTTTGACCCAAAAGCTTTACAGCGGATGCTTTCACATTTTGATGTGGTGAAACGTTGCTAACTTCGTGTACATTCCCATTTGACGTTTTGGGACTGACATAAACGTTGACATTTCTTACTTTGTTTACTTTGTGCACTTCATCCATAAAAGTTTCTAAATTATTTAAAATCGAACAATTACTGCCGAATATTGTTTTTAATGCCTCCATAGGATCAAGAGTACCACACTTTAGCCCCTGCTCTAAATCCCAGGTGAAAAGCTTGTCGGCTATGGCAAGCTTATCGTGTTTGAGCATAGCTTTAACTTGTGGAAAATTAGCACGCAAGCACCTGTGGATTGGGAACAAATGGCTTCGTCTGCATCGCATTTTGTATGGGAGATCTTTATGAATGTAAATTTGAGATCCCTTTAAATCCTTCGCATTCTTAAGAACTGTCCATGCTGCATTGCGGCTTTTCATTTTAACAACTATTATTGCTGATCGGGAATCTTTAGCTGATATTGGACGCGCGTAATCAATATCGGAAACATCTGCAGATGAAAGCAAGCCAGCACAAATTGATTTAGCTTTCTCAGTCAAATCAGCATCTCCAACCGCCGGCATATGTACCACGACATTAGACTCCGTGCCTTTTTGCAGTAATTTTTCAAATTGGTCTTCGAGCAAATTGTTTTTTCTCTCCAACTCAAGAACTCTAGCTGAGATGCGATCGTTCTCCTGCTTCAACCCCATAATTTCGGCGTGGAGCTCCAGAAAGTCGGCCTTCGAAGGCAGCTGTTGGCAAAGCTCCTTGTTGTTGTCACGCAGAATCTGCACAAGATTCTCTGTAGTAATTTTGTTGGGGGCGGTCATTGTAGGTTTGGAAGATACTGTTGGTGATATGTTTATGCGCTTTTCTTCTCGTTGTTGTTCGGGTGATATTTCAAACAGACCTCTTTTGCTCATTTAGTGAGGTTAACTTTACATGCAAACTAGGCAGTTCTATTTTTAGCTTAATAGCATAAACTTACTCAGTTGTTTTGATTTTTTTGTGGAAGCACACTGGTTAGTTACCAAATTCGAAATATTTTTGAAGCACTTTAATGAAATTTTATTACTTTAAAACGACTTTTTTCCGGAGCTTTCTTAACAAAGACCAGCAAAGCTTATTATGGACAGACAAAACGTAGCATAAAAGAACGATATAATGAGCACATACAATGTATAAAACTTAATCAACCGAATAAGTCTGCGGTAGCTCACCACGCTCTCGTTGACGGACACGAAATTGTGAGCGCGAGCAAACATAATATAAATCTCCTAAAGCAGGTGAACGATGATCGTCGACTTGATGCGTATGAATCTTACTACATACAGAAAGACAGAGAAGCTTTAAATTTAGACAACGGGAACATAAATTCTAATTTGTTCAGCCGTATACATTAGTAATCGTCGCTCTTATTGTTTATATATGTGTACATTTCTGTCAAATTTTATTTTGAATGGACTTCTTGCACTGCAGTCTAGAGTTGGGCAACCTAGTTCATTTGAGTGAGCGATCAATTTAGTTCAATTGGTGTTACTGAACTAGTTCGTTCATTTTAGTTCACTTTAGTTCAGTTAACTGAAAATTCCAAAAAAAACTTACTTTTTGAAGAATAATTTAAAAATAACAACAAACACCAAGTTAATAAAAAAATATTTTTGGCTCTACGTCACGGACACACGTGGAGTTTGACGTTTAAACGGGAAGGCGCTATTTAGTTTAGTTGTATCATTATCATTCATTATTCAAGATGACAATCATGAGCATGACAACGACAAGGCAGAAGAGATCAGCTCATTCGTTTGTCTCTCTTACATTCCAGTGGAATGTAGAAAATATGAATCGAATGTACATACGTATATAGACACTAGACATTTTTTTGCATCCACGGAAAATTAAGAGAACTAGTGAACTATTGAACTAGAAAGATTGAACTAAGTTCACTAGTTCACTAAACTGAACTAGTTCGTTCACGAAGTACCCAAGCCTACTGCAGTCGTGAATGCTGATAATGTGATGCCGGTCGTCTCGAAATGCATCCAAAGTAAGCTTTTAATTAATTTGCTTAACAATTTTGTTAGTTAATTAATTGACCGACTCGTTGTGTGATCAATTTAAAGTGTTTTGTTTTTTGTTTTTTTATATTATTTATTCACGGATCACACGCCGCGCCGTTCAACATAATGAATAATATTTATTCAAATTGTGCAACAATGTAGGTAAGTATTATAAGATAAAAAAACCTTAGATACACAAATAATATAAATATTATAATGTATTAACTAACAAATAATACAATTTATTCATTTTTATTATTATTTCATCACTTTAACAACTTTATAGGTACAAGGTATTATTATGATTTTTGTGACTTTTGACCTTGAACAACTTACCTCGCGGACACGAGATTTTATGTGACATTTGAGACAACTTTTAAGACACCAAAACGAAGGTAGGTACCAATTTTCAGCTGATTATCTCTCATTCCAAGGTTGACCCCTTTTTTTGGCTTATTTGACTGGGCTTAAATTCTATATGAACACCTCGAAATGGACTTACTTTAAAATTTGAGAGATATGTTCTGAGAACAAGAGCTACTATTTTCTTTTTTGTATATTTAAATACTGCTTAAATTGAATTTGGTCTGATAAACGAAAATTGTTAAATGCTATACAAATGCCAGCTTAAAAATATTTAAATATATCCTAAAAGTTTGCTGTTGCAATGCTAAATGAATTTTGTATTTCTTTATCAAACTCTTCGTAGCAGACTTGACTGCCATTTACGTTTCACTTTTGCTTTTGACTATTCATTTAGCTTTCCTATGAAAAAACTGCTTTGTAGGTTCCATTTGTTAAACGTACTTCTCAAGGAATAGGCACTGTATTCGGTTTCTTTCAATATGTACCTCAAAAGCCAACACTATATACGTATTACTATAATTCGACTTAAAAGAACATTAACAAGCCGTATAATGTATGAAAATCAATTCGCAAAAGAAAATCATTTTATTGAATAGATGGCGCAGATGCACTCCTGTAAGGGAAATTGAATTATACGGCTTTATGCAAATCTAAAATTACTTTCAATAATGCGACTGATGCTACTAACATCATTACCAAAGGAATAAAGAATCTCTTTTAATTTATCTATACATCACGATTGAGAAGGGCTTAGAGCGATGATAGTTAAGGTTTAAAATGTTAACAAATTATTTTTTTTATTTCGCTACTTAGTTACTTAAGGTGATGCAGAAATTCCAATATGGACCACAGTCTCAACCAACAAACCTCACCAGCGTTATGCCGGTCCCTAGCCAGTTGCCTTCAAATTCGCACACCAAGTTGGTTGAGGTCGTTCGCCACTCGATCGCGCCACGTTAGATGGGGTCTTGCCTCACTGCGTCCGACCTCTGGGTTGAAATTGGAGCCTCGACGAGCTGGCGCTTTTCGTCCATACGCTACACATCGCCCAAAAGTCAGCTTTTTGAATACGTCAATGTCGTTTTACAGCCAGTATAGTTCGTCATTAAATCTTCTTCGCCATACTCCAGTTGATACAGGAACGAATATTACCAAAAGAATCTTTCTCATCCAACTGTGCCAGACGTCAGTGTCTACGTTTCGATGATTCTTCGACTAATTGCTTCACTGATACAGTTTTGAGAAGTCATAGTGGAACCCAAATAGACAAAGTTCTTGACAACTTCAAAGTTACTCGTATATCTGTAGATCGTGATGATTTGCCCGACCCTACGGTGATGATGTTCTGCACAAAGCCTTTGTCGACATTAAATGAGTTGGTGGTGTTCTTACCAACCTTGACGGAGCAGCGTGAGTTCTCCATAGTCATCCTGCACAATCGCACAAGTTTAGCTGGGATGCCAAGAAGTGACATGACTCTGTATAGCTCGTACCTATTCAAGATCTCATAGGCGACTTAAAAATCGATAAAGAGGTGCTGACTATCGATTTAGAATTCCTAAGTCTTTTTTTAAATCTGTCGAAGTGTGAAAATTTCGCTGACGCTTGACTTAACGGATCTGAAACCACACTGATAGGGGCCAAACAGTTCACATTCGAAGAGGTTCAGACGTTCACACAGTATGATTGACAAAATGTTATAGGCAACATTTAGGAGGCTTATGCCTCTGTAGTTGGGGCAATTCAAAGTATCTCCTTTCTTGTAGATAGGGCACACGTCAAGCTTACTTTCATCCAACCATATTTGTATTTTTTATTTTTTTTTTATTTATATTGTACAGATGAGTTGGTGTATAATCCTCACGAAGTCATCTCCTGCTGCTTTGAAGAGTTCAGACTTCTTATCGGTCAAGTGGACGGAAGTTTTGCTCATCATCGTCCAAATCGAATGGATCATTCTACCTAAGAGCTACTAGTTGGTTGTCTTCGCCATTTAACAGTCTGCAGAAGTGAAGTACTACGACATTCCCACCTTTGTCTGTACATCAAACTTCCGCTCGGGCATTGCATATCTAAACTATAGTATTTCTACTTGAGGTGCGCCACCTATCGGCGAAAAACTAAGCTCTAGAATACCATGGGAAGCAATAACAACAATTTCCACCAATTTAATTGTTGTTGTTGCTTCACATGGTATTCTTGAGTGTCGATCAAGTGCTCGTAGTGTGCGGTCGCGTTGTTTCTGTGCGGGTGTGTCACCCACAAAAATAATAATAAAAAAAAAAAAAAAAGATAAACCAAACCAAATTTACATACCTACCATAAATAGTGCAATAAATCTAAAGCCGTAAACTAAATTCAGCCCTAAACTTGAAAAATAAATAGAATCAGTGCCAATTAAAAGAAAAGGAAAAAAAAATACACCAAATACCTCGCTCGCATTCGCAGCACAGCATCCAACAATACCCACCCTCTCCACCCGCGCCACCCATAACTGTTGCTTTCTATACAATGCAAGCCTCTTGTGGGGCTTATCGCAAGAGATTTTGCATTGGATGGTGAGCAGCATTTGATGTATATTTCTTTCGTGTTTTTTGTCTATATTAATTCCCGTTTGCAAATTGTTTTATGGGCATAACACCTAGGACAGCTTGTTTATAATTGGAATTAATATGGGCCTATACTGCACGGCTGAAATTAGTTTCGTCAAAGTTGAACCTTTTGTGTTTAGTTTTTCAAAATGGTAAGTGATTTTTGTGTTGTATATTCAAATGTTCGTGGGCTAAGAAAGAATTTCTTTTCTGTGTACGCCCATACTGTGCAATACAGGCCAGCTGTTTTGGCATTAAGTGAAACCCAAGTTGGACAGAATACTGATTTATCAGAATTTTGTTTGTTTGGATATAACTTAGTGCCATTACTTTTTTCCCACCATGGTCTTGTCGTTTATGTTAGGAATGATATTGCTTGCCAGAGCCTTCCCCAATATGGGCATTGTTCTAATACGAACTTTAACTTCCTGTGGCTCAAATTCACTGTCCGCAAGCATATCATTCATTACTGTTTTCTTTACAGGAGTCCGAATCTTGACAGCATGTCTACTTGTGATGAGTTAGATGTTTTGTCAGATTCAATTTCCCGAATTGTTTCAGATTGTCCTCACACTGAAGTCGTGATTACGGGCGACTTCAATGTACACAATTCAAGTTGGCTCCGATATTCTGGCCAGACAACACTCGAAGGAAGGTATACCGAGATCTTTGCTGAGTATAACCATCTTACCCAGCTTGTCGATGAGCCTACTCGTATACCGGATGTTGATGGGCATTCCGCCCATACTCTTGACTTGTTCCTTACTTCCCATCCTGATAAATATACTATTAAAGTAACTTCTCCATTTGGCACCTCGGACCATTGTGTCATTTCAGCTAATTTCTCGATCTCCAACCATCCAGTTAAAGAAAAAATTCCCACTAGGACCGTTTGGCAATACGAGAAAGCCAACTGGGACGGTCTGAATAATTTCTTTCGCAACTTTAACTGGTCATTATGCTTCCTCGATAATGACATTGATGCCAGTGCTGAAATGATTACAGAAGTGATTTTTCTTGGAATGAGAACTTTTGTCCCTCACAGAACAAAATGTATCAAACCAAAAGAAAAGTCTTGGTTTACCGAAGAGTGTAAAGAAGCTATCAGGTTGAAAGAAGTAAGCTTCCGATTCTACAAAGCCAACCCAACTGAGGAAAATCGGAAGAAACACAAACAAGTTAGGAACTCGTGCAACTCCGTTATACACAAAACGAAATTTTTACATGACCAGAAGTTACGGCAAAAAATTCTGCAATGTCCCAAAGGCAGTAAAAACTTCTGGTCATTTGTAAAAAATGTCAAGAACTCAACGTCATCATCAGTTCCAACGCTCATCGTCGACGATAAACCTATTGTCAGCTCTTCAGAGAAGGCAAATATGCTCGCAGCTCATTTTGCTGCAAGTTCTACGTTGCCTGCAAGCAACAATGCCCCTCCTGTACTTGAGAACGTTAATTCTTCTATGGGACAGATATTTTTCCGCACTCGTACAGTAGCAAGAGTACTTCAGGATCTTGATATACACAAATCCGCTGGCCCAGATGGTATACCCCCTATTCTTCTGAAGAAGTGTTCTTCATCGCTGGCAAAACCACTGCGTAAGCTTTTCCATCGCTCCTATCGTTCAGGAATCTTTCCTAGTAGATGGAAAACAGTATTTGTCCAGCCCGTCCCAAAAAAAGGTGATTCCTCCTCCCCCTCCTCCTACCGACCAATTGCACTTACGTCCCTTCTTTCCAAGGTCATGAAAACGCTGAAAAAACGTCAGCTCAAGAAATATCTCGAAGATCGGGAGCTTCTAAATGACCGGCAATACGGCTTTCGCAGCAATCGTTCCACTGGTGGCATATCTCACCGAACAGTGGAACAAATCTGTGCATCGCTTTGGCGAAAGCAAGATTATTGCGCTTGATATTTCAAAGGCATTTGATAGAGTTTGGCATGAAGCTCTTTTATCGAAAATGCGTGCATTTGGTATCGATGATACTCTTATTCGTTGGATTAGAAGCTATCTTCTGGACCGTTCAATACAAGTTGTATTAGACGGTTTCAAGTCTGATCTCCACAAAATAAATGCTGGTGTGCCCCAGGGCTCCGTTCTGTCTCCGACTCTCTTTCTCATTTTTATAAATGATCTCTTGTCTGTGACTTCTAATCCATTAAATTGTTTTGCTGACGACTCAACCCTCAGCTTTTCATATACGTTTGATAATTCACGGCCTTCGCCTTCGGACGTGTTATTACAACGAAATCGTATGATAAGCTCGTTAAACTCCGATTTAAACAGCATTGTGAATTGGGGTACTAGAAATCGTGTGGAGTTTAATGCGTCGAAAACTCAATGCTGTCTTTTGTCGTTGAAGCTAAACATACCCCCTATGCCATTATCCATGAATGGTACTTGCATCGAGGAGGCCGAAAAGCTATCAGTACTCGGTATGTGTATCAGTGACAATCTTCGTTGGAATGATCATATACTTGAGATTGCCAAGAATGCTGCAAGATGCTTAGGCTTTCTTAATAGATGCAAGAAGTTTTTCACCCCTTCTGATCTGGCTACAATTTACAAAGCGTTTATACGCCCTAAACTCGAGTATAACTCCCATCTCTGGGCAGGTGCTTCTCAAACTTTTCTTCACCTGCTCGACAGAGTTCAGAAAAAAGCGTTAAAATTGATATAAGAGAGAAGCATTATGGAAACATTTCCGTCACTTGAACATCGTCGAAATGTCTCATGTCTTTCCTTATTTTACAGATTCTTTTACAAAAAATGCTCACTCGAGGTAGCCAGTTGCGTTCCACCCCTTAAACATTTCCCCCGTAATACTCGTCTTGCTAGGAACGCTCATCAGTTTACACTTGAGCCCAATTTTGGACGTACCGTGAAATATAGAGATTCTTTCTTTAGCCGTACAACACGAATGTGGAATGGATTGCCTGGCACAATTTTTCCTTGCCATTTTGATCTTCAAACATTCAAGATCAATGTTCATCGACACCTCCTTTCCCTCCCTTCCTAACTTCCTATCGCTCGCGCTGTGACTTATCATTAAAAGGGCTATAACAAACCCCTTGAGCGCGTGTGCATTATAAAAAAAAAAAAAAAAAAAAACAAAAAACTTAAGAATTTTTTTGAATTTTGTATTGAAAAGACTTGATTTTGCCGTTTCAGTTTGTTTTTTTTTTTTGTGATCAGAAAAGAAATGAAAATTCAAAGCAATTATTCCTCAACCACATATCTGTGTCCAACTTTTTCGCGATAAATACCTTAACTATGATAAAACTTTTGTCATAAAATTCATTCATAGAATATTCTTGCTGAAAACTATTTCAATAAAGCAATTCAACCGATTATAAGATATAAACCTAACCAGCATCATTTGTTTCATGCATACTCAAACTGCAGAGTGCAGAGGCAGTTCCTATGATTTCAAGAAATGATTTCTCCTCACAACTACATGATAGTCATAAAATTGCTCACTTAGGACTATGCGATGCGCTTCAAATAAATTTCTGATGCAATCTCTGGAATATCAGCAGTGCCTTCTTCACGGGTGTCAGCAGTATGGCTGCAATTGAGGCATATGCGACTGAAGGTAATGTGCAATAACCATTCTTGTAAGGATTATGCGTTTTGCAAAGAGCATGTGGTGCCCAGACTCATCCATCATCGGAAGCCACTTAAAATGTCTCTAACCACTTGAGAGGCATGCACGAAGCGTAGTGTAATGAAAGGAAATAATTTAATATGGAAGCAGCAGATAAGTTTCCGTAAAATATAATGGCTTAGCCTATAAATGCATCGGCTTGCAATATAAGTAAATATTAACGTACTTATGTATCTTAAATATTTGTGTGTTTTTGAGTGCTTTAACTAAACTATACTGCAGCAAGAGAACATTCTTAACAAAATGATTTAATAAAATATTTTTCAAGCTATGTAGGTTCTTAGAACATAAATGAATAAATTGGCGTGGACATTTTCTTGTTGATTTCAATATTATGTTTCATTCGTTGATTGGAGGCAAAAATTGTGCTACCTAACCTACTACGTTGAGAAATGTTAACCAAACAAAACGAAAATTTTGCCGATATTTGCCGAGTCTCTAAGCAAGTGGTTAAGATAAGTCATAGAAACCTTTGTTTTATGAACCTGCTTTTATAAATATCAGTATTTTCTGTGATACTTTTGTGAGTTGCTCCACCCACATTAATAAAAAGCAATAAAGACCCCGTTCCACACGATTTTTTATAGACTATTTTTTAATACTGGTTTTGTGGCATTTCATAAATGATTTTAGGAAACGATCTGGTTTACAAATTGACATTCTCATCGCATTCATGATATACCTAATGCAAGAATTAGAGCTACGGTCCGTGAACCAAATGAGATTGCTCTAGTATCTACTAGTTAGTAATAAATCATTTCAACTACAACAGCACGGTTCTTTAAAATCCATTTAAGACTGTGAGTGTCAGCGCACTGGCTCTATGCAATAGCTCCTTACGTATTAATTCCTAATGAAATTAATCCTAATGTAAAAATTCTTAAAAATGTTTGCAATAATTGCTAAATGAAATAAGTCCTAACTGGGGATCTAATATCTCCAAAAAAAGTTTTTTTTGAGAATTGAAAAATTAATATTATTAAGTTTTTCAAAGAGCTTTCACATTAAAATTTTCATCAAAGTCCGTTGAGTGGTTAACGAGAACATCTGTTTGGAAAAAACTGGTCCTATGGGAGTTATAAGACTTTTCCTGAAAATTTAATTCCATTCAAAACATTAAGTTTACTCAAAAAACACCATTCAGAAAGTTTTATCAAAATCGTAGGAGCCATTTTTGAGAAAAATAAATGTTTGATAAAAAATCATATGGCAGGTACCGTTAGTTTTGGAGCTAGAATGTATACAGACAGACGGGCAGACGGACAGACGGACAGACGGACAGACGGACAGACGGACAGACGGACAGACAGACAGACGGACAGACGGACAGACGGACAGACGGACAGACGGACAGACGGACAGACGGACAGACGGACAGACGGACAGACGGACAGACGGACAGACGGATAGACGGACAGACGGACAGACGGACAGACGGACAGACGGACATACGGACACACGGACAGACGGACAGACGGACATACGGACACACGGACAGACGGACAGACGGACAGACGGACAGACGGACAGACGGACAGACGGACAGACGGACAGACGGACAGACGGACAGACGGACAGACGGACAGACGGACAGACGGACAGACGGACAGACGGACAGACGGACAGACGGACAGACGGACAGACGGACAGACGGACAGACGGACAGACGGACAGACGGACAGACGGACAGACGGACAGACGGACAGACGGACAGACGGACAGACGGACAGACAGACAGACAAAATTGTCGGAACCACTTTTTCAGCTTCTCTACCATCGTTATATTTGATTGTCCAAAAAAACAAAAAATTTTCTTACGAATGCATAACTTGCTTTATAGTACCTTTAATCGCAAGTAAAAATTGGCAGATAACTTAACATACAGATTTGCAGATCTAGTTTCCTATCATCGTTTTAGATTCCTGCTTATTGGTTATTTTATTCCCCAAATTAAATCATTTATTACTGTGAAACAGATATCTTTGCAAGAAGCAGACCATTATATCACACAACGTGCTCAATTCAATCATTTTATTTAAAGGGAACATTAAAAGAGGGAATAATTTCGCTTAATGGCCCTAAAAATATACTGAAATGGTTTTCAATTCCAATATGTGTGACTGAACATCTTTGAATTATTTTCAGTGGTAATAACAATAAGCCAAGTCAGAAGAAGTGTATTCAGATACAAAAATGGAAGGCGACATTATACCAAGTTTTTTCCGTTATACCCAAGCTGCTGATAAAAGTGGTCAAAATTGGATTTCCAAACTGCGCCTTCGTAGTGCCTGGCACAAAATAATCTGATAAACTTATAAGTAAACTCTAATGGCTCGCAATTATCATTCTAATAAAGACATTTCAATATTCTTAAAAATAGCAAATTATGTTTTATATATTACAGTGGCAGCACTGGTTGTACTTTTAGTGGTCGTGTGTAATTTGAGCTCCTTTAAATTTATTTCATTTTGCATGCAAATCATTGTTTGTAATAAACCATAATATTCCACCGTAGTTTTAAAGAAATAGTGATCTGTGTGGTGTTTTTATTTTGTCAATTAATTGCCGAAGTTAATTATTTCATTGTTTTGTGTTTTTTTCTTTGGCTTTGGTAAGCGTCATCTTAGTCATATTTGTTTAATTGCAATTTTGAGCTTTCAAAATTGCATTAGATATATAAACCATTTACTTCCCCTACCTTCAACTTGTTTTCCCCTCTATTAAAAAAAAAAAAAGAGCTTTTGTAGTAATAAAAATTACTTAGTAAATTGCAACATTTGTATGGTTTTAGATAGATCTTAAAATCATTTCTTCCTCTATCATTTAAATTACTCAACAGCGGAAACTGTCTGAGCGCGGTCCTTAAGATTATTTCCTACCTGGTTCGATACCTGGTGGAGCCCTAAACAAATTTTTTTTCTTTTTTTTTTTTTTTTTTTCTTTTTCTTCTTTCTTTTGAAATAAACTATTTTTAATTTTTTTCTATTCTTTCTTTTTCTTATTATAATGGTCTGCTCAGCTGAGAAATGTACAGAGCACTCGAGTTCAACTCCTCTTTTTGCTTGCTTTGGTCCTTGTGGGAAATTATTCCACGCCAAATGCTTAGGCTCAACAAATAGTTTTATAGATAAAATCCATTCTTCCAAATTTGCTTTTTGGTACTGTAAAACTTGTATTAAGGTATCATTATCACAAGTTTCATTCAAGATGTCGTCTCTCAAGGATGAGATTATAAAAATTGCTAAGAACTTTGAAGTTTTATGCGAAAATTTAAACTCAGTTTCAGCTAACTTAATCTCATTTCCTTCCCCAATTGAAACTGCAAACGGGAAGGGTCATCGTTATCGAAAACTCCGTCCCCAGACCCAAAGCGCCCAAATTCAAGGAGAGTCATTCCAATAAGTATGCCACTGCCTCATCCACTTCAAGAAGTAGTTATTACTACTATTAACAACACTAGTGCAGATATCGATTCACCGGCGGTTGCGGTTCCCACTGCTTTAGAAAGCACTACCCCATCTTGCTCTGAGCCGAAAAGTGTGTCAAGTTGTTCTAATACTAATACTAATACTAATACTAATACCAATAATATCAAAGATTCTGAACCTCCCAAAAAAATAGAATCTGTTCCTAAGCCAAAATTAGTATTTGTATCCCGACTTGACCCTGAACTCCAACCCAATGACATAATTCAACATCTTGTTGTTAATAACTGCATCTCGAGTGCGTCAGCTATAAAATGCAATAAAATCAGTAAGCCTGACAGTTTTGTGTCATCGTTCAGGATAACTACTCCTCCAGCATTTTTCGGTCCTCTCTGCGACAATAAGTTTTGGCCTCCCGGTACACTTGTCAAAGAATTTGTAGTTCGATCGAAAAATCTCAATAATCGAGTTGCTAAAGTATCGGCTCCAAAAAACTTAATAGGATTACCCTCTTCTACCAAAATGTAAGAGGGATACGCAGCAAAACTGCTGAAGTTTTTAAAAACTCTCAAGCTTTTCCACATGATATCTTTGCTTTCACAGAAACATGGCTCAATAGTTCATTTTTGGACACATAAATTTTCGACGATGAGTTTTCTGTTTTTAGAAAGGACCGTCATGTGGATAAGCCGAAGGAAGTGGGCGGTGGTGTATTGATTGCTGTTCGTAATTGCATCTCATCTTCCCTTGTCTCTTTACCCTTTAATTTTTCAATTGAACTCATTTGTGTTAAGGTTTCTTTTCAACCAAATGATCTTTTTATTATTAATGTTTATATTCCACCGAAAAGTTCTGCGTCAGTTTTTGCCGAGCTATCGTTAATTCTTGATCATATGATTGATATTGCCAGTTCAAATAGCAACATTTTACTGTTGGGTGACTTCAATTTACCTAATATTACGTGGACCCCTTCTGAAGACGAGTCCTATTTAGAAGCTGCCTTGACTTCTTCGCAACAGGAACTTCTTCTTTTGGACAACATAACCTCTACTGACTTACAGCAAGTAAGCTGTATTAATAATTGTAGAAATCGAATTCTCGATTTAGTCTTTTCTTCTGACGCTGTTAGTACGGTAGTGGTAGAATCTACCTCTGCCATTTCTAACGTAGACTCCTACCATCCCCCATTGGATATATTTTTTGATATGAGCAGCAATTTACTTAATAACAGTAATGCCGAAGACTCGTCTTATTCACTTGATTTCCGTAAAGCTGACTTTCAATTACTTTACGACAATTTGAGTGCTTCTAATATTTCGAATATTCATGTTTGCTCTAACATTGACGACGCTGTTACTCAATTTAACGAAATTTTCAATAGCTGCTTGATAAATTCAATTCCTCTTAAGATATCTAAAAATATCAACTCCAGCCATCCGTGGTACACGAAAGAGCTTAAATCTCTACGCAACAAACGGAATAAGGCTTGGAAGTCTTACATTAAAAGTCTTTCAATTTCTGATCAAAATGTGTTCCTTGCACTTTTTGAAGAGTTTAATTTACTTTCCAGAAACCTATATGCAGCATATGTGAAGGAAATGGAAATTTCGTTGAAGATTGATCCAAAGAAATTTTGGAAGTTTGTAAATTTAAAGAAGAAGTCTGATGGGTATCCAGTGAACTTTGTTTACAAAGATTCCGCTTTGACAAGCTCACCTGAGATATGCAATGCGTTTGCAAAGCATTTCAGTAAGTCCTTTATTGAAAATCCCGTCAATATAGACTTTGATTTCTTTGACTACTCCCGTGATTTCCCCCAAGCCACTTTTAACAACATCCAGATTGATAATGATAAAGTTTTGTATTATCTTTCATTGCTGAAAGATGATTACTCTCCCGGTCCTGATGGCATTCCTCCTATAATATTAAAAAAATGTTCCTCTGTTTTAGCTTCTCCCTTGCAATTCCTTTTCAA
Organism: Platycheirus albimanus; assembly: GCA_916050605.2. Lineage (NCBI taxonomy): Eukaryota > Metazoa > Arthropoda > Insecta > Diptera > Syrphidae > Platycheirus > Platycheirus albimanus. The sequence continues at coordinate 342,838,063 of OU696696.1, forward strand.
GCTATCCCTTAAATCCGGTAAATTTCCTCAAGTATGGAAAGATTCATTCATTACTCCCGTCTTCAAAAAGGGTACTAAGTCCGATATCACCAACTACAGACCGATTTCTAAACTGTCTTCTATTCCAAAGCTTTTCGAACAAGTAGTTTGTGATAGCTTAACGTTTTTCTGCAAGCATTTAATCTGCCATCAACAACACGGCTTCATGCAGAAGCGGTCTACTGTCACAAACTTACTAACCTTTATGAACAAGTGCTCAAGGGCATTAGAGAGTGGACAGGAGCTGGATTGTATCTACACAGATTTCTCAAAAGCTTTTGACCAACTCTCACATGAAATCATCATTTTCAAATTGAAAGCTTTAGGTTTCCCTGTAGGATTTGTTAATTGGATATATTCATATCTCCGAAACAGATCATACATAGTTAAGTTCAGAAATTCGTTTTCTAACCCTTTCCCAGCAAAATCAGGAGTCCCACAAGGCAGCCATCTTGGTCCGTTACTGTTTATACTAGCTATTAATGACGTAACTTCGTGTATTCATTCTAGTGAGATCCTTGTTTTCGCTGATGATATGAAAATTTTCAAATCTATTACCTCAGCTAATGACCGCGTAGAATTGCAAGCCGACATCGACAGATTTGCTATCTGGTGTAGCAAGAATTGTTTAAGCCTGAATCCAGCGAAATGTCAGACAATGACATTTTCAAGGAAACGGGTACCAAGTACACACGGCTATTACATTTCACAACAAGTTTTGCATCGCGTTTTTAGTTTTAAAGATCTGGGAGTAAACTTTACCCCAGACTTGAGTTTCACGGAACACATCAACTTTATTGTTAAAAAAGCTAATTCCATGTTGGGATTTGTTAAAAGATGGTCGAAGGAATTTCAAAATCCTTATGTAACCCTAGCTTTATATAACTGTCATGTTCGCCCCCATCTAGAATATGCATCACAGGTATGGTCTCCTTTCTACGAAGTTCATAAGTCTAGGATAGAGGCAGTTCAGCGTAATTTTATTCGATTTGCCTTAAAAGGTCTCTCCTGGGCAGATCCATACAACCTCCCACCTTACGAACACCGGATTCAACTTCTACAGATTCAAACCTTGTCACAAAGGCGTATTAACAATGATGTTATTTTTATTCACCAACTTTTAACGGGATTTTTAGACGCACCCGATCTTCTATCATGTGTAGGTTTTAATTATCGCGGAGGGGCTCATCATCTTCGTAATTTAGAGCTATTACATTGTCCCCAACACCGTACTAATTATGGCATGAATGAACCTCTTACCCGCATGTGCAAACTTTTCAACTCAAATAAAAGTATTGTTGATTTTAATATTAGTAAATCCTCTCTAAAAAAAACATTTAAAACCAGTGCACCACGCTCATAGTTTATGTTTTGTATGTTCTCAATGTTCTTATATCTGTTTTGTATAAATGTATTTGTTTATTTATTTTTTATTTTTTGTGCTGGTGTTATGCCATTTGTATATTTTGCTTACTAACAACTAACACCTGCACTAAATGATGTAGCCAGTGAACACATAATATGTGTTGGCTAATCTCTGATTGTAAGTTAATGCTTGATATAAGCTTCTTACTCTCGAGAACTGATAGTGTAAAAAAAATTACTAGCTTTCACCCGCGGCTTTGCTCGCGGCAAATACAGGGTTGGCCTTTGCCATAGTAATTTTTAAAAATAAAGTCCACTACTGGATCGCACCAACTTGCTCTAATAAGACATTGGTCTTGGCTTGAGATTTTGAAAAAAAATTTATTTTTCTTTGGATGAATTTCAATTTATGGTAGTAAAATTATCAAAATTTGTGGATTGGTTTCTTAGATAAAAACATTTTTTGGAGAACATTTTTCAAAAAGAAATTAAATTCCCCCAATACATATAGGTATTCTGCATTTATCATATAACTACTTATTATTTTTGAAAAAGTTAATGATCTGTTTTCAAAATATTAAATTATGAAGAGAAATGTTTTTGAAAAAACGAAAAAATATTTATTAAAAATATAGGAATGTATGTATGTGTAAATTTCCGACAGAATCGGTTAAAACGTCTTCGAAAAAGCCGAAAGCAAAAAAAACCTCCTCTGGAAGGTACCGTTCTTAGCAATTCTTGGTAACTTTGTTTCCAGCTATTTGATAGGTCATACGGTCATACATAAAAAGCTAAATCAAAATCGTTTGAGTTATTTTCGAGAAAAAATGAACTTCAACATAACTATAGTTGCAGGTACCGTTAGTTTTCGAGCTGCAAAAAATTCAATTTCCCTTCTGTACAATACCTTAAAAACTCGATATACCTAGTTTGAAAGAATTAAGCACACCCGTTTGGGCTTTTGTGGGTGTCTTTAGGTACATACATATGTATAGTCAGACGGAAAGGCAAACAAATAAGACAGACAGACGGACAGATTTTTTTGACCAACTTTTTTGGTCCTCGCTATCATCGTTCAAATTTTTTTTCCGACGAACTTGCAGTTCATGTAAAAATTCCAGCGCATTTCAATTATTGACTTCTAAAGAAATACTTTTGATACCTTGGGTTTCATTTTTTCAATTTTCATAAGGATCTCTCGTTGAGAGTTGAGACTAAAGAAATGTATAGCCTATGTAACTCACAGATAATGTGCCTATAGCTTTCTTTTAATTAAAGAATTTTAGAAACGGTTAAGTAGCTTAGGAGCGCAAGCCTTACAAATAAACGCACTTACTTTTCACACTTTTACTATAAGGCAAGTTATGCATTCGTAAAAAAAAAAATCTAACAATCAAACATGACATTACTATGATAGAGAAGCCGACAAAAGTGGGACCGACAATTCTGTCGGTCTGTCCATCCGTCTGTATCGGTACCTACAGCTTAAACGGCTGAACCGATTCGCTTCAAACTTGGTACATAGTATTATTATGACGTAATACAGAGGGGTTTTTGGAATTGGCATTCTAGCTCTAAAATTAACGGTACCTGCCATACGATTTTGAGGGAAAATTGATTTTTATCAAAAACGGCTCCTACCATTTTGATAAAACATTCTAAACAATGTTTTCTGTGCAAACTTTATGTTTTGTTCGGAATGGATTTTTCAGGAAAAGTCTTATAACGGTACGTCCCATTTAAAATTTAGATGTCATCTTTTGGGTGCTATAAATGATATAAATGTCCGTTTATGGCCGAATTAATAAAATTGTTTAAAAAAATTTCCGTTATTATCATTTGTAGCCAAAAACTTAATTGCAGTTTTCATCAAAACATTTTATGTATCTATATTACATACAAAATTTAATAAAAATCGGCGGAATTTTGTTTTTATTAAATTAGAAAAAACTATATAATTTGGCCAAAACCTAGTGGCTTTTTGTATGGGAGCCACCATTTAAAAAAGAATAACTGACAAAAATGCAATGTCATCTGATACAGAGTTAAAAGGAACTATACCTACCAAACAAAGTTTGTTTGAATTCGATACGACCGTTGACAACTTATGGCCATTTGAAAAAAAAGACGTTAAGACCAGATCTGCGTTATTAGCATTTTTTTTTTTTTGCAAACACTAAAAACACAGTTCTATTAAGAACACTAAAAGAATATAACACACAAAGTTTAATCAAAATCGTTAAAGCCGTTTTTTAGGAAATTAGAAAAAAACAAAAAAAGTTGGCTAAGACTGAATGGCTCGTTGTATGGGAGCTACCATTTAAAAAGGCTTCACTAAAAAATTTACAAAGCCATCCTATAGAACACTATAAAGAACGATAACAAACAAAGTTTGAGTCAATTCAATCAAGCCGTTGCGAACTTATGGCCATTTGAAAAAAGCCATTTAAACCTGATTTTCGTTACGACCATTTGAGCCAAAAAAAAAAAAAAAAAAAAAAACACAGTTTTGTTAGAATTGCTTAAAGTTATCTAAATTTTGAGTTTAATCTAAAATCGTTTGAGCCGTTTTCGAGAAAATTCAAAAATCCGTTACTTGAAAGATACCAGTTAGAGACGGGCTAAAACGAAATAAATTTTTGTTCTTATACGAATGCATAACTTGCCTTATAGTACCTATATAATAATAGCCGGTTGTATGCAATGTTTTTTCGAATCGAATCGAATCGAATCAAATGGTGCTATGTTTTCATTTTCAGAGACCCCTAGTGGGTAGTAGCTTTGTTTTTGCTATGCTTTATAAATGCACATCAATGCACATAGAAAAAACATGACATCTGCCGTATAGTAGCTATGCCAAAGTTTACAACCCCATAACTATTCTATGCATATAACTAACTGGAATCTAAGTGGAATCATTCTCTTAATCCAACTGTGAGTTTAAGTGAGCTCTGACCTCTTAATTCTGAGTTCTAAATAATAACGTAAACAACACGTTATTATAACGTTTCAAAAGAACTTTGTTGTTACAGTTGGAGTGTGATGTGAATGTATTTTAAAGAAAATTGATTTTCTCTTTTCCTTTTATTTCCCTTTTTTGATCGTTTGTAAGAGCATTCTTCATTCACGAAGTCTATGATAATGATAAACAGCATAATATTATGCACCTATCCTCTTTTTAATTCCAATTGGAATTAGGTACATTTTTATCGTAACCTTCACTGAACACTGAACAGAAACCTATACATTTACAAGTATTGTACCGCTCAGGGTAGGTATTCTCAATCTCAATTCTCATGCGATTGATTTCGCCTTAATGAAGAAGAACAAAAGCATATCATTAACAGACGTGCAAATACAATACAAAACAAACTAGACACTAATCTACAGGAAGTGGCGGGAAGTATTTAGTGCTGCCATTCCTCCATCTTAATAATGCTCAATGAAATTCATAAACACAAAAATTCTTGTAAAGCTTTTTTTAACTGCCTGAACTTGAATACTATACTATATGAATACCTGTCAAAACTTAAAAAAAAAATATTTGCACATAAATACAGCACACTTTATATCTTTCTGTCCTTTTCTATTCAATTTTCAGTCATGAGCCTTTTGTCAATTGTTTTATGTTCTAAACGATCTCTTATCAGGCATATTTTATATAATGCACATAAGTTTCTTAGTTCAATGTTTATGTATGTACAATGTACATACATATATATTTGTAAAACTCGCATTATAAATACACACGAATACAATGCCATAAGTACCAAGTAGCTATGATCTAAAGAAGAACAAGGACGTTTGTTGAAAAATAACAAGGTTTTTACCAAAAATATAGTTTGTAAGGAAATATTAAGCTGAATGCCCATAATTGTAGGCTTAGACGAAGTTTTACACTGTCAGTGACTACATATACTAAATCATCTTCAAGATAGATACCTCATTTACTAGGATTGGTTTAAGGTGTTTTTAGTGAAGTTAAAATCCCACACTACTATTGTAGGAATCGGATGACTACATAGTGTCTTTTGAGATTTTCACCTTTAAAAAAAAAAAAAAAAAAAATCTGTTTCTCGGGGGAGTTGATGTGATTTCAACTATTACCTACTATTAAGAAAAGTCAATGGTTACCATCCTTATTACTGTACACCACCTTTCAGTGCAAACAATGAGAACCTTATTCAAAGTAGGCGCCATAAATCACCGTCGTTTTCGACGGGTTTTCAGCTAGTAGTACCTATAATCGCAAGTAAAAACCTCAGCAACCGCTTTTCTTCAAACTGCTGTATACCAAGTTTGAAGAAAATCCGTCAATCCGTTTAGGCTGTGGCTGGACGTGAAAAAGCGCACAGGCGCACATCCGCACACCCGCACACACAGACCGACGTACGGTATGGCGAAAACCACTTTTTTGGGCTTCTTTTTCATCGTAATGTCATGTTTGATTAAAACCTCGATTCTTCTTTTCTGCACGAAACCAATACTTGCCCTAAAAAAAGACAATACACTATTATTAAAGATAATTTATTTACTGTATGTATGTACGTTATGTTCAAATCGAACTGCAAGCTTAAAGTTGAATGTCACTGGGCTCATAGTAATTGCCCTGGCAGTAAAAAGTCTCAAATTTAGGCGTGGCACACGCCTTTTTATTACGCCAGCAGTTATTGAACATGGGCCACACAAAATTAATGTTATTGAATTTTTTCCTGTCTGCTAAAGAAGAATTGTGTTTCTGAAACTGGAACAGCGGCTGGCTGCGGGAGGCGCACGCATACACATGCACAAATATCGGGAATAGGGTACCCAACAGTTCGTTGAAAACGTACTCTTTTTTTTATTTTGAAATATTAAAAATCAAATAAATTTTATTGAAATAAATTACAATAAATACTACGAATAAATATTACTTTACAGTGGAACAAATCTTATAAATGGGCTACAAAAAATTCAGCTTGACGGTTTTAACATTTTTTTTTCTTCTAAACCATCTACATTATGGGCCCTTTCATTTCAAAGAATATATATAAAAATCCACAGATCCTAACTCTAGAAATAAGGTCACACACAAAAATTAAATTGATTTTTATATATATAGATGTATGTATTTCAAAGTTCCAGAACAATAAATAATCCGCACGACAACGATAATTTTCAGATTCCTTGTTTGAGGAAAATGTTTTTACTCACTCATTAAGTTAACGTTTTTGCCTTTCTGCCATTTTTGTATGATGGATGAAGCTCATGAAATAAATGAGACTTAAATCCGACTGGGTGTTCAAGATTTTTGGGTCGTGATGTCAAGTATCGCCAATATCCAAGCAAATATTATGGGTGGACATAATATGAGTGTGATTGTATTCGCGCTTCTTGTGTGGTTTCTTGCCTTTAATCAAGGAGCGATATTCTATTCTCTGAATAGTTGTAAGACTTAAGGGCTAACCATAACTGAAGAATGGATACATATGTTGCCTTACGAAACAGTAGGAATACATTTGTATACCCAACCCGAAATGACTTTTTGATAAGTTTCGGCAAGTTTCGTTCACTTTTGTTTCCGTACGCACGCGCTTTCAGACATTTCTTTTTTTTCAAATTTCCTGACAGTATAGAAAAATGTCGAGCTGTTGCGAAACCATTTTTTTTTTCAATCCCGATTTATTTGGCGTACACATGTAAAACGTTTTTTTTATTTATATCAATAAAATCTTTGATGTCTTTGAAAGTTAAAAATGCCTTCATTAATAAATGCAGACATTTTAAATCTTTAAATAATTGCAAACGTTTACTAACCCATATTCATATTTATTTTTTGTATGTAAAAATAATTTTTTGGCAGCTGCTTGACAAATGCTTCTTATTTCTAAAGGCTATTATGGCCACCTGATGTATTCGATTTTGACAATTGCTTCCTTTTTATGGTTGGGCCTTTAGTTTTGTTTAAAAAACTTACGACGTATCTTTAACACTTACCAAACATAAGCCTTTTTTTAAATCATAAGAGCCAAGAAGATTCTCGTTTTAGAGAGCCGGGAAGACAAAATTTTAAGTTTTAACTCTAGGAAATCAGAAAAAGTTATCACAAAATATCAAATAGATCGTTGTTATTGCCCTTAAGCTGGACGCCAGGTGTGCAGTGCAGTGTGAATGCATCATCGCAATGTTAGATGTGAAACCTCGTTTTCTTGTGTTTATTTGAGTTAACTCCAAATTAGGGGAAGTGTGAGCAAAACCGCACATGGGGGCAAAACTGATTTTTTACTATGTCAATTTTTTTTAAATTGAGCCCGGGCACTAAGGGTTATTAATACTTAATATGAGTCAACACAGTGCAAGCGTTCAAGAAATGTATGTAGGAGATAAAAGGAGGTGCCGGTGCACATTGGTTTTGAATGTCTGTATATCGCAATGGGAGAGAAAAATCGAGCCGGGTAAAACATTCCACATTCTTGTAGTGCGGCTTAAAAAAGAGTTTCTATACTTAACAGTACGTACGAAGTTAGGCTCGAGGGTAAATTGATAGGCATTCCTTACGGTGCGCGTGTTACGGGGAAATTGTTTCAAGGGAGGAACGCAACTGGCTATTTCACTGGAGCACTGTTTATAGAAGTAGCGATAAAACAAGGTGAGGCAAGAAACATTACGGCGATGTCCGAGTGAAACAATTGTTTCGGTAATGGTTCTTTCACCTATCAATTTTAAGGCTGTTTTTGAATCCTATCCAGGTGCAAGTGAGTGACAGGAATACCTGCCCAGATATGAGAATTGAGCTCTAGCTTCGGGCGAATGAAAGCCTTGTAGATTATAGCCAGATCAGAATAGGAAACATATTTTTTGCATCGATTTAAGAAACCTAAGCAATTTGCCGCATTTTTGGCGACGTCAAATATGTGATTGTTCCACAGAAGATGATTTGTGATGCACATACCTAGAACGCAAAGCTGATTGGTTTCCTCAATGCAAGTGCCACTCATGGACAGTGGCATAGGGGGTAGGTTATGCCTTAACGACAGAAGACAGCATTGAGTTTTTGAAGCATTACATTCCACGCGGTTTATAATAATTCCCCATTGGACAATGCTGTCAAGATCCGAATTTAATGAGCTTATCATACGATACCGTTGCAGTTCCACATCCGAAGGACATGGATGTGAATCTGGATAATAGTATGAAATGCTGAGGTGTCGTCAGCAAAACAATTAAGTGGATTAGAAGTATTAGTTTTGAATAATCTCTTCATTTATAAAGATAAGAAAGAGTGTCGGAGACAGAACGGAACCTTGGGGCACACCAGCAATTATTTTGTGGGTAGCAGACTGAAAACCGTCCAAAACGAATTGAACGGTCCGAAAGGTGATTTCTAATCCATCGAAGGAGGGGTTCATCGATGCCAAATGCACGCATTTTCGATAAAAGAGCTTCATGCCAAACTCAATCAAATGCCTTAGAAATATCAAGCGCAATTTGTTCCACTGTTCGGTGAGATATACCATCATATCACCAGTGGACCTATTGGTTAGGAAAGAAGGATAGGAGATAAAAGGAGATACCGATACACATTGGTTTTGAATGACTGTATATTACAATGGGAGGGAAAAATTGAGCCGGGTAAAGCATTCCACATTCCTGTAGTGCGGCTAAAAAAAGAGTCTCTATACTTGACAGTACGTCCGAAGTTAGGCTCGAGGGTAAATTGATGGGCATTCCTAGCGATGCGAGTGTTACGGAGAAAATGTTTAAAGGGAGGAATGCATCTGGCTATTTCGCTGGAGCACTGTTTGTGGAAGTAGCGATAAAACAAGGTTAGACAAAAAACATTACGGCGATGTTCAAGTGAAACAAATGTTACGGTAATGGTTCTTTCTTATATCAGTTTTAAGGCCCTTCTTTGGATCCCATCCAGGAGACGCAAGTGAGTGACAGGAGCACCTGCCCAAATATGAGAATTATACTCAAGCTTCGGGCGAATGTATGCCTTGTAGATTGTAGCCAAATCAGAAGGGGAAAAATATGTCTTACATCGATTTATTTGTGATCGTTCCACAAAAGGTGGTTTGTAATACACATACCTAGAAGGCAAAGCTGTTCGGTTTCCTCAATGTAAGTGCCACTCATGGATAATATCATAGGGGACAGGTTGTGCTTTACAACAGAAGACAACATTGAGTTTTTGAAGCATTAAATTCCACACGGTTGGTAATTCTACATTGTACAATGCTGTCAATATCTGAATTTAATGAGCTTATCATACGCTGCCGTTGCATTTCCACGTCCGAAGAACATGGACGTGAATCTGGAATCTATGAGAAGCTGAGAGTACTGTCGTCAGCAAAACAATTTAGTGGATTAGAAGTATTAGACAAGAGATCGTTTATAAGGATTAAAAAGAGAGTCGGAGACAGAACGGAGCCTTGGGGCACACCAGCATTTATTTTGTGGGTAGCAGACTGAAAACCGTCCAAAACAACGCGAATTGAACGGTCCGAAAGGTAATTTCTAATCCATCGAAGGAGGGGTTCATCGATGCCAAATGCACGCATTTTCGATAAAAGGGCTTCATGCCAAACTCTATCAAATGCCTTAGAAATATCAAGCGCAATTTGTTCCACTGTTCGGTGAGATATACCATCATATCACCATTGGACCTATTGCTACGAAAACCGTACTGCCGGTCATTAAGAAGTTTCCGTTTCTCAAGATATTTCTTGATCTGAAAGTTTATCAGAGTTTCCATGACCTTGGAAAGAAGGGAAGTCAGTGCAATTGGTCGGTAACTTGAGGGGGATGAAGATACGCCTTTTTTTGGGATGGTCTGGACAAATGCTGTTTTCTATCCACTCGGGGAGAGACCTGTAGAATAGGAAAGATGGAAAAGCTTACGAAGTGGTTTTGCCAGCGTGGAAGCACACCTCTTCAGAACTATGGCAGAAATACTATCCGGGCCAGCGGATTTATGTATGTTGAGATCTTTTAGTACTCTTGCAACTGTACGAGTGCAAAAGAAGATTTGTCTCATAAAACCATTCACGTTCTCAAGTACATTAGGAGTCATATCACACTTCGGTAGCGTTGAAGTAGCAGCATCCTTTGCTGCAAATAAATCTGCTTTCAATTGGGAGCTTACCACAGGAGTGTTATTTTCTACGAGCGTCGGAACCGAAGCCGTGGTAGAGTTACGTACATTTTTTACGAATGACCAAACATTTTTACTACCACTGGGACATTGTAGTATTTTTTGCCTTATTTTTTGTTCATGCAAAAATTTGGTTCTTTGAATGTGAGCATTACAGGTCTTTCTAGCTTGTTTGAACTTTTTCCGGTTTTCCTTAGAAGGGTTGGCTTTATAACATAGGAAGCTTACTTCTCTCTCCTTGATAACCTCTTTGCAGCTCAAGTCGAACCATGAATTCTCTTTTGGTTTGATACTTTTTGTCCTATTCGGAACAAAATGTCTCATCCCGCAGAGAATAATGTTTGTTATCATATCAGCGCTGGAGTCTACGTCACTATCGAGGAAACATAGTGACCAGTGAAAGTTTCTGAAGAAATTATTGAGACCGTCCCAGTTGGCCTTCTCGGGATGTTTTCTTTAACTGCACTGTTGGAACACGAGAAAATTGCTGATATGATACAATGATCCGACGTTTTAAGGGTGAAATACATGTTGTTACGTCCCAGACTTCAGCTACTCCTACAAACTAATTTTCCCCCACACTCCCCTTCGCCTAACGGCACATTCACAAAATCCAAAACGCTTCCCACCAATTTTGCCTACTTGCAAAACGTGTCCACAACGGATACACCCCCTTTTCCCCTGCACACGACAAATAAAAAAATTGATATTCATATTTCATTTAACTCAAATGAAATATGAATATTTTGTCAACAAGTGCATTCCTTTCCCACAAGAATTGAATCAATCCAGAACTTAGTTTAGAAACATTTTTATGATTGTAAAGTTAGTCTTAATTCAACAAACTAACTGAAAGGTGCAGCGACGCTGAGGACGGCGGCCTTTCTTTGAGTATTTAATAAATCAATCTTTGTTAAAATATAAATGTGTAAAATTCTGAAATAAATAAAATTAAAAGAAAAAGAACAGTTATGTTTTTTTTTAAACCAAACTCGGAATCCACGATATAAATATATATCGTGTATTTATCAGGATGAGAGGTAAGAAACAAATCAAGGGTATGTAGGTTAAATTCTAACGGATAAGAATTATCACCTATTTGAGTTTCACTTAATGCCAAAACAGCTGGCCTGTATGTAGCAGTATTAACATACGTGGCATACTTTTTACAATACAATACTTTTAACGTAAAAACCTGGAAAATTGAATAACGCATCATGTCTTTGAAGATCATGTGATTTGTTGAAGACGTCAACAGTTAAGAGTTATTTTTGTGGTTTTTTGTGTACGTTATCACTAGTGTGAAAAGTAAATTATGTACTTACAAGTAAAATAATCAAAACAAAAAAAAATGTAGTTTTCTCTTTTTTTATTATAGCAAGGTATAGACATTTGAGAGTAATATAAGCTATATTATTATTATTATAAATTCTTTATTAAACTTCTCGATACTTTACAATTTTAAATACATATATTTATATATATCTAAGAATAATTGCATGGCAAATTTTGCCCTCTGTCTTAAATATAAGCTATACAAAATCGACAAGAACCTAGGTTTTAGGGAAAAATTCATATAATTTAGGTAAGACTCGTATGGGGTAACACCGCATAGGTTTTACACTAAAAACTCCGAAGCGACCAAACAGGACACAGTCAAAGTGGCTTAAAAATGTAAGCGACCACGTAGAAGAATTGAAATCGAGAGTGAGGATGAAACCAAGGCTGACGACGATTGCAAGGGCAATCTTCTTAATCAAAAATAACAGATTGATGGGCTCGCAAAGCTTGTGCCTTAAAAGTGGTTTTGCCAACAGTTTAATAAAGTAGGGCTGTTTTGCCCCACATAGTGTCAAACTCTTTTTTTGGGAACTTTTTTCACTAATTTATTTATTTACTAGCTGACCCGGCGAACTTCGTTGCACCAAAATTCATTAATGTATTGAAATTTGAAAATAATAATTCTTTCTATGCATTCAGCTAAAAGCTGATATTTTAAAAATACAAACAGACGACACTTCATTTGTATTTATCTGTATAGGTACTGTGCGAATTTAAGTCAATTCGGCCCATAAAAGAGAATTCTCCAGTGCCACCTTGGGCTACTTAACAATTTAATTTAATTTAAAAAAATAGCTATCTGCCTGTGAAAGTCCTGGCAAAATCGGTGCATAAATAAGAATTTTTGAAAAATGCGACTGCAGCACCACCTGGATTAGTATTTAAAATAATCTTAGTTACTTCTTACAACGCCAGATATCCGCTAGTGAAGTCCCGTCAAACCCGGCTTATAAATAAGAATATTTGAAAATTGCGACAGCATCGCCACCTACAGGGGTTATTAAAATAGCCTAATTTACTCCTTACAATACCCTATAGCTATCCGCCAGTGAAAATCCTGTCGAAATCGTTTCAGCCTTTTCCGAAATTAGCCGGAACACACAGACAGACATACAGAAATAAAATGCACGACTGGGTCGCACGAACTTGCTCTTATGATAAGCAATTGCGTGGTGGCTGCATATATGGATATTAAAAAAAAATTAAATAATTTCGAAAATTCTTTTATTTTTTAAATTAGTTTAAGAGTTTTCTCGGAAAAACTAAGTATGCAATAAAATTTCAAAGCTATACGTCAATCAAGGAAAAAAAAATATGGAAAATCGTTGGACCAGTTTTTTTTAAAAGGTTATTTTTGAAAAACTTTTTCAAAAAATTTTGAAATTTATTTGAGTATGCAAAAATGCATTTGAAAAATAATTAAAAAAAAAATCGATGTACCCGTTTCCAACATATTTCAAAAACCAAAATTTTTTTTGAAAAAAAAATAAAAAATCAAAAAAAAAGTTTTTGAAAATTTTGAAATGCCATATTAATAAAATTATGACTGTGGCGAAAATTTTATTGAAATCGAATGTACAGTTTACGAGAAAATTTGATTTGAAAATACTGGTTCTATGAGAGGTACCATTATTAGACAAATTTTGAAAAAAAATTTCAAACCAAAAGATAGATTTTCTTGCAAAAATAGCATTCTGAAAGTTTTATCAGAATCATTCGAGCCGTTTTTGAGAAAATCAATTTTTGTCTTCAAGATTGTATGGCAGGTGCCGTTATTTTTGGACCTAGAGCAAAAATAAAAAATATGTTCTGAGGGACGGCCAAATAAATCCTAAATACCAAATTTGAAGCAAATCGGCCCACCCGTTCAGCCTCCAGAGGCGCGAACAGACAGACAGACAGACAGACAGACGGACGGAATTTCCAGACCCACTTTTTTCGAATTCTCCATCATCGTAATGTCATGTGTGATTGTTATCTCAAATTTGTTTTTCTGCACGAATCCATAACTTGCCTTAAGTACCTATAATCGCAAGTAAAAAGGGTTGGTGTCGAAATTCTGGGTGCATAAAAATTCTGCTTTACAAAATTCTGCTTCCAAAATTCTGATTTTCAAAATTCTGTTTTTCATAATTCTGTTTAACGAAATTCTGCAAATAATAAAAAAATCGTTTGGAAAATGTTATTATTTGCAGAATTTAACTGCGACGATATTCATCAAAACTTCTTGTTGGCAACATCTTCTTGAACATGCAACGGGAATTTATGAGATGAATCGTAATATAGATCTCTCTCTTTTTTTAATAATTCAATCAAAATTCAAGAGAAATAATTACTTGAATAATAATAATAACAAGAAAAAAAACAATTCTGAAAAATAAACAAACGAATTTAAAAAAAAGAACAGAACTCAGTCAAATTGGATATTGCTAAAATTAATTTCTCTATGGCTCTGTTTAATTTTTGTGTGATGTTACGCATTTATAATGTTACTTGTTGTTATTTTGTTTATATAAAATAATGTTCAATTATTTAATTTGTTATGAACCTTTTTTGTTGAATTCTTCTTATAAATAATAAAAGATTTATTTCAAGTTTTTGTTTCTTAGTATAAATTAATAGAATTTTTGAAAAACAGTATTTTGAAAAACAGAATTTTGAAAAGCAGAGTTTTGTTTTCCAGAATAAAAAAAAAACAGAATTTTGAAAAACTGATTAAAACAAACAACACAAAAAAACCGAATTATAAGAAACAGAATTTTGGAAACAGAATTTTGACCGGATCCCAGAAAAAAATTTAAAAACTGCGTTTTTGTTATAAGTACCATACCATATATACTTTTACGCGCATTTAGTAAAAAGCTGATATTTTGAAATTACAAACAGACACTTCATTTTTATAAAATGTGTATAATATTGCTCATTCATAGTACCTAAATGAATCAACAGACTTGCTAAATAAAGACTTTTTTTTCCGTAAAAAAACATGTTTTTATAGTTTTGAAAGCGGGCAAAAACTAACTAAGTGGTTTCGCCCCCACTTCCCCTACTACAGATTTATTATGGTAAAGGGGTGGCAATGGTACAGTGGATGTAGTGCTTGGTTGCTAACCTAAGAGTTGTGGGTTCGAGCCTCTGCCTGGGCCCCCCAGCTTCAACTGGACGCCACCCGTGCGATTTTCATGAGATTAATATCACCTATTTCTCAATCCATTGTACTAACGAAAAATCGTTCCTATCTTTCTGTTCCTTCTAACTATTGCCGTGCAGTTTGCATTCAAAAGACCTTGGGTCTTACAGGCGTATAGTTAAAATTATTATAATTAAAATTATTGAAAAAAAAGTTTAATTTCTGAAATAAGTTTTTATTTAATGATGACTAGCTACTTTTATTCAATTCAAAAGTTCAAAATTCAGAACGAATACCTACTAAAACACCATAGACTAGTTGTTGTTGGGGCTATAATTTCGATAGCACATTTATATATAACAGTTTACATACCTTCTTAATGATAGTAAATTTCAGCATTATTGAGGAAAAAATCTCATTGTTCCTCCTGAATGGGCTGTAGTTTATAAAAAATTGTTCTAGTCGTGATTTAGTGTCAGAGAAAAAAGCTCTTAATCTGTGCTATCTATCATGTCTTAAAGTCTTAAAGCGTGCTGGAATTTATACAACATCAGGCACCAAAGACTGCAGACAAAGACAAGAGGATGACGTGTTATTAAATGGAATGAATTTACTTGAAAAAAAAGGAAAATGTTCAAGCAACAATACTGGTCTCTATTCTTTATACGCCGCGCCGTTGAGAAAGTTAAATAGTTTAATGGTTTTTATTGTGCTTGTTTGGATAATGTTTGTTGTTTCTGTTTTCAAAATCCTTACATTGCTTGTTGAAACACTAAAGCTTTCGGTAGACAAATACAACAATTGTTGTGTTGTATCCATATACATACACTTGCTTTTATAAAAGTTCTTCAGTTCTTCATTTAGTTGAAGTCATTCTGGTACTCTGGATATGTCAATGAGTGCAAGGATAAAACAAAGAATGCCAACAATGAGCTTCAACTTAAGTGTTCGGGATGTGTAGATGAAAGCGTTTATAATGTAAATGTTACGAATGAGTGAAGATTAGTAAAACAAAATTGAAGGTGTTCAATTTAAGTCACATACAAAATAGTTATTTGAAAACATGTGGTTTCCATAACCCATGTGCAAGAGTAGGGAAACGAAATTATTATAACAATCCATTGTATTATAATATATGGTATAAAGGGCACACACTTGATTGCTCCAGCAAAACAGTCAGAAGTCAGATGCATTCCTCCCCTTAAACGATTTTCCTGTTAAACTCGCATCGCTAGAAATGCCCATCAATTTGCCCTCAAGGTTAACTTTGGATGTACTGTTGAGTAAGTAAGTAAGTATGTATTCATTTATTGAATCGTTATTTTGATACAGTTGTAAACAATTGAATGAATTAAAAACTATGGCAATGCCATCAGCTCGGTTAGTGATTTAGAATAAATGTGTATAAAAGATTATTTTCATTACAAAATAAAAAATAAGTATTACTTTTCAAAATCAAATTCAGATATTAGCAACATCCCTTACTTGGAAATATCTATCAAGAATGATGCGAGGATTTTCCAGTCAGTTTTGTTCAAAAAGGCTTTATTGTTTCTTACATTGTTAAAGTTCTCTTTCCGCAAAACGATATACGTTGGGATTCAAAAATGGGACATGTACTGATGAAATGAAAGCAATCGTCTCTGGATTTAAGATTACGAGTACATACAGAACAAAATTGTTTGAAACTTCCATTGTAAGGTGCTCCGTTGAGTCGTAAGAGTTCACATTTTGCTTTGAAAATTAAGGAGATTTCGTTGTGCGTCTTGAAAGTAATTTGCTTGATTTTTCAGGGGCAGGTTAAAAAGTTTTTTTTAAGAAATTTCTGTGGAATTTTTCAATCGCTTCGTACTCTTCCATACCCCCCACACTCGAGCAGCATATAGTAGTCTTCACAACAGCGTCGAATATTTTGTATTTAGCTCAGAGTGGGATTCGTTTGTTTGAAAAAACATTTCTCCACGAGAGATTTAGCATACTTTGGCATGTATTAATTATCTCAGCTAAATGTTCGTTAAAGTCCATCTTCGTATTAAGTTTTACTCCTAAATATTTGTATTCGTTCCATTAGGTTACCTTTGAAGTACCAGTTATAACTGTTCTGGCAAAGGTTTATTGACGACGTTCTAGGCCCCGATTTAGAACCGTTCGTCTTTGTGTACTTAGACGACATTATCATTGTCACCGATTCTTTTGAGAAACACCTAGAAATTCTCAAAGAAGTTTTTAAAAGGCTAGGAGAGGCGGGTTTAAAAGTAGGTAGGGAAAAGTGTAATTTCTGTAGGCCTTCTTTGAAATTTCTAGGTTATGTAGTTGATAGGAACGGGCTTCATGTAGACCCGGAAAAAGTGGAGAGCATGATGAGGATTCCTCCACCGAAAAACGTGAAGGAAATTAGGAGTTTTGTAGGGACTATTTCTTGGTATCGAAGATTCGTGCCAAATTTTGCAATTTTAGTTAGGCCTCTTACCGATCTCTTAAAGAAAGGTAAGAAATTTGAGTGGACCCAAGAATGTGAGGAGAGTTTTAGGAAAGCCAAAGAGTGTTTGGTTACGGCACCGATTCTGACATGTCCGGATTTTTCTCGGCCGTTTGTTGTCCAAACAGACGCGTCAGATTTTGGTATCGGGGCCGTACTTTCGCAGGAGTTTGAGGATGGCGAAAAAGCCATTTGTTATTTGAGTCGGTCATTGAATAGGAATGAAAGGAACTACTCTACGACCGAAAAAGAGTGCTTAGCGGTTCTTTGGGCGATCGAAAAGTTACGGCCGTATCTCGAAGGTGTTCGATTTACGGTTGTGACTGATCATCACTCACTGATCTGGCTTAGCAATCTTAAGGATCCGCAGGGTAGGTTAGCTCGTTGGGCCATTCGGCTCCAACAATTTGATTTCAAGATCATCCATCGAAAGGGCAAAGAACATGTCGTTCCTGATATGTTGTCGCGAGGAGTCCCCGAAGTAGCCGGTGTCTCTGAAGCGGATTCGGACCCTTGGGTGATCAAAATGAAATCACAGGTAGAAAAGAGCCCGTTAGAATACCCATCCTGGCGAGTTGAGGATGGGCGGCTCTATAAACATGTTAGGGTGAACCATATTGTTGTTCACAACGAGAATGAGGAGTGGAAGTTAGTTGTAGGGAAAGGTGATATGGCAAAGATTTTAAACGATTGCCATGATGCTCCGCTTTCAGGACACATGGGTGTTAAAAAGACTTATGCTAGGGTAGCAGAAAAATATTACTGGCCCAAAATGAGGAGTGATATTACGAGATATGTTAGGGTTTGTAAGACTTGCCAAAAAGTGAAACCAGTGAATGAGAGGCCAGCTGGTCTTATGACTGAGAGGGTGGGAAATTCCCAACCGTGGGATATGATTTGCGTGGACTTAGTTGGTCCACTTCCGAAGTCGTCGCGCGGTTTTATTTATATTTTAACGGTCGTCGATTACTTTAGTAAATTTCCCCTGTTGTTCGCGTTACGGTCCGCAACGGCAAAAGCGGTTTGTCGAGAATTGGAAGAAAACGTTTTTCTTCTCTTCGGGGTTCCAAAGTGGATCGTCTGTGACAACGGTCCCCAGTTCCGTAGCAAGGAACTGAAGACGCTTAGTGAAACGTACGGGTCACAAATTCGGTACACGGCGCATTACCATCCGCAAGCGAATCCTGCGGAGCGCATAAATCAAATAATTAAGACTACGCTCCGAGCGTATGTCTCGGAAAACCAGCGGAGTTGGGATATGCAACTGGCAAAAGTGGCCTGTGCTATCCGAACTTCGCAACATGAGGTGCTAGGTGTTTCGCCATACTTTGTGAATTTTGGTAGGAACATGGTAACTAGTTGCCATGATGTAGGGCTTAGAGATAGTGATAGGGACCAAGATAGAGGGGATACTGTTAGGCAGTTTCAGAAACTGAGACAGGAGATAGCTAGGAAGTTGGAAGCGGCGGGAAATAAGACCGCTAAAACTTATAATTTGAGAAGACGAGACATACAGTTTCAACCTGGTGATCTCGTTTGGCGTAGGAATTATTCCTTGTCCGATGCGGCAAATTATTTTGCGGCCAAATTAGCGACCAAGTTTGTTGGTCCATTTAGGATCAGTAGGGGGGTGTCACCTTGGACATACCTCCTGATAGACGATAAGGGGAAGGATCGAGGGACGTGGCACGTA
Organism: Platycheirus albimanus; assembly: GCA_916050605.2. NCBI lineage: Eukaryota > Metazoa > Arthropoda > Insecta > Diptera > Syrphidae > Platycheirus > Platycheirus albimanus. Next base: position 342,857,246 of record OU696696.1, read on the forward strand.
AAGGATTTGAAGCCATTTATTGACACTTAGTCAAAAGTCCCTTAATCTTTCTTTTAATTCGTAATTTTTTTTGTACTTTGTTAATTTGGTAAATTGTCCAATTATATATTTTCAATTCGTGCCACTAATTATGTTTTTTTTTTTCTTTTTTTCTTTTATTATATGATGGTAACCCTGTATTGTGTTGTACACCCTGTTCTTTTACCCTCCAATCCTGGCCGAGCCTTAAGAAATGGTTTATTTTTCTTGAAAAGTAAACACATTTCTTGGGAGGTAAGGGTGGAATTTGTTACGGTAAATTTTACCGCAACAAAAACTTCCCTTCGGTCGTTCTTTTTCCCTTTTCTTTTCTCGTTGTGGCTGCAAAATATTGGCGAAGTTGAGGGCAACCATGGTCTCATCAACCAATGGTGTACCTAGCCGTATCTTGCAAAAGCAACAAAAGCAGGTGTTCGAGTACGACGTTCTAAACGAGAAGAGAGCCGGCGGATGAGCCGAAGAAGTAACGAGTCAGGTGGACTCTTACTTACCGATATAAAATGAGCAACAACAACTAAACCCCTTCTTATAATTATCTATCCATTTTTTAAATCTTACTTAACGTAACGTAATTTTAACCTTAACGTAAAATAACGTAAATTTGTTAAATGTACAAAATGGGTTTTTAACGCGTTTAGATTAGTTTTATAGAATTTTTAAAATAATGATTAAAGTAACGCTCCTCTCTGTATCTCCAAAAATAGTTTGTTAAATAATTCACGCTTCGAATCCCGCGCGATAGTTGTAGAGTAGTAGGAAAAAGCCTAGTTCAGACTCCTCTTCAATTTTAATTCTTTTCAATTTTTCTCGAAAATTGTTTTAGTTGGGAAATAGTCTGAACTCGTCCATAATGTTTCGACAAGTTTTGGAAACACATCCAATAACTTGTCGAAACGTTGTTTGTGTGCATGAGAGTATGTTTTGGCAAGTTTTGGAAACACATCCAACAACTTGTTGAAACCGTGTTTGTGTGCGTATGAGTATGTTTCGTTAGATCCCACGACGGTTGTTTTCTAGGAGAGCGTCATGCTTCCAGAAAGCCGTGACCGATGATCTCGAAACGAATGGTTGTGTTGTAGCGTTGTATGTATGAGTGGATGATTGGAATGGACGAGGGAAGAAAGTTGTTGATGAAAATTAGCTTGGAAGGCACTCTTGTGAGAGCCTTAAAAGCGTAAACTAAATTTTTGTGAAGAAGAAAAAAAAATCGAGAAATTTTGAGGAGGAAAAGAATCGAGGAGGAGACATTTTTCTTTTTGGATATTGGATTTTCGAATCGAGGATTTTGAAAGTGGAAATAGGATTCGAGACGTGAGAGTTTTAAAGGGGAAACGGAGATAGGAGACGAAAATCATTACCAAAAAGATAAGTAGTTTGTGTTTCATTTTGAATATAAATATATATATTTGTAATTCCAAAGTATATATATTTATATTCTTGTACTAGATTCGCTCATATTTTTTTTTTTTTTGTACGCGCTTTAACTTTGTTGAAGACCCATTTTTCTTTTATATTTTCTTTTATTAGTTGCCTTTCTTTTCGTTTGATTTCCAATTGCTTACCTTGAGCCAAACGGCCGTATTAAATATTGTGTCTAAAATACTTTTTTTTTTATTTGAAAAGACTTTTGGGTTTTAGTCCAGGGATCTTCTGTCCCATGGTTTCCCAAAACAATAAAATAACAATTTAAATATAACACTCTTTCTTTTTATTTAAAACATCGGTTCTTCGAATTCCATAATTAGTTTTGGAATTTTCTAATTCGGTTTTTTAAAAAAAATTCCTGGCGCCCGCTTTTTTTGCACCCTACTGTGCAATCATAAATTTTCTTCTTTTGATAAACTATTTTGATTGCGGAATCAATCAAGTTTATCAAAAGAAATACAAAATTCTTCCACTGAACCCACCCCAGCTGAGCAGCCGTGGTGACAGCTATTCTGATCTAGCTGTTGTTACACTTTTTTTTCGCATTCGCTTTCGTGTTCTTCGTTCGTGGTAGATTGAATAAACAAATAGTTAATTCGTGTCTGTGCCGCCGTCGGTGCGCGTTAAAACCCTTTTATTTTTTTTTTAATTATCTTGATCGCGGTGTAAATAGAAATCGGTTGTTTTAATAATTCGAAAATATAATAATTCCCTCACCCTATCGTGTTCGTGTCGCGGAAAAAAGTGTAATAAAGTGGCGCCCAACGTGGGGCCCAAAGTGGAAGAGTTTTTTTTATTGTATTTATTGTGTTTTTTTTTCTTTCTCTCAACAATTCTTTGATTGAAAGCTAATTTTTTTTTTTTTTTTTTGGTGTAGTGTTTCTCGTGGCCAAGTAAATTGTTGTGGAATATAAAGGCGGAGCAGTGAAGGGGATCCAGCTAAACTAAGAAGGAGTTGAGAACAACAAAGTTTTTTGGTGATATTTTTTTATTTTGTTAGTGTTGTAAACTCGTTGTTTTTTTAATTCTGTGGTGTCTTTTGTTTTATATACATATTTTTTGTTCTCTATTTCATTTTATTAATTTTTTTTTTGTGTTCATGTGGTACCTTGGTTAGAGTTTTTTTTGTTGGGTTTTGTAAGATATTGTTTTTTTCTCGCGTGGGATACCTTCTTATATAGTGACATTTATTTTCGTGTTTGAGTGAAAATCAAATTGATTGTATTTCAGTGATAGGTGATAGTTTTTTTTCTTATTTCTTTTTTTCTCTCGTGGGATATTTTGTGTTATTATTTTGTGTTTGTACATCGAGCGTAAATTACATTGAGTTCTTTACAAGGATAGGTGATAGTTTTTTTTCTTGTTGTTTTTTTTTCTCGCGTGGAATATTTCGCGATATAGCTACATCTTAAAAATTGAGTAAATATTAAGAGGAGTTTATAGTTAATTTTTTTTTTTTGCTTTGGCTATTATTTGATTGTGATTGGTGTTTACGGTTGCCACCAACGCGAGAATTTTCTGGGTGGAAATTTAATAGTTTTTTTTTATACCTATAATATCGGGAAGTAAAAAAAAAAAATTATAGGTAGAGTTTCTTGTTTTTTCGAGTATTTATTGTAGTGAATATTTTTTTTTTATATATAAAAATACAAATTTAAGGATTGCCAAGTTTTTTTTTATTTTTTGTTCTAGTAACTTTTTTGATTTTCTCGTGTGTGATTAATTAGTTTTTTAATAAAAATGAATATAGGAAGATTAGCACAGGACGAACTGGCCTATGAGATGAAGGTCAGGGGTTTGAAAGTAGGGTCGGTAGATGAGATGCGAAAGGCATTGAGGTCATCGAGGTTGCTCGTTAAGAGGAACTCGATGGAAGTTAGTATGGTGTACCCGTTCACCTATGAGGAGGATAGAGATGCGATCGAAGCAAAAATTGAGGAGATTAGGGGCCTTCTTAAAGTACCTCCGAAGAATCCAAAGTCTTCGGAGTACATTAAGATTGTAACAAAGATTGAGTGGTGTATAGGTAGGTTAGCTAGGACCCCTTGTGAGGCAGACGACGAAGAAGATGCGATTAGCTCTCTTCGTAATAAAGTTTTGTGTTTATTAGGAGATCTCACTGGTGATAGTGAGAATAGTGATAGGGAAGAAGAAGTTGAGAAGGAAAAGACTCCCTTTAAAACGCAAACCCAACTTCAGGTACAAGTTGGTCAGACCCCAAGTGGTGTGCGGTCTGCGTTAGGACTGGCTGGAGGGTCATTGCCTGAACCAAGTCGTTTTGGCAGTAGTCCTTCAGTCAGTGGTGTTAATATTAGGGTCCCATTAGGACATAGGGTTCATAGGGGTGACACTTTTGCTGAACAGATGGTCGTTCAACAGAAGTGCACCGAACGTGTAGGGAAGTGGGGGGTGAAATTTACTGGTGACTCTAATGGAGCATCAGTGAATTCATTCCTGGAAAGAGTGGAGGAACTTCGTCTGGCTAACGATGTTCCGGACTCCCACCTTTTCAAATCCGCTTCGGAGCTTTTGTCGGGTAGGGCCCTTATGTGGTATAGGACGGTTAGGGAAGATTTAGGAGATTGGCAAGAACTCGTCAAGGAACTCAAAGCGGAGTTCCTTCCTGCGAATTACGATGATCTTCTTTTGGAAGAAATTAATCGGCGTTCGCAGGGAAAGGATGAAACTTTCGGCGCGTACCTTGCCACTATGAGGACATTGTTCCGAAGATTGTCGGAACCTTTGTCAGAGGGAAGAATGATTTCGATATTGAGGAAAAACGTAGACCCCTTTTATCAGGTTCAGATAGCGAGTGCCAAACCAAAGACGGTTAAGGAACTTGCTATCTTAGGTAGGGAACTAGATACAATTAAGGTAAATGTAGATAGCTTTACTCCACCAAGTAGAGGTAGGCATTTGTTGGAACCAGAATGTGGTTTCCAACCGAGTTCCTCTGGGCAACACCGAGTTGCGGCTGTTGCTCCAGTTCCAGAGAACCCTTTTAGACAGGTAGTTAGGTGTTACAATTGTAACAGAGATGGGCATTTGGCACAAAACTGTTCAGTGCAAAGAAAGTGTTTTGGTTGTGGGGCTGTAGGTGTTTATCGTAGGAATTGTAGGCGGTGTTCGGGAAATGGGGAACGGGCTCTTGTGTCAGCAGGACAGGAGACCCGTCGGCGTTAGTAAGGTCGTCTGCTGGCGACCAACTGGTACCACAAGTTCATCTGAGTTTCACGTTAGCGGCAAGCGGTAGGGACACTAGACCATATTTAGGAGTTAGGGTTTATGGAGTCAAATTTTTGGGACTTCTTGATTCAGGAGCCTCTCGTACCATTGTGGGTGGTGACGGGTGGAAAATTTTGAAAGACTTAGGGCTTAGATTAGAAAAGAGTAGTGTTGGGTCAGTAGCGTTAGCAGATGGGGCAGGTGTTGGAGTAGCTGGGTCTATTTCTCTACCAGTGGAGGTTGAGAATAGATCCATTTTAATAGAATGTCTGGTAATACCTAATCTCCCACACCAATTGATCTTAGGTGCCGACTTTTGGGCACTATCGGGCATAGTCCCGGATTTGAGATCGGGTATGTGGAGTTTTTCGAGCCAGGAAATGGTGGCTTCGGTAACAGACACGGTAGCGATTAGGGAAAAATCGGATTTGGACGATTTCGAAAATAAGAAGTTAGAACACTTGTTAGGAGAACTTTTTGAATCAATGACCGAGGGATTAGGGTGCACCAACTTAGTTGAGCACAAGATTAGGACGTCCGCAGAACCAATAAAACAACGATATTACCCTGTTTCGCCAGCGATTCAGAAACATATCGATCGGGAACTCCAAGAGATGTTGGAAGCTGGAGTGATCGAGAAGTCGAAGAGTCCTTGGGCATCGCCGATTCTTCTCGTTAAGAAGAAAGACGGCAGTTATCGGTTCTGCGTTGACTATAGGAAATTAAATGAGGTTACTGATAGGGATGCTTATCCACTTCCATTTATTTCGGCGATTTTGGACAAGCTTCGAAACGCGAAGTACTTGTCCTCATTAGACATTAAATCTGCTTATTGGCAGATTCCAATGGAGGAAGAATCGCGTAAGTACACAGCCTTTACCGTGCCAGGGAGGGGTCTTTTTCAATTTTGTAGGATGCCATTCGGGCTCCATAATTCACCAGCGACATGGCAGAGGTTTATTGACGACGTTCTAGGTCCCGATTTAGAACCGTTCGTCTTTGTGTACTTAGACGACATTATCATTGTCACCGATTCTTTTGAGAAACACCTAGAAATTCTCAAAGAAGTTTTTAAAAGGCTAGGAGAGGCGGGTTTAAAAGTAGGTAGGGAAAAGTGTAATTTCTGTAGGCCTTCTTTGAAATTTCTAGGTTATGTAGTTGATAGGAACGGGCTTCATGTAGACCCGGAAAAAGTGGAGAGCATGATGAGGATTCCTCCACCGAAAAACGTGAAGGAAATTAGGAGTTTTGTAGGGACTATTTCTTGGTATCGAAGATTCGTGCCAAATTTTGCAATTTTAGTTAGGCCTCTTACCGATCTCTTAAAGAAAGGTAAGAAATTTGAGTGGACCCAAGAATGTGAGGAGAGTTTTAGGAAAGCCAAAGAGTGTTTGGTTACGGCACCGATTCTGACATGTCCGGATTTTTCTCGGCCGTTTGTTGTCCAAACAGACGCGTCAGATTTTGGTATCGGGGCCGTACTTTCGCAGGAGTTTGAGGATGGCGAAAAAGCCATTTGTTATTTGAGTCGGTCATTGAATAGGAATGAAAGGAACTACTCTACGACCGAAAAAGAGTGCTTAGCGGTTCTTTGGGCGATCGAAAAGTTACGGCCGTATCTCGAAGGTGTTCGATTTACGGTTGTGACTGATCATCACTCACTGATCTGGCTTAGCAATCTTAAGGATCCGCAGGGTAGGTTAGCTCGTTGGGCCATTCGGCTCCAACAATTTGATTTCAAGATCATCCATCGAAAGGGCAAAGAACATGTCGTTCCTGATATGTTGTCGCGAGGAGTCCCCGAAGTAGCCGGTGTCTCTGAAGCGGATTCGGACCCTTGGGTGATCAAAATGAAATCACAGGTAGAAAAGAGCCCGTTAGAATACCCATCCTGGCGAGTTGAGGATGGGCGGCTCTATAAACATGTTAGGGTGAACCATATTGTTGTTCACAACGAGAATGAGGAGTGGAAGTTAGTTGTAGGGAAAGGTGATATGGCAAAGATTTTAAACGATTGCCATGATGCTCCGCTTTCAGGACACATGGGTGTTAAAAAGACTTATGCTAGGGTAGCAGAAAAATATTACTGGCCCAAAATGAGGAGTGATATTACGAGATATGTTAGGGTTTGTAAGACTTGCCAAAAAGTGAAACCAGTGAATGAGAGGCCAGCTGGTCTTATGACTGAGAGGGTGGGAAATTCCCAACCGTGGGATATGATTTGCGTGGACTTAGTTGGTCCACTTCCGAAGTCGTCGCGCGGTTTTATTTATATTTTAACGGTCGTCGATTACTTTAGTAAATTTCCCCTGTTGTTCGCGTTACGGTCCGCAACGGCAAAAGCGGTTTGTCGAGAATTGGAAGAAAACGTTTTTCTTCTCTTCGGGGTTCCAAAGTGGATCGTCTGTGACAACGGTCCCCAGTTCCGTAGCAAGGAACTGAAGACGCTTAGTGAAACGTACGGGTCACAAATTCGGTACACGGCGCATTACCATCCGCAAGCGAATCCTGCGGAGCGCATAAATCAAATAATTAAGACTACGCTCCGAGCGTATGTCTCGGAAAACCAGCGGAGTTGGGATATGCAACTGGCAAAAGTGGCCTGTGCTATCCGAACTTCGCAACATGAGGTGCTAGGTGTTTCGCCATACTTTGTGAATTTTGGTAGGAACATGGTAACTAGTTGCCATGATGTAGGGCTTAGAGATAGTGATAGGGACCAAGATAGAGGGGATACTGTTAGGCAGTTTCAGAAACTGAGACAGGAGATAGCTAGGAAGTTGGAAGCGGCGGGAAATAAGACCGCTAAAACTTATAATTTGAGAAGACGAGACATACAGTTTCAACCTGGTGATCTCGTTTGGCGTAGGAATTATTCCTTGTCCGATGCGGCAAATTATTTTGCGGCCAAATTAGCGACCAAGTTTGTTGGTCCATTTAGGATCAGTAGGGGGGTGTCACCTTGGACATACCTCCTGATAGACGATAAGGGGAAGGATCGAGGGACGTGGCACGTAAAGGATTTGAAGCCATTTATTGACACTTAGTCAAAAGTCCCTTAATCTTTCTTTTAATTCGTAATTTTTTTTGTACTTTGTTAATTTGGTAAATTGTCCAATTATATATTTTCAATTCGTGCCACTAATTATGTTTTTTTTTTTCTTTTTTTCTTTTATTATATGATGGTAACCCTGTATTGTGTTGTACACCCTGTTCTTTTACCCTCCAATCCTGGCCGAGCCTTAAGAAATGGTTTATTTTTCTTGAAAAGTAAACACATTTCTTGGGAGGTAAGGGTGGAATTTGTTACGGTAAATTTTACCGCAACAAAAACTTCCCTTCGGTCGTTCTTTTTCCCTTTTCTTTTCTCGTTGTGGCTGCAAAATATTGGCGAAGTTGAGGGCAACCATGGTCTCATCAACCAATGGTGTACCTAGCCGTATCTTGCAAAAGCAACAAAAGCAGGTGTTCGAGTACGACGTTCTAAACGAGAAGAGAGCCGGCGGATGAGCCGAAGAAGTAACGAGTCAGGTGGACTCTTACTTACCGATATAAAATGAGCAACAACAACTAAACCCCTTCTTATAATTATCTATCCATTTTTTAAATCTTACTTAACGTAACGTAATTTTAACCTTAACGTAAAATAACGTAAATTTGTTAAATGTACAAAATGGGTTTTTAACGCGTTTAGATTAGTTTTATAGAATTTTTAAAATAATGATTAAAGTAACGCTCCTCTCTGTATCTCCAAAAATAGTTTGTTAAATAATTCACGCTTCGAATCCCGCGCGATAGTTGTAGAGTAGTAGGAAAAAGCCTAGTTCAGACTCCTCTTCAATTTTAATTCTTTTCAATTTTTCTCGAAAATTGTTTTAGTTGGGAAATAGTCTGAACTCGTCCATAATGTTTCGACAAGTTTTGGAAACACATCCAATAACTTGTCGAAACGTTGTTTGTGTGCATGAGAGTATGTTTTGGCAAGTTTTGGAAACACATCCAACAACTTGTTGAAACCGTGTTTGTGTGCGTATGAGTATGTTTCGTTAGATCCCACGACGGTTGTTTTCTAGGAGAGCGTCATGCTTCCAGAAAGCCGTGACCGATGATCTCGAAACGAATGGTTGTGTTGTAGCGTTGTATGTATGAGTGGATGATTGGAATGGACGAGGGAAGAAAGTTGTTGATGAAAATTAGCTTGGAAGGCACTCTTGTGAGAGCCTTAAAAGCGTAAACTGAATTTTTGTGAAAAAAAAAGATCGAGAAATTTTGAGGAGGAAAAGAATCGAGGAGGAGACATTTTTCTTTTTGGATATTGGATTTTCGAATCGAGGATTTTGAAAGTGGAAATAGGATTCGAGACGTGAGAGTTTTAAAGGGGAAACGGAGATAGGAGACGAAAATCATTACCAAAAAGATAAGTAGTTTGTGTTTCATTTTGAATATAAATATATATATTTGTAATTCCAAAGTATATATATTTATATTCTTGTACTAGATTCGCTCATATTTTTTTTTTTTTTGTACGCGCTTTAACTTTGTTGAAGACCCATTTTTCTTTTATATTTTCTTTTATTAGTTGCCTTTCTTTTCGTTTGATTTCCAATTGCTTACCTTGAGCCAAACGGCCGTATTAAATATTGTGTCTAAAATACTTTTTTTTTTATTTGAAAAGACTTTTGGGTTTTAGTCCAGGGATCTTCTGTCCCATGGTTTCCCAAAACAATAAAATAACAATTTAAATATAACACTCTTTCTTTTTATTTAAAACATCGGTTCTTCGAATTCCATAATTAGTTTTGGAATTTTCTAATTCGGTTTTTTAAAAAAAATTCCTGGCGCCCGCTTTTTTTGCACCCTACTGTGCAATCATAAATTTTCTTCTTTTGATAAACTATTTTGATTGCGGAATCAATCAAGTTTATCAAAAGAAATACAAAATTCTTCCACTGAACCCACCCCAGCTGAGCAGCCGTGGTGACAGCTATTCTGATCTAGCTGTTGTTACACTTTTTTTTCGCATTCGCTTTCGTGTTCTTCGTTCGTGGTAGATTGAATAAACAAATAGTTAATTCGTGTCTGTGCCGCCGTCGGTGCGCGTTAAAACCCTTTTATTTTTTTTTTAATTATCTTGATCGCGGTGTAAATAGAAATCGGTTGTTTTAATAATTCGAAAATATAATAATTCCCTCCCCCTATCGTGTTCGTGTCGCGGAAAAAAGTGTAATAACCTTAAACGCTTTTTGGAGAAAATGAAATAAGCCATCAGGTTTCTTTTACTTTTTTGAATTTTTACAAAAAAAAAATTTCAAAATCGATCGACCAATTTTTTTAAAAAAACAGTTTTTTTTGAAAAACTTTTTGAAAATATATTCCATTTTTTTTTGAGTATGCCAACTTCTAGCACTTTGTAGTTTTTATCAGAAAAATAAAATTAAATAAATATAGATTAGACCGTTTTTGCAAAAAACAAAAATTGAAAAAAAAATTGAAACTTTTTTAAAAAACTCAAAAAAAACTTTTTTTGAAAAATTTAAGAATTGTTATTATTTCTTCTATAAAAGGGCTTCTACATTTCATCGAAATCCGTCAAGCGGCTTACGAAAAAATCGGATTAAAAAAAACCGGTCCTATGGGAGGTACCGTTATAAGACTTTTCCTGAAAAATCTATTCCAACCAACCAAAACATAAAGCTTGCACATAAAACACTATTCAGAAAGTTTTATCAAAATCGTAGGAGCCGTTTTTGAGAAAAAATAGTTTTTCACTAAAAATCGTATGGCAGGTACCGTTAGTTTTAAGGCTAGAATGCTAATTCCAAAAACCCCTCTGTAGGACGTCATAATCGAACTATCTACCAAGTTTGAAGCAATTCGGTCCAGCCGTTTAGGCTGTAGGTGCCGATACAGACGGACGGACTGTCTGTCAGACAGACAGACAGACAGACAGACAATTGTCGGACCCACATTTTTATGCGTCTCTATCATCGTAATGTTATGTTTGATTACCCAAAAAAAAATTTTTTTCTACGAATGCATAACTTGCCTTATAGTACCTATAATCGCAAGTAAAAAACTCGATACAATCATAAGATTGCCCGAAAATTTCACGAAAATCGGTCACGTCGTTTTGAACATAGAAACATCGATTTTTTTATATTGGATATGGATAGATGTCTAAAAACCAAACTTACTTATATGTGCCTATACAATTAAAACAGTAGTTTTTTTTTTCAATTATTCCTTGCGATTATTAGTACCTAAGTATGTATTATACCTACTGTACAATCATTAACAAGAATTTTGATTTTCTCGAAAAAGGAAGAAACTTAAGATTTATCTGTATTCTTGTATTGAAACAATTTTATATTTTTTCGGAAAGTTGTTCAAAAAATCTTTTTTAAAGAAACTGATCGAAAGAGGCCTTTCCCTATATTTGATGAAAATTCTTGAAAATGACTATATGGTTTGCAGTTTTGTGAAGTCATTTGAGCTTGTTTTTAAAAAATTTAAACGGCAAATGAAAGTACTATTTATTATCTTTAAAACTATAAAATTGTTTTTTGATATTTGGAATATAACCCAAAATAATTAAATAAATGTATTGATGTATTTTCAGATTTTAGCTGAAACTGCTTATCGGTTCGCAACTTTTTACAACAACCACTTGTTGGATTTGATCAAATTTAATTTTATTTTAAAGTTAATAAAAGGATCTTTAAATTGATCAAAAATTATTTCAAAATACTGAAAGATTTAAGAATTACATTGATTTAAAAAACTGTAAAAATACTCTGTTTTAATTTGGATTTTCAGACATTTATTATATGAATTTCTCTATTGAAATGACGCATAAAAACAAATTGTTATTTTCAAATTAAAATTCAATCACTAGAATAAATCAATTTACATGTATATCTTCTATATATATGAAAATGGGTTTGATTTATGTTTGACCATTTATATCTCGAGTTTGACAACACCGAATTTGATGATTCTTTTTTTGCTGAAAAGGTATTTATTTAGGTTTTTGTGTAAAAAAAATAATACAATGTATGATACGTATGTTGCATATGTTGCAAATGCACTTGCCACTATGCAATCAATTAATGGTGGTCGTACAGGGCACTCTGCACTTAAATTGCCTTTAAACATCTAGGTTAACGAAGCTCCTACATATAATATTTCTAAAACGTCGGCAATGGCCAAAGTCTTGCAACAGTGTAAGATTATTGTATGGGATGAGTGTACAATGGCACACAAAAAGTCACTTGAAGCCTTAGATCGAACTCTGAAAGATTTGCGAGGTAGCCAAGTAATATTTGGCAGCGCCATGATATTGTTAGCGGGTGACTTCAGACAAACTTTGCCGGTCATACCCCGACCGACTACTGCGGATGTCAATGCCTTAAATGTTCTCCCTTGTGGATATACACAGCTGGTCAAAAAAATAGGTGCAATTATTTTTCTTTTATATAAACTTAATTTTTTAATATGTTTTGTTTATTTAAATATTATTTTAACATTGGTTTTCATTGGACTATCAATACTTAATGAAATATTAATATTTAAGGCTTTTAAATTAAGTAATTATAAATTTTATACAACAATAAAACCGACGGTGTAGACATTTGCGCTTGGACAAAAAAATAGGTGTGTCTTCCTAAATTAAGAATAATGATAGTTTGAATGCAAAATGTGTTGTATTTTATAATAATTTTCGTTTACCATTCCCTTATAACCCGAGTATACGACATTGTTATCCAAAACTCTAACTCTACAAACTTTTGGCATATTTCTTGGGGTATAGAATACCATTCACTCTGAACAGCATCCCACAATCGGTTCCAGTTTGGAAAATATTGGCATCCTAGTTTCCGCATAAGTTCATTCCTCAAGTTCTCAATCGGGTTGAGATCTGGGATTGACTTGGCCATGAAACAATTGAAATTTCTTTCTCTCGATACCACTCTTTCACAAGATTTGCCATATGTTTCTGATCGTTATATCCTGCTGAAAAATCCATCGGAGAGTCATGTTTTCTTCGGCAAATGGAAGCATGATATCTTCCAAAATATCCCTATAACCTTATTTGGTCAAGATGTAACTAATACGGAATATAAGAATTAGGGCCCACACCATACTAGAAAAAATGGAACCAGACCATAATATTTCCTCCTCCGTGTTTAATCGTCTTTTGGGTATAGCGAGGGTGATATAGTCCTTTCTTTTTGGTCGCCTGAAATACGCCCAGAATCTGATGAGAACGAATAAATTTTTGTTTCGTCACTCCAGAGGATATTGCGCCATTTTTTGGTCCTTCAGGTCCGCTCCAACTTCTATGGCTAAGATATAAAATTTAAGCACACCTATTTTTTTGAACAGCTGTGTATGTTAAAACACTCACTAAAGTGATCCATCTGCTGCAGAATTTTCAAAGCAGCTGTTGGATATTGGAAATGGAAAAATGTCCGTTGATGTTGATAGTTTCTATTGATTTCTATTGTATAAGGAATACAAAGAAAGAATTGGTTCGAAGTGTGTTTCCAAATATTCCGGAGAATTATAAAAATCGTACTTGGTTAAGTGAAAGAGCTAAAGGCAAAAATAAAGATGTCGCTGAAATTGATGCATCTATTTTAGAAGAAATAGTTGATGCAATTATAAATGAGGATGACGTAGTGAGTGAATTATCAGACGGAACTTTTGAATTCGATTGATTTACCGGGACTGCCACCTCATTATTTAGCTCTAAGAATTGGAGCCCAGATTATAATGCTGAGTAATATTAATCAACCTCAATTTTGCAATGGTACTAGACTAGCTGTAAAAAAGTGAATGAACAATCTAATGGAAGCTACCATTCTTAGTGGCAAATATAAAGGGGAAGATGTTTAGATGCCCAGAATTCTAATCATTCCACCTGGTTTGTCATTTGATTTTAAACGTCATCAATTTCCTATTCGCCTTGCTTTTGCCATCACTATAATAAAGCATCTCATGGTCAACTGTATGTTGGGTGTTCTAGAGTAGGGAAACCGTTCGCACTTTTAATTTATGTAAAAGATGGTAATACAAAAAATGTTGTTTATAAGAAAGCATTGGAATAAAATGTTAAAAATCTTAAAAACGCACTTTCTTCCTTAAGAATTAGCATTTCTCCAGCCTGACGAATTGAAAAATTGTACGACTTTTTTTTATTGTGAAATCCGCTCAGCGAAGTGGGCGTGGGTTGAGAAAACAAACAGTCAAGTATTGGAATTGAGATTTGTTAATTGTCATGGCAAAGGCAAGATGAATGGGGAACTGAGTTAGTTGAAACTCAAAGGGCATATCTGTTGGGATAATTGGAATCCTCGGAATGAAAACTAACTCATCTTTAAATTTTCCGTTGAGTATGATCGCGGGCATCATATGACTCATCAGTTTTCTTATCACGAAGCGCGTTCCATCGCATAGTTTTGGTTGTTTTAGATTTCGAAGCTGATGACTACCGAGCCCGCCTTCAGTTGTACATTGTGCTGTGGTAAGTCAGGTACATCTAAAGAGTTTAAAAACTCAGTTGGATAATTAGTGGCTTCATCTTCGTTTGTTACACAGTCAATAGATTTGAATGAATGCAGAGTATACCAACGATTTGATTCTCAATTATAAAGTTTAAGTCATTCACATCTCTATTCTTAGCCGCCGAAATTGTGCAGATCTTTTAAGGTTCGATAAAGAGCTTCCAATGCGCCATTGTGCATTCGTCCCAGATGTGATTTGTGAGGCTACTAAAAATTTTCCAATTGTAGAGTGTTTTGCAATGTTACATGTCGGTTGCTCAGTAGTTTGAAGATTTGATGGCAATTTCAACGCTGAATGAGCAATTTCTACCCCAATTTCGGATCTCGCACGAATAGTGACCAAAATCAATGACATGAGGAATGTCTTTCCTGTTCCAACAGGGGCATCCATTTAAAATAAGCCACCATTTCCATCATCAATTGTATTAATTAATTTATCATAAACTTTCTTCTATTTTGGGTTCAACAGTTCATTCGTTTGAACTGATTGGTCTAATTCATATCGATCATATTCACGTTCACGTTCCAATTCTCTTAAATGAATCATTCAATCCGCGATCTGGCGCTGGCACTCTTAACCTGACTAACAGACTGCCGCACATATGAGGTAACACATACCTTCTATCAAGAGCAAAGCCTGGTTATGCATCTCCTCATTAGCCTCAAGATCAGGATTTCTTGAACTGACACGAATTGGATGTAAAATGTCTTCTGTCATTTAAAAAAACCGCTTCGCAGATTTCGATAATTTTTTTCTTTAAAATTAAAATAAATTCAAGCAATAAAATGGCGTACTTTTTTCATTGAATTAATATTTGTTTGATTTAATCTTATCTTTTCTTATCTTATATAATAAAAAAATATTAAAAATGAGTTTGATATTAATGGTTTATAAGAAAGCATTTGAATAAAATGTAAGATATTAAAAAAAACGAATTTTATTCAAAGTTTTCTTTCTATACTCTTTTTTCTTACGCCTCTTGGCTAAACTGAATTTTTTTTAGAGGCAACAGCCCATTGGAAATCTGCTCAGCGAAGCGGGCATGGGTTTGCTAGTTTTATATAAAACAATACATTTTAAACAACTCAGCAGAAAACAATATTTCACAATTTTAGTTCAGACACAAATCAGTGGATTGTAAAACTTTCTCAAAGTGGCCGCTACAGTGAGGAAAATAAAAAAAATCAATAGGATAGATTCAATTTGGCAGCAGACAGTACGGTAGGTATATACGAAATCCATGCAATGTGGTAGATATATTAAATGTTGTGACGAAGTCACCTTTTTCTTTTTCCCTCCACCGCTATCGTTTAATATGAACATATTCGTTCAAAGCCACCTCCAACCCGCACCCCTGTAGTGGCTACCTCACTACAGCTTAATATAGTCTCTGAGGTCACATGACTATGTATTCGCAAACCAGTAGCGTTTTACATGTGAATTTGTATTTTGTGTTTATAATTCACACTGAGTTATTGTTGATATATTCCATAAAGGAATGTGATTTAGCACATTGAAATTCGAGGAAAATCTCGATGGTGATTTATAGGAATACTATTCAGAGCCAAAGACTTTTCTCCACTACCGGAACACCAGGGGTACGCAGTGTACCGAGAGATTCCTACTATTTTGAAGCTGTGCTTTCACGAGTGCAGCAGAATATTCATCCTGTCCGTTTTCCTTACCGTTCCTACATTCCTAAATTCCTACCGATCCAATACCTTTCTTGTAGTCGAGATCTATCTCGCATTTAGCCGTACATTCGTACGTGTAATAGCCGGACATGGGTTCCGTGTAATAGCCGGACATTGGTTCCGTGTAATAGCCGGACATTGGTTCCGTGTAATAGCCGGACATTGGTTCCGTGTAATAGCCGGACATTGGTTCCGTGTAATAGCCGGACATTGGTTCCGTGTAATAGCCGGACATTGGTTCCGTGTAATAGCCGGACATTGTTCCGTGTAATAGCCGGACATTGGTTCCGTGTAATAGCCGGACATTGGTTCCGTGTAATAGCCGGACATTGGTTCCGTGTAATAGCCGGACATTGGTTCCGTGTAATAGCCGGACATTGGTTCCGTGTAATAGCCGGACATTGGTTCCGTGTAATAGCCGGACATTGGTTCCGTGTAATAGCCGGACATTGGTTCCGTGTAATAGCCGGGCATTGATTCCGTGAAATAGCCGGACATTGGTTCCGTGTAATAGCCGGACATTGGTTCCGTGTAATAGCCGGACATTGGTTCCGTGTAATAGCCGGGCATTGGTTCCGTGAATATAATTATAAGTTAAGATCTAAGATTAAAGAATTTCTGTTAAATATTATTTGGATTATATAACGTATATTTGCTATACCGAATCTATGTACATTATTTGAATTATATAACTTATATTTGTAATAAATAATTAACTTCTGTTTGTAACATAAAACCTATTGAACTAAAGGTAATAAATAAAGTGTTATTTTCCTTAACCGGAGTTTGCGTCTTTTCTTCGGCTGACCCTGGAACTGCTGAAGCTACCTCAGCTATAGACAAAAAAGGACACATCTTACAATGGCGCCCGAGCAGGGACCTCAATAGAGGTTAAACCAGAAAATCCGACCAGACCAGAAAACATCACCGTGCCGATTACCAGTTACCAGGACCCGAATACCGTTCACCAGCTACCCGCTTCCCGGATCATCGTATTCTTAAGACCCGTTACCGATACCGTCCCGTTTTTTAACTTAAGAATACTGATCACCGTTTACCTGGTAACACCGTCCGATTCCAGAAAACCATGGGTGAAGAAGAAAACAAGGATCAAGGCCAGCACTTGGAAGTTACGGAGCCTGACCCGTTTGCAAATTTGCATTGGATTTACCTGCTGCGAAAAAACGAACTTGTCGAGAAGTTGCAGGCAAGGGGGTTGCCCACCGATGGAAAACTAAAAGAGCTCCGACAATTGTTCAGCCAGAGCATCAAAGAAGCCAGAACTCGAGCTTCAACCCAGAACCTGTGTGCTGAGCTAGAGAAGCTCACACAAGACCGAGAATATGGTGATCCAGACTCTTCACCTGAACCAAAGACCGTTGAGCATAAAGATATCCAGACAAAACCACCAGTGAGGACGGAGCAAACCATCCCACCGTTGGGTGCATACGACGGAAGAAATAGTACAGTACCGGAACGCACCACATTACAACCAAACGTCTCTGAGGTAGTGAGACCATCTATAACCATTAATTCGCCAGGAGGTGCAACCGTCTCCACATATACCACCGCCGCTGAACGAACCTTCGTACCACATGACCGCACGGAGCGATTGGCTACGAGCTACAAAGCCGAAGTCATGAACACGGTACGCAAATGGGGTTTGAAGTTCGAGGGGTCAGGAAACCCGCTCGAATTTATCGAACGATTGGAGGAGCTGGCCAACTGCTATGACATCCCGCTCGACCATATTGTTTGGACATTTCCAGAAATTTTTCGTGGTAATGCTCTGGAGTGGCTCCGGGTGAATCGATCCACTTTCCAGACATGGTCTCAATTCCACAATTCGTTTGTACGGTTCTTCCTGCCCGCTCGGTACGTGCATAAACTAGAAGATGAGATCATGCGCAAGAAACAAGGCCCGCGGGAGAAGGCAAAGGAGTTCATTCGGGCAGCGCTCTACCTGATGAAACAACATCCCCGTATGAGCAATGAGGATAACCTAGAGCGGATTTATGATAGTCTGCGACCGGAATATAGGTTGTACATTAAACGCCGGGATTTCCAGACTATCGATGACCTGATGGAACTGGCCGAGGAGTACGAGTACATCCGGAGTGAAGACCGAACCGTCCGACCCAGTCCCGCCGTACCGACACCCGTTCCTGCCCGATGGACCCCACCAGAAAGAAGACCTGTGCAGTCAAGTTACGTTCCACCACCTCACCGCACCCCAACCGGCACCAGCACCGCATACGACAGAAATACGCATTGTTGGAGATGTAAGCAGCAAGGACACGACAAAGCCAATTGCAATCGCCCATTCCGCATGTTTTGTTCTTTTTGTGGAGAGGACGGGCGGTTATCAAAAGATTGCTCTTGCCACCCCTCTGTGTCTGCCATGCTGTCAACCGTTCCGCCCAATTCTGATCAATCCCGACTGAAGCCGTCGATGCCAGATTACGCTGAAAACGAGACTATTTCCATGCATGTACAAGGTCCCAGTACCATCCACCCGCTAACCAATCCAGACCTGTCACCAGAAGCCGAAGCAATAGATTCTGTGGATGGAGGTTACCATATTACGACCATAATGCAAATTACAAAAACAATAAGCAATTCGAACTCTTCTATGCAGAGTAACGATCTTGCTAAAGCTTTGAAAGTGCAGGCATCGACTTCAAAAGGAAATTCTGTGTCGCTGCCACCGCCGCCGGCTGATGAAATTTGTGCATCAACTCTATCCGCTGGTTCTGATGGAACTGATGTAAATAAATCAAATTCGGACGACTTAAACAATCCAGAGATTGTCACTGTTGATGGGGTTGCTGCTGCTGCTGCCGTTGCCGTTGCTGCTGCCAACGACGCTGACCCTGTTGTTGTTGTTGTGGTGGGGGATCGTGATGGTGTTGCTATTGCTGATGGTGTGGATGATGAAAGTGGTGCTGTTGGAGCTTCTAATGATGGTGTTTTAAATGTTGTAAGTGCACCTGCTTCGCCTTTGGCTGGCGTGGGTGTTGGTGCTGATGCTGAGACTCATGCCGGTACTTTTCATAGGATAAATGATAATGGTCATCGTTCTAAAAAAGCAATGTTTGGTACTGCTGCTGTTGTTGATGGGGAACTCACACTGCGGTCTATTCCTCGGCTGCGCTTTCTACATTTATCCCGTTTGGACAGCAATGTCACAGAAGATAATGTCATGGATTATGCTGCAGTTAAATTAAATATTCCCAAAAGCTCATTCCGTTGTACTAAGCTAATTAAAAAAGGCGCTGACTCTACTTCTCTTCGCTATGTCAACTTCAAGTTAGGGATTCCTGATAATTTATTCGACACGGCCTTGGATCCAACTATTTGGCCTGTTAATGTGCAAATTAAAAGATTTGTAAATTTTCGAAAGAAGGAAGACAATTCCAAGGTGAAATAATTAATAGATTTGCTGAAGCAACAAATAAAGACAAAAATCAAGTAAGCAACTCGTCGCCATCTTTATCGCAACTGCGTGTTTACTTTCAAAACGCTGGAGGTATAAGAACAAAATCTCATCAATTATTCACTTCATCATCACTTCATGAGTTCGACGTCATCGTCATTGTGGAGACTTGGCTAAATCCACACTTCCTCTCAACTGAATTCTTTGACACTTCTTATCAAGTATACCGGAAAGACCGCCCCCCTTCAACAGGTATGGACCGAGGCGGAGGTGTGCTGATAGCTGTAAGATCGAAGTTCAGCAGTAAGCAATGCAAATTATCAAACGATTCTGATGATATCGAGCAAATTTGTGTATGTGTAAGTTCTAAAGGTTTTTGCTCTAAGGATCTTTATTTTATTGTAAGCTATATTAGACCACGTAGTCCCATAGATGTATATTCTATTCACATATCTAATGTTATGTCTTTAGTTAGTGAATTGACGACTGATCAGTATCCTTGCATATTAGGCGACTTCAATCTTGGTGAAATCGATTGGTGCTTCTTAGATCAAGAACAAACATTAGTTCCATTTAACGTATATAAGGAAATTGAAAGTCTAGTCGTCGATTCATTAGCTTCACTTGATCTCTTTCAAATTAATTTTATTAAAAACTATCTGGGAAGAATTCTTGATCTTGTTTTTATTAATAATGATTTAAAATACTATATAGAAACTGTTCAATTCCCATTATTAAATAATTCTGTTCACCATATTGCATTTGAAATAATTCTTGAATTTTATGAATATGCACATGTTACACCTTTTGAAGAGAGAAAATTTAATTTTGTAAATGCCGATTTCATTGCATTAAATAACTTCTATAATACATTTCATTGGGAAAATATTTTTCAAAATGGTTCCCTTGCAGACATGTACACAAGTTTCAAAAGTATTCTTTTCGAAGGCATAGAACTTTTCACCCCAATTTTAAAAAAGAAGAAGACATTTAAGCTACCATGGCAAAACAGAAGGTTAAAGAATTTGGAAAATGTCAAAAACAAAGCATTCAAGCGTTTTAAATTAACAGGTCTCAATGAGGATGGTAATCGGTTCCGTCAACTCAGAAAGGAATTAGATTTTCTTAATCGTTTCTTGTATAGGCAATATATAAGTGCTACTGAATCAAACATAAAGGAAAATAGCAAATCATTCTGGGTTTTTATGAACTCAAAGCGCAAAAATGTTTCACAATTCCCACAGTCGATGGAATATGAAGATGAAAAATCTAATGACTTACAATCTTCTTGCCATCTTTTTGAAAAATTTTTTAAAGCTTCTTACAATAAAGACTCTATCGAAGATCTTAAGTCTATGTATTCAAATTTCGAGCCCTGCATCAGTTTTATGCTTCCGCAATTATCCAAAGATGAAGTTTTAGAAGCATTATGTGAAATTGATGTTTCAAAAAAAGCAGGCTATGATAAAATTCCACCCCTCCTCCTATCAAGATGTTCTTCATCTATTTGTTCTCCTCTCACGATCCTCTTTAACAAATCTCTCTTGTCAGGAGAGTTTGTTGACGAATGGAAAATATCGTTTATTAACCCAATCTATAAAAGTGGTTCCAAGCAATTAATTAAAAATTATAGGCCCATTTCGAAGCTATCAGCTATACCAAAACTTTTGGAAAAGATTATTACTGATAAGCTCTTTTTTTCTGTGAAGCATTTTTTATCGCCAAATCAACACGGTTTCATTAAAGGTCGCTCATCAACCACAAATCTTTGTCTTTTCACTAATTTTTGCTTAAACGAAATAGAAAAGGGGTACCAAGTTGATGTACTCTATACGGATTTTGTTAAAGCATTTGACCGAGTCCATCATGGTTTACTGCTTCATAAACTGAAGATGTTAGGCTGTGATAGTCGATTTCTTTTATGGTTGGATTTATACCTATCTAATAGAAAACAAATTGTCGACATAAATGGGCATTATTCAAATCCAATTAATGTTGTATCAGGTCTTCCTCAGGGAAGTCATCTAGGTCCACTGCTCTTCCTTCTATTTATCAATGATTTGCCTTCGACATTTCACAAATCAATTTGCTTAATGTACGCAGACGACGTTAAAATTTTGTATTCTATTCGTTCCATAAATGACTGTTTTAGCTTTCAGTTCGAAATAGATCTTTTTCTAGATTGGTGTAAATATAATCACCTGGAATTAAATTTTTCCAAATGTAAGATTTTTAGTGCAACTAGATCGCTGAACATTATCAATTATCTATATAAATTCAACCAAAATGCACTCTTAAGAGTTGAACTAGTGAAGGATCTTGGTGTATTTGTGGATTCTAAATTGGATTTCCGAGCGCATATCGATTTTATTGTATCTAAAGGTAATTCAATGCTTGGTTTTCTAAAACGAAACTCAAAAGATTTTAAAGATGCTTACACACTTAAAACCTTATTTAATTCATTAGTACTTCCTTATCTTGAATACTGTTCTATCATCTGGTGTCCATTTTATGAGAATGGGATTCAAAGAGTCGAGAGAATTCAGAGAAGATTCACGAGATTCGCACTTCAAAATTTGAACTGGGCTGGTGATATGCCGAGTTACACTTCAAGATGTGCACTTATTAATTTAAAAACGCTTGAGGTAAGAAGAAATACACAGAGCATAGTTTTTATTAAAGATATTCTCTCCAATCGAATAGATTCTATGGAATTATTGAGTTTAATTACGTTTTATGCCCCGGAGAGATCACTTCGGAACAGACGTGTACTATTTCATGTATCTGGTCATAGAACTAACTATGGTTTAAATGAGCCCATCTCGCGATCTTTAACATTGTTCAACTCCGTTTGTAATGAAGTCGACATTGTAATGAGTAGGGATCAATTCAAAAGAAATGTGTTAGATTTGTTAAGTTCTCGTTTGTAAACTTGTGAAATTATCACGAAATTGTCTTAACCACCATTGTGTAGTAACAAAATATATATGTTTATCTTTAAGTTTATTAGATGTATTAAATGTAATCAGCAGATTTTTAATCCATTGATGAAAATAAATAAATAAATAAATAATGCAAGCCGCCCAGGGTGAAAGTGAAGAGAGCCGGACGGATCCCCGTTGTTTCATACCCGTCCGTATCGGAGAGCAAACATGGAATGCTCTAATCGATACGGGAGCTACAAAGACGTTTATTAGTGCCGCATTGCGAAACACTCTGCGTCAGCTAAAAACCCCCGTCCGATACCAGCGTTCTGCAATACACTTAGCAAATGGGAATCTGATTGTCGCTAGGGAGCATTATCTAGCAACTCTACAGTTTGGCAAACAATCGGTGACTGGAGAGGTCTCGTTGCTAGAGGACCTTATGGAAGAAGCTGTGATCGGAATGGATTTTCTGAGGAAAGCAGGGTTAACCATGACATTGGAGGGTGTACCAATCGGCTGCGAGACTAACAGATTAGACGATTCCAGATCTGTGAAGCTGGGACTCATTGGTAGCAACAATTTAGACCCAAGTGACCAATCTCAGCTAAAAGAATTCTTGAGCAACGAGTTGCCTACATTCAACCGACCGTCACCCATGTGCAACGTTGCTGTTCGTACTATCCGTCTCAAAAACGAACAACCGTTTAAACAGTGCTACAACACCCGCAATCCTGCAATCACCGACGAAAGTCTCCGAGGACAAGGAGGATCAAGAGCGACTAGTGACCAGAAAACGAAACCGAAAATAATCGTCCAAAACGTAGAAAAGCTTCCTGACCACCCAACTCTGGTGGCTGATCTTCGAGGCCGAATCGATGTCCGCAAGGTGGAGAAACTACCAGAGTGTCCATCCCAAACTTGGCAGCAACAGGAAATCCATGCCAGACTAGCCGCAGCAGAAAACAATTGGAAAACGAGGCAAAAAGTTATGTACAAACCGACCGAGGAAGCACCGAAAGATTTCATACCGATTCCCCGTACTACAATTGACTCTCAATCGTTGTCGTGCCAGGCAAAACGAACGGTTACACCAAAATGTGTACAATTTAGCAAGGCGCCGCCGTCAAAGAAGTTGACAGCGGTAAGCTCCTCTCACATCGCTTCAGCCAGCCCACCGATACCAGAAGATCCCTTTGCAGGGCTAGACCTAATGACTCATCACCGTTTCCGTCCTTATTATCGCCGGCAAAGTTTTTTCATAAAACTCTCCTTTGGTAGCATCCATGTCTGGATACACAAACCAGGCACAGCAACCTTGACTTTTGGTGCTCAAACCAAAATTGTGAATTTTCCAGTCCAGTTGAAGTCAAGGAAGAACAAGTAAAGGTTGTTTAGGAATTTTAAGTTAGAATTATTTCCGTTTTGATATTTTTGAATTATGGAATTATATTTATTTTGTTGCATAAAAACCAACAAATTGTTAGTTAGTAGTTAGTGAGTTATACTTTTGTTACTTTATGAATTAACTTTATAACCCATAAAAAAAAAAACCTGAATTAAAAAAAAAAAAAAAAAATAAACCTGAAACAGAATTTTTTTAGAACGAGAAAGTCCTCGTCCACCGAAGGAGGAGGAGAGTGTGACGAAGTCACCTTTTTCTTTTTCCCTCCACCGCTATCGTTTAATATGAACATATTCGTTCAAAGCCACCTCCAACCCGCACCCCTGTAGTGGCTACCTCACTACAGCTTAATATAGTCTCTGAGGTCACATGACTATGTATTCGCAAACCAGTAGCGTTTTACATGTGAATTTGTATTTTGTGTTTATAATTCACACTGAGTTATTGTTGATATATTCCATAAAGGAATGTGATTTAGCACATTGAAATTCGAGGAAAATCTCGATGGTGATTTATAGGAATACTATTCAGAGCCAAAGACTTTTCTCCACTACCGGAACACCAGGGGTACGCAGTGTACCGAGAGATTCCTACTATTTTGAAGCTGTGCTTTCACGAGTGCAGCAGAATATTCATCCTGTCCGTTTTCCTTACCGTTCCTACATTCCTAAATTCCTACCGATCCAATACCTTTCTTGTAGTCGAGATCTATCTCGCATTTAGCCGTACATTCGTACGTGTAATAGCCGGACATGGGTTCCGTGTAATAGCCGGACATTGGTTCCGTGTAATAGCCGGACATTGGTTCCGTGTAATAGCCGGACATTGGTTCCGTGTAATAGCCGGACATTGGTTCCGTGTAATAGCCGGACATTGGTTCCGTGTAATAGCCGGACATTGGTTCCGTGTAATAGCCGGACATTGTTCCGTGTAATAGCCGGACATTGGTTCTGTGTAATAGCCGGACATTGGTTCCGTGTAATAGCCGGACATTGGTTCCGTGTAATAGCCGGACATTGGTTCCGTGTAATAGCCGGACATTGGTTCCGTGTAATAGCCGGACATTGGTTCCGTGTAATAGCCGGACATTGGTTCCGTGTAATAGCCGGACATTGGTTCCGTGTAATAGCCGGGCATTGATTCCGTGAAATAGCCGGACATTGGTTCCGTGTAATAGCCGGACATTGGTTCCGTGTAATAGCCGGACATTGGTTCCGTGTAATAGCCGGGCATTGGTTCCGTGTAATAGCCGGACATTGGTTCCACCGTCCCTGCTCGGGCGCCATTGTAAGATGTGTCCTTTTTTGTCTATAGCTGAGGTAGCTTCAGCAGTTCCAGGGTCAGCCGAAGAAAAGACGTAAAACTCCGGTTAAGGAAAATAACACTTTATTTATTACCTTTAGTTCAATAGGTTTTAGGTTACAAACAGAAGTTAAGTTATTTATTACAAATATACGTTATATAATCCAAACAATATTTACAGGTTCAGTTTAGCAAATATATTTTATATAATTCAATTAATATTTATAGGTTCAGTTAAGCAAATATATTTTATATAATCCAAATTATAATATAATGAACACAACAATTCTGTAAGCTTAAGTCTAACTTATAACTATATTCACGGAACCAATGTCCGGCTATTACACGGAACCAATGTCCGGCTACTACACGGAACCAATGTCCGGCTATTACACGGAACCAATGTCCGGCTATTACACGGAACCAATGTCCGGCTATTACACGGAACCAATGCCCGGCTATTACACGGAACCAATGTCCGGCTATTACACGGAACCAGTGTCCGGCTATTACACGGAACCAATGTCCGGCTATTACACGGAACCAATGTCCGGCTATTACACGGAACCAATGTCCGGCTATTACACGGAACCAATGTCCGGCTATTACACGGAACCAATGTCCGGCTATTACACGGAACCAATGCCCGGCTATTACACGGAACCAATGTCCGGCTATTACACGGAACCAATGCCCGGCTATTACACGGAACCAATGTCCGGCTATTACACGGAACCAATGTCCGGCTGTTACACGGAACCAATGCCCGGCTATTACACGGAACCAATGTCCGGCTATTACACGGAACCAATGCCCGGCTATTACACGGAACCAATGTCCGGCTATTACACGGAACCAATGTCCGGCTATTACACGGAACCAATGCCCGGCTATTACACGGAACCAATGTCCGGCTATTACACGGAACCAATGCCCGGCTATTACACGGAACCAATGCCCGGCTATTACACGGAACCAATGTCCGGCTATTACACGGAACCAATGCCCGGCTATTACACGGAACCAATGTCCGGCTATTACACGGAACCAATGCCCCCGTCCGATACCAGCGTTCTGCAATACACTTAGCAAATGGGAATCTGATTGTCGCTAGGGAGCATTATCTAGCAACTCTACAGTTTGGCAAACAATCGGTGACTGGAGAGGTCTCGTTGCTAGAGGACCTTATGGAAGAAGCTGTGATCGGAATGGATTTTCTGAGGAAAGCAGGGTTAACCATGACATTGGAGGGTGTACCAATCGGCTGCGAGACTAACAGATTAGACGATTCCAGATCTGTGAAGCTGGGACTCATTGGTAGCAACAATTTAGACCCAAGTGACCAATCTCAGCTAAAAGAATTCTTGAGCAACGAGTTGCCTACATTCAACCGACCGTCACCCATGTGCAACGTTGCTGTTCGTACTATCCGTCTCAAAAACGAACAACCGTTTAAACAGTGCTACAACACCCGCAATCCTGCAATCACCGACGAAAGTCTCCGAGGACAAGGAGGATCAAGAGCGACTAGTGACCAGAAAACGAAACCGAAAATAATCGTCCAAAACGTAGAAAAGCTTCCTGACCACCCAACTCTGGTGGCTGATCTTCGAGGCCGAATCGATGTCCGCAAGGTGGAGAAACTACCAGAGCGTCCATCCCAAACTTGGCAGCAACAGGAAATCCATGCCAGACTAGCCGCAGCAGAAAACAATTGGAAAACGAGGCAAAAAGTTATGTACAAACCGACCGAGGAAGCACCGAAAGATTTCATACCGATTCCCCGTACTACAATTGACTCTCAATCGTTGTCGTGCCAGGCAAAACGAACGGTTACACCAAAATGTGTACAATTTAGCAAGGCGCCGCCGTCAAAGAAGTTGACAGCGGTAAGCTCCTCTCACATCGCTTCAGCCAGCCCACCGATACCAGAAGATCCCTTTGCAGGGCTAGACCTAATGACTCATCACCGTTTCCGTCCTTATTATCGCCGGCAAAGTTTTTTCATAAAACTCTCCTTTGGTAGCATCCATGTCTGGATACACAAACCAGGCACAGCAACCTTGACTTTTGGTGCTCAAACCAAAATTGTGAATTTTCCAGTCCAGTTGAAGTCAAGGAAGAACAAGTAAAGGTTGTTTAGGAATTTTAAGTTAGAATTATTTCCGTTTTGATATTTTTGAATTATGGAATTATATTTATTTTGTTGCATAAAAACCAACAAATTGTTAGTTAGTAGTTAGTGAGTTATACTTTTGTTACTTTATGAATTAACTTTATAACCCATAAAAAAAAAAACCTGAATTAAAAAAAAAAAAAAAAAATAAACCTGAAACAGAATTTTTTTAGAACGAGAAAGTCCTCGTCCACCGAAGGAGGAGGAGAGTGTGACGAAGTCACCTTTTTCTTTTTCCCTCCACCGCTATCGTTTAATATGAACATATTCGTTCAAAGCCACCTCCAACCCGCACCCCTGTAGTGGCTACCTCACTACAGCTTAATATAGTCTCTGAGGTCACATGACTATGTATTCGCAAACCAGTAGCGTTTTACATGTGAATTTGTATTTTGTGTTTATAATTCACACTGAGTTATTGTTGATATATTCCATAAAGGAATGTGATTTAGCACATTGAAATTCGAGGAAAATCTCGATGGTGATTTATAGGAATACTATTCAGAGCCAAAGACTTTTCTCCACTACCGGAACACCAGGGGTACGCAGTGTACCGAGAGATTCCTACTATTTTGAAGCTGTGCTTTCACGAGTGCAGCAGAATATTCATCCTGTCCGTTTTCCTTACCGTTCCTACATTCCTAAATTCCTACCGATCCAATACCTTTCTTGTAGTCGAGATCTATCTCGCATTTAGCCGTACATTCGTACGTGTAATAGCCGGACATGGGTTCCGTGTAATAGCCGGACATTGGTTCCGTGTAATAGCTGGACATTGGTTCCGTGTAATAGCCGGACATTGGTTCCGTGTAATAGCCGGACATTGGTTCCGTGTAATAGCCGGACATTGGTTCCGTGTAATAGCCGGACATTGGTTCCGTGTAATAGCCGGACATTGTTCCGTGTAATAGCCGGACATTGGTTCCGTGTAATAGCCGGACATTGGTTCCGTGTAATAGCCGGACATTGGTTCCGTGTAATAGCCGGACATTGGTTCCGTGTAATAGCCGGACATTGGTTCCGTGTAATAGCCGGACATTGGTTCCGTGTAATAGCCGGACATTGGTTCCGTGTAATAGCCGGACATTGGTTCCGTGTAATAGCCGGGCATTGATTCCGTGAAATAGCCGGACATTGGTTCCGTGTAATAGCCGGACATTGGTTCCGTGTAATAGCCGGACATTGGTTCCGTGTAATAGCCGGGCATTGGTTCCGTGTAATAGCCGGACATTGGTTCCACCGTCCCTGCTCGGGCGCCATTGTAAGATGTGTCCTTTTTTGTCTATAGCTGAGGTAGCTTCAGCAGTTCCAGGGTCAGCCGAAGAAAAGACGTAAAACTCCGGTTAAGGAAAATAACACTTTATTTATTACCTTTAGTTCAATAGGTTTTAGGTTACAAACAGAAGTTAAGTTATTTATTACAAATATACGTTATATAATCCAAACAATATTTACAGGTTCAGTTTAGCAAATATATTTTATATAATTCAATTAATATTTATAGGTTCAGTTAAGCAAATATATTTTATATAATCCAAATTATAATATAATGAACACAAGAATTCTGTAAGCTTAAGTCTAACTTATAACTATATTCACGGAACCAATGTCCGGCTATTACACGGAACCAATGTCCGGCTACTACACGGAACCAATGTCCGGCTATTACACGGAACCAATGTCCGGCTATTACACGGAACCAATGTCCGGCTATTACACGGAACCAATGCCCGGCTATTACACGGAACCAATGTCCGGCTATTACACGGAACCAGTGTCCGGCTATTACACGGAACCAATGTCCGGCTATTACACGGAACCAATGTCCGGCTATTACACGGAACCAATGTCCGGCTATTACACGGAACCAATGTCCGGCTATTACACGGAACCAATGTCCGGCTATTACACGGAACCAATGACCGGCTATTACACGGAACCAATGTCCGGCTATTACACGGAACCAATGCCCGGCTATTACACGGAACCAATGTCCGGCTATTACACGGAACCAATGTCCGGCTGTTACACGGAACCAATGCCCGGCTATTACACGGAACCAATGTCCGGCTATTACACGGAACCAATGCCCGGCTATTACACGGAACCAATGTCCGGCTATTACACGGAACCAATGTCCGGCTATTACACGGAACCAATGCCCGGCTATTACACGGAACCAATGTCCGGCTATTACACGGAACCAATGCCCGGCTATTACACGGAACCAATGCCCGGCTATTACACGGAACCAATGTCCGGCTATTACACGGAACCAATGCCCGGCTATTACACGGAACCAATGTCCGGCTATTACACGGAACCAATGCCCGGCTATTACACGGAACCAATGCCCGGCTATTACACGGAACCAATGTCCGGCTATTACACGGAACCAATGTCCGGCTGTTACACGGAACCAATGCCCGGCTATTACACGGAACCAATGCCCGGCTATTACACGGAACCAATGTCCGGCTATTACACGGAACCAATGTCCGGCTATTACACGGAACCAATGCCCGGCTATTACACGGAACCAATGTCCGGCTATTACACGGAACCAATGCCCGGCTATTACACGTACGAATGTACGGCTAAATGCGAGATAGATCTCGACTACAAGGAAGGTATAGGATCGGTAGGAATTTAGGAACGGTAAGGAAAACGGACAGGATAAATATTCTGCTGCACTCGTAAAAGCACAGCTTCAAAATATTAGGAATCTCTCGGTACACTGCGTACCCCTGGTGTTCCGGTATTGGAGAAAAGTCTTTGGCTCTGAATAGTATTCCTATAAATCACCATCGAGATTTTCCTCGAATTTCAATGTGCTTAATAACTTTCCTTTATGGAATATATCCACAATGACTGAGTGTGAATTATAAACACGAAATACAAATTCACATGTAAAACGCTACTGGTTTGCGAATACATAGTCATGTGACCTCAGACACTATATTAAGCTGTAGTGTGGTAGCCACTACAGGGGTGCGGGTTGGGGAATGCCTTCGTCACTGTGGCTATGAACGACTGTGTTTATAATAATTGATAGCGGTGGGAAAAGAAAAAGGTTTTTGTGGTTGTGAACGACTATGTTCATATTAAATGATGGCGGTGGAGGGAAAGAAAAAGGTGACTTCGTCACACTCTCCTCCCCCTTCGGTGGACGAGGACTTTCTCGTTCTAAAAGAAATTCTGTTTCAGGTTTATATATATATATTTTTTTTTTTTTTTTTTTTTTTTTTTTTTTTTAATTCAGGTTTTTTTTCAATTCAGGTTTTTTTTATGGGTTATAAAGTTAATTCATAAAATAACAAAAGTATAACTCACTAGCTACTAACTAACTATTTGTTGGTTTTTATGCAACAAAATAA
Organism: Platycheirus albimanus; assembly: GCA_916050605.2. Lineage (NCBI taxonomy): Eukaryota > Metazoa > Arthropoda > Insecta > Diptera > Syrphidae > Platycheirus > Platycheirus albimanus. The sequence continues at coordinate 342,887,816 of OU696696.1, forward strand.
ATATAATTCCATAATTCAAAAATATTAAAACGGAAATAATTCTAACTTAAAATTCCTAAACAACCTTTACTTGTTATTCCTTGACTTCAACTGGACTGGAAAATTCACAATTTTGGTTTGAGCACCAAAAGTCAAGGTTGCTGTGCCTGGTTTGTGTATCCAGACATGGATGCTACCAAAGGAGAGTTTTATGAAAAAACTTTGCCGGCGATAATAAGGACGGAAACGGTGATGAGTCATTATGTCTATCCCTGCAAAGGGATCTTCTGGTATCGGTGGGCTGGGTGAAGCGATGTGAGAGGAGCTTACCGCTGTCAACGTCTTTGACGGCGGCGCCTTGTTAACTTGTACACATTTTGGTGTAACCGTTCGTTTTGCCTGGCACGACGATTGAGGGTCAATTGTAGTACGGGGAATCGGTATGAAATCTTTCGGTGCTTCCTCGGTCGGTTTGTACATAACTTTTTGCCTCGTTTTCCAATTGTTCTCTGCTGCGGCTAGTCTGGCATGGATTTCCTGTTGCTGCCAAGTTTGGGATGGGCGCTCTGGTAGTTTCTCCACCTTGCGGACATCGATTCGGACTCGAAGATCAGCCACTAGAGTTGGGTGGTCAGGAAGCTTTTCTACGTTTTGGACGATTATGTTCGGTTTCGTTTTCTGCTCACTAGTCGCTCTTGATCCTCCTTGTCCTCGGAGACTTTCGTCGGTGATTGCAGGATTGCGGGTGTTGTAGCACTGTTTAAACGGTTGTTCGTTTTTGAGACGGATAGTACGAACAGCAATGTTGCACATGGGTGACGGTCGGTTGAATGTAGGCAACTCGTTGCTCAAGAATTGGTCACTTGGGTCTAAATTGTTGCTACCAATGAGTCCCAGCTTCACGGATCTGGAATCGTCTAATCTGTTAGTCTCGCAGCCGATTGGTACACCCTCCAATGTCATGGTTAACCCTGCTTTCCTCAGAAAATCCATTCCGATCACAGCTTCCTCCATAAGGTCCTCTAGCAACGAGACCTCTCCAGTCACCGATTGTTTGCCAAACTGTAGAGTTGCTAGATAATGCTCCCTAGCGACAATCATATTCCCATTTGCTAAGTGTATTGCAGAACGCTGGTATCGGACGGGGGTTTTTAGTTGACGCAGAGTGTTTCGCAATGTGGGACTAATAAACGTCTTTGTAGCTCCCGTATCGATTAGAGCATTCCATGTTTGCTCTCCGATACGGACGGGTAAGAAACAACGGGGATCCGTCCGGCTCTCTTCACTTTCACCCTGGGCGGCTTGCATTATGGTCGTAATATGGTAATCTCCATCCACCAAAATCTCGATGGTGATTTATAGGAATACTATTCAGAGCCAAAGACTTTTCTCCAATACCGGAACACCAGGGGTACGCAGTGTACCGAGAGATTCCTAATATTTTGAAGCTGTGCTTTTGCGAGTGCAGCAGAATATTTATCCTGTCCGTTTTCCTTACCGTTCCTAAATTCCTACCGATCCTATACCTTCCTTGTAGTCGAGATCTATCTCGCATTTAGCCGTACAGTCGTACGTGTAATAGCCGGACATTGGTTCCGTGTAATAGCCGGGCATTGGTTCCGTGTAATAGCCGGACATTGGTTCCGTGTAATAGCCGGGCATTGGTTCCGTGTAATAGCCGGGCATTGGTTCCGTGTAATAGCCGGACATTGGTTCCGTGTAATAGCCGGGCATTGGTTCCGTGTAATAGCCGGACATTGGTTCCGTGTAATAGCCGGACATTGGTTCCGTGTAATAGCCGGACATTGGTTCCGTGTAATAGCCGGACATTGGTTCCGTGTAATAGCCGGACATTGGTTCCGTGTAATAGCCGGACATTGGTTCCGTGTAATAGCCGGACATTGGTTCCGTGTAATAGCCGGGCATTGGTTCCGTGTAATAGCCGGACATTGGTTCCGTGTAATAGCCGGGCATTGGTTCCGTGTAATAGCCGGACATTGGTTCCGTGTAATAGCCGGATATTGGTTCCGTGTAATAGCCGGGCATTGGTTCCGTGTAATAGCCGGGCATTGGTTCCGTGTAATAGCCGGACATTGGTTCCGTGTAATAGCCGGACATTGGTTCCGTGTAATAGCCGGACATTGGTTCCGTGTAATAGCCGGGCATTGGTTCCGTGTAATAGCCGGACATTGGTTCCGTGTAATAGCCGGGCATTGGTTCCGTGTAATAGCCGGACATTGGTTCCGTGTAATAGCCGGACATTGGTTCCGTGTAATAGCCGGACATTGGTTCCGTGTAATAGCCGGGCATTGGTTCCGTGTAATAGCCGGACATTGGTTCCGTGTAATAGCCGGACATTGGTTCCGTGTAATAGCCGGGCATTGGTTCCGTGTAATAGCCGGACATTGGTTCCGTGTAATAGCCGGACATTGGTTCCGTGAATATAGTTATAAGTTAGACTTAAGCTTACAGAATTCTTGTGTTCATTATATTATAATTTGGATTATATAAAATATATTTGCTAAATTGAACCTGTAAATATTGTTTGGATTATATAACGTATATTTGTAATAAATAACTTAACTTCTGTTTGTAACCTAAAACCTATTGAACTAAAGGTAATAAATAAAGTGTTATTTTCCTTAACCGGAGTTTTACGTCTTTTCTTCGGCTGACCCTGGAACTGCTGAAGCTACCTCAGCTATAGACAAAAAAGGACACATCTTACAATGGACACATCGGACATTGGTTCCGTGTAATAGCCGGACATTGGTTCCGTGTAATAGCCGGACATTGGTTCCGTGTAATAGCCGGGCATTGGTTCCGTGAAATAGCCGGACATTGGTTCCGTGTAATAGCCGGACATTGGTTCCGTGTAATAGCCGGACATTGGTTCCGTGTAATAGCCGGGCATTGGTTCCGTGAATATAATTATAAGTTAAGATCTAAGATTAAAGAATTCCTGTTAAATATTATTTGGATTATATAACGTATATTTGCTATACCGAATCTATGTACATTATTTGAATTATATAATTTATATTTGTAATAAATAATTAACTTCTGTTTGTAACCTAAATCTATTGAATTACAAGGTAATAAATAAAGTGTTATTTTCCTTAACCGGAGTTTTACGTCTTTTCTTCGGCTGACCCTGGAACTGCTGAAGCTACCTCAGCTATAGACAAAAAAGGACACCTCTTACAATGGCTACTTGCATGTGTTTGTGTGGTACGTGTTTTGTGACTATATACTGTTTGGTTATTTTTATGTACTGGTTCTAGGAATTGTGTGTGTTTATTTTATTTGATTGTGTTATTTTATGATTTCGGTGTGGTTTTTCTTATTCAAACTCAGAATAAGATTTCAAGATTTGTGAAAAAAAGTGTAAAATGAAATTACTTTCCCTAAATTTGGTTTGTTATAATAAGTGGTAGTTTGGTATATTATGGGTGGAAGCATTTCATACGTAGGTAAAAATTAATAAAGCTGTAAGGCCCTGTTATGTAAAAAAAAATACAATACATAATTAGAAACAGTAGTGTTTCAAAATAAAACGATTTCAAATTTAGGCAGAGCTTCAGCGTAAGATACTTTATTTTATACAATGAACAATTCTGAACAATTTACAAGGGGTTTTTATAATTCTGTTTTATTACTTCAGCAAAAATAGAGACATTGAACTTGAATATTTATGGGAAAAATAATGAAAGGTGTTATGAATAAAATAATCTGAAAAATTATTATTTGAAGGAAGGCAAATGCAATATGAGTTATATGAGTTTTATGAATAAATCCTGAGTTTAACATTTTGTATCCATTTTGCATTTTTATATATACCTACGCTTTATAGAACATTGAAAATAAAATAAAATAAAATAAAATATTATAAAATCAACCAACTTAGCAATAATTATGAACTTATTGAATTATTGATTCAAAATAGGTTTTTATAGCCTTATAATAAAAATAAATATAAATATTTTGGCACAACAGCTCCAAGCGTGGCCTGGACCTGTGACTTACACTCTCAACCATTCCTGTGTGTGCGTTGATATTCTGGTGGAATGGAAGGGTTATAATATAAGAAGAGAAATATTAAGTTTTGGTTTTTATTGATTATAAATATTTAATACCAAATAAAACTGATGTATTTAAGTTAGCCTGACCCCTTTCTTAGGTAGTGTGGTTCGAAATTGACGGTGTCCCATTTCTGAGTTTAATAAGTTAATGATTTTTATTTTTATTAAAAAATGTTGGTACATATTTGGTTTGAATACAAGATGACTATTCTTTTCAGAAAACGGGTTCCGATAAAAATCATTGTCTTGGATCTGTTCAGGTAGTTTCTTTAGGAAGAGGTAAAAAAGGATTTAGGTAGTAGGTACGTAATCTATCATAAAAAAATAATAGATTTTATTTTTGCAGAGTTATTCCACTACTTAGTTTTTATATGAATTAACAAAAACTACCTAAAACAATTAAAATTAATCCATACAAATTATAAAGTTTGGTTAACTGTAATAATAAGTGGATTACTAATGCAAAATAATAGGTACCTACGTGTTGGTTTTTTTATGAAACCTACCTTCCTAGATTGAGGACAAAGTCTGTAAAATCCTTACACTTGGATTCCAATGGTACCTTAAATAAACACACCACACAGTTGGTCTTCTTATTTTTGATTATTATATTTTCCCAATTCTTAATTCTATTTATATACTTAATTCTACTACCTTATTAGGTCAAATCGATTAAAAACAATTATTAGGTAGGTCAGTAAAAATGCATTCACAACAAATGCTTGCATTTTAGCCGACCTACATAATATTGTTTTTAGTTTTGTGCCATATCAGCATATCGACCCATGAAGCAATATAACAAAACGCGGAATAATAAAAACAATTATTAAGTAGGTCAGCAAGAATGGATTCATAGCAATGCTTGCATTTTAGCCGACCTACACAATATTGTTTTTAATTTGCGTAATGTTGATATCATCAACATTGCCGATTTACCAATATTGTGTAACCTTTTGTTGATATCGTCAACAAAGTCCTTTTTTATAGCTCTTCCGAAAGTAACTAGCTTAGCATATATGCAAGATAATAATTTTTATTGGAACCTGAGGTTTATGATTACAATAGTTATTTTGTATTTAAGCAACTGAATAGTTTTTATTTGTTTCATTTACAAAACAATTGCGTGGCACTAAGCACTTTACTTGTTTCTCTGTGCTATTTTTTTTAAACATTGAAAAAAAATACTAACATTTTTCAAATCTATTTAAAAATCATTAACTATTAAAACAAAGATATGGGACGCCGTCAAGTTCGAACCAGACCACTTAGCAAACTACATAAGAAAAGGGTCAGAAGTGGTCATTTAAAAAAGACGTAAGTTATATTTACTATTCAAAAAAATTAATAACACTCAATACATATTAATACGTAAACTAAATATTTCTATTATTTTTTAACATTCCACACAAATAGTAAGGAATCACGATTGGAAGCAAATGCTGATGGAAATATTTCTTTTGCAGAAGAAACTCCTCATAAAGCCGAATATCAAATGAATGAAGAAATTCCAGATATGGTAGATGTTTTCGAAATTATCTCGCACATAGACTCTTCGGAAACATGAAGACAATGATAACAGAAAAGGAATCTCCTGCAATTGCCAATAATACGGACATCGAAGGACGAAGAATTGTTGAAATAGAATTTTTTTTCAATTTGTTAAAAACAATTGATCAACATTGTCCTCAGTTCGGTTGCAGTTTAAAAAACTTCTCGATAATTAAAGAGATAAGAACCGGTTTTGACAGTGAAATAGTTTTAAAGTGCAACATGTGCAACATTGAATGTAGAGTACCGTTGAATAAAAAATCTAACGATAAACTTGACGTCAACACAGCCGCTGTGCTTGGAATAACAAGTATAGGTTGTGGATATTCCCAGCTTGAAACATTTTCGTCAGTTCTAAACTTACCTTGTCTCTCTTTTAATAAATACCATGAAGTCGAAAAAACAGCTGGAAGAACTTGGAAAGACGTAGCAGACAAGAACATGCTACTTGCTGTGAAAGAAGAAGCTGAAGCTGCACGAGAACGCGGTGATGTTGATCCGGTTGACGGAGTACCATTTATAACCGTTGTGACAGACGCCTGCTGGAGCAAAAGATCATATAGGAAGAACTTTTCCGCTTTATCAGGAGCAGCCGTTGTCGTAGGACTTCATACCGGAAAGGTTATATCGTTGGGTGTGAAAAACAAATACTGTGTTGTATGTGCCCGAAGAGGATTACAGAATAGCACCGAACATGTATGTACTAGAACCTATGAGGGACCTTCAGCTCTTATGGAATCTGACATTTTAGTTGAAGCTTTTAAGTGCATTGTCGAAAAGCGAGGACTAAGATATCTAACTTGCTTGCTGATGGAGATAGCAGTTCATTCAAAAAAATTACAGAAAGCGATCCATACAACGAAAGGAAAGGGGTTAAAACTAAATATTAAGGTTCAAGTAAGTAAAATTGAATGCTGCAATCATTTAATGAGGAACTTCAGAAACAAGCTGGAAGCTGTTTCCAAAGGCAACAAAACTGGTCCGAAAGGCGCTCTTACCAAAAACTTGGAACGCATGCGAAAAGCCATTTTGAGCTCATTAAAATATAGACGGAACAACAGTGAAACAAAAGAAAGCTTCCTTTTAGCAATTAAAAATGATATTGGAAACGTAATTCATCATGTTTTTGGAGACCACGAAAAATGTCCAACCTACATAAAGGATAACTGCAATATTATGGAAACCAATTTGATACCTCTTATGGTGAAAGATGGAATTTATGAGTCAATTATGGCTCCAACTAAAAGACTTATTTGGAATTCTGAGAGTCTTCTTCTTGGAAACACAAACAACCTAGCTGAGCATTTCAACTCGACAGTGGCCAAACTAGTTGGGGGTAAAAGAATAAATTTTTCACTGGGCAGTGGATACTCGGACCGGTAAGTAATTTTAACCAAAACGTGTAATGTGTTTTTAACAGACATTTTTTTTATTCTATAGGTGCTTTGCTGCTGTTCAATTCAACGCGAAGACTCAAATATCGGAACTATATAGACAAGTTTATAAAACCAGCCCAAGAACCAGAATCAGGGAACTTGAATTAAGTCGACTGCGCAACAATGAACGAGGAAGGAAAAGGAAAGTGTACAGCAAGCGCAAAACCTTTCTCAGAATAAACCGTGCTCTTACTGGAAGAGATATTGGCTATGGATATGGTTTTAGACAGCCAGACATGGGACCGGAACAATTGGCTGCTGAACAGGAAATTATTCTAAAAAGGCTTGAAGACAACCAAAAGAATCACTTCCTCTTACAACAGCAAACAATGGGTCAATAAACAACACCAAATGGTCTGAGACGAGGAAATATATTTTGACTGCTTCTGCTTTCGGTACCATCTGCAAAGCTAAGAAATTCGAGGGCCATGTAAAAAGGATCGCTCATCCACAGGAAATTTTTACAAATTCTATAAACCAAGGGAAAATAAGTGAAGACGAGGCAAGACTACAGCTTGAGAGACAACTTGGCCAGAAAATTAAAGGTAGTGGGTTATTCGTTGACGAAGAATTTTCTTACCTTGGAGCTTCACCAGATGGAATCAGAGACAAAAACACTATTTGCGAAATAAAATGTCCTTTTTCTATTGCTGGATTGGATCCGATTGTTGCTATCGAAACCAAAAGACTTAAATACATCACAGTTTCCGATGATGGTTGCATAACTGGTCTTAGTAAGAGCCATATATATTATTACCAAATTCAAGGACAGTTACATATTTCCAAGAGGAACGTTTGTGTGTTTGCAATTTGGACTAGCAGCAAATATGATCTTTACATTGAAAGAATAGAAAAAGATGATGAATTTTGGAAAAAACAAATGGTAAGCAAACTTTCATCTTTTTATAAAGATTGGCTTTTGCCGGAGCTTGCAGATTCCCGCATCCCTCGTGGTATGAAAGTACGAACTCGCAAAACAAACAATGGAAATAATATAGATAGTACTTGAACTTCTGATTATTTTACATAAATGTTAGTAGAAAAAAAACATATTTTCATGTTCTGTTCGTGGACTAGGCCTATAGGGGAAACCACACAAAAAAACGCGCCGATTGTCTTACCCCATGGGTGGTGTGGAAAAAGACCCCATATTATAAAAAATATATAATCAAAGAAAATTAATTTAATATGTACTCCTACTCGTACATAAAATTACTTATGTATGTACATAATCAAATAATTATAAAACCTACTTATTTTTCAAAATTGGAGGTTCATTTCAAAACAACCATTGAAATCTAGAGTTTTAAATTCAAACTACAATAAAATGGTGATGATTCCTATTCTACCCATTTTTATTCATAACACCTGTAAATTGACCTATCAATTTTGTTTTTGTTATTGTATTCGACGGCGCCGCTTCGGTGGGTCCTACCTGTTTTTTAACTTAAATACCTAAAGATAAATACCTACATTGCAATAAAAGAAATTATATATCTTTAGGTACCACCTACATGGCTGGGTGCTGTATGAATAGGGTAGGCCCTGATTGGTATCAACATGGCGATGCCCAGCGTTGCAACTGTCTCATACGCATCAATTGTGCTTATTTTACCTCCAAGTGGTAGCCATCGGGTACTGGTCTTGTCCACCCGGACTTGACTTGCTGAACTTATAAGCGCGAGTGTTGATCACAGAAAAATAGCAACACTATAATTGCCCTGCCATAAAACTCCTCTGTTTCTCTTGTTGGGTAGCAGTTTATTCTGTACGAACCCCTCAGAAAGCAAGCGAGCGGCGGATGAGCTTCCAATTAAGTGAACCAACGGCGACGCTTACAGACAATATGGTAGGCACCCCATTGAGCTACTTCGACATATTCGGAGCTCAGGTCTTTGGGTCCTTTCACTACTATTAGTCAGGGTAGTGAAATAGAGAAGGTGGCGGATGAGCCCATATAGGACCAACGGTAGCTCTCACATCCCCGTAGTGGGTTACTGACTCTGGATTTTCTCCAGCTCCTTTTGTCCAAGGAGAGCAGCATAGGGCCTGGTCCCCCAGGTTGGGGGTTGTGCGTCGGGGTAACTTCCCTACCACGTGAAAAAATTCATAGTTCCGAAACAACCAATTGCCTCGGATATGGATGACCCTACTGATGACGACCCTAGCAAACGAAACAAGGACAACGAATTTCGGTTCTGCACGTGGAATGTCCGGACCCTTAACAGACCACGTGCAGCCGAACAATTAGTGGAAGCCCTAGATGGTGTCAAAGCCGACATCACAGCCATCCAAGAAGTGTGATGGGATGGTGAAGGCACAAGGAGGATGAAAAACTGTGACATCTACTACGGCAAGTGCTACAGGACAAGAAACCAGCGGCTATTTGGATGCGGATTTGTGATCAGAGGAAGGCTTAGGCAAGAAGTCTTGGGGTTTCGTGGCATAAGCGAACGCATTGTCACAATCCGCATTAAATCCAAATTCAGCAACATCTCGCTGATCTGCGTCCACGCCCCCACGGAGGAAAAAGATGACACGACCAAAGAAGAATTCTACGATCTTCTCGAGAAGACGTATGATGAATGCCCGAAGTACGACACTAAGTTTATTCTTGGTGACTTCAACGCCAAAATCGGAAAGGAGGGTAACTTTGGCTCGACAGTCGGAAAGCATAGCCTGCACGACAACACTTCCGGTAACGGACACAGGCTAATCGACTTTGCTGCGGGGCGAAGTGTCATCTTAGCTAGCACATACTTCCCACACCTCAATATTCACAAGGGGACCTGGCGGTCTCCTGATCAAAATACCGTCAACCAAATTGATCACATTGCGATTGATAGCAGACATGCGTCCAGTGTCATGGATGTCCGCACTTTCCGAGGGGCCAACATAGACTCGGACCACTACCTTGTTGTAGCTAAAGTGCGAATGCGGATCTCCACCAGACCGCAGAACCGAACATCCACTGTGAGAAAGTTTGATGTTGCTAAGTTACAATCGCAAGAGACCGCCACAACCTTTGCCAATCATGTCTCCTCTTATCTCTTGACAAGCCCGGCGCCTGCACCAAACCCAGAGGCCCAGTGGCAACATTGCAAAATGGCCATCAAAACCGCTGCCACGGATGTTCTGGGTTTCATTAGGCGACCACAACGAAATACCTGGTTCGATGATGAGTGCAGGCTCGCACACTTGGCCAAAGACGAAGCCTATCATGCAGTTCTGAATGCCAGAACTAGAGCTGCCAAGAGCGCTTTCCGTGCGGTATACCAGCAAAAGAGGAAAGAGGAACATCGGCTTTTCAGAAGAAAAAAAAGAGAACTGGAAAAACGAATGGTTGAATCTATTGAGGGGTGCTACGGCAGAAGCAATGTTCGAAAGTTCTACCAAAGGGTAAAGCATTCGTCCAAGGGTTACAAAGCCCGAGCGGAAGCATGTAGAGACGAGGGTGGGAATGTCGTTGTAGATACACAGTCGGTGCTGAGAATTTGGAAAGAACACTTCTGCAGACTGTTAAACGGCGAAGACAACCAACTAATCGCTGTCAGGCAGAATGATCCATTCGATTTGGATGATGATGAACAAAATTTCCGTCCTCCCGACCAAGAAGAAGTTCGGATAGCAATATCTAAACTAAAGTCCAACAAGGCTGCTGGAGCTGATGGCCTTACGGCTGAACTCTTCAAAGCAGCGGGAGATGACTTGGTGATGAGCATACACCAACTCATCTGTACAATCTGGTCGGATGAAAGTATGCCTGGCGAATGGAACCTCAGCATTGTGTGCCCTATCCACAAGAAAGGAGATACTCTAAGCTGCGCCAACTACAGAGGTATAAGTCTCCTAAATGTCGCCTATAAAATCTTGTCGGCCATTCTGTGTGAACGTCTGAACCCTTTCGCACGTGAACTGATTGGCCCCTATCAGTGTGGTTTCAGACCCGGTAAGTCAACCGTCGACCAAATTTTCACACTTCGGCAGATTTTGGAAAAGACCCAAGAATTCCAGATCGATACTCACCACCTCTTTATCGATTTTAAAGTCGCCTATGACAGCGTAAACAGGAACGAGCTATACAGAGCCATGTCGCTTCTTGGCATCCCTGCAAAACTCGTTCGATTGTGCAGGATGACTATGGAGAACTCGCGCTGCTCCGTCAAGGTTGGTAAGAACACCACCGACTCATTTAATGTCGAGAAAGGCTTACGACAGGGTGACGCGCTGTCATGTAACCTCTTCAACATCATTCTTGAGGCAATCGTACGCAACTCGCATGTCAACACCAGCGGTACGATTTTTTTTAGATCCGTTCAATTACTTGGCTATGCTGATGATATTGACATTATTGGAAGAACGAAGCGCGCTGTCAGTTGAGCATTCGCAAGTATTGAAGTGGAAGCGGCTCGAATGGGTCTGGCTGTAAATGAAGATAAAACAAAGTATATGCTGTCCTCGGGTGAAGTAGATCATCACCGTAGGCTCGGACAAAACGTCACAATGGACAGATATAACTTTGAGGTTGTCAAGGACTTTGTCTATTTGGGTTCCACTATAACCTCTCAGAACAACATCAGTGAAGAGATCAGTCGAAGAATCACTCTTGCCAATCGCTGTTTCTTCGGGCTAAGAAGGCATCTTAGTAGTAAAGCCCTCTCTCAAAGGACCAAGGAGACACTATACAAGACCCTTATCATCCCAGTCCTGCTGTATGGGGCAGAAGCGTGGACACTGACACAATCGGATGAATACAGGCGGGGGTGCTTTGAGAGAAAGATTCTTCGGGTGATATTCGGGCCTGTATGTATCAATGGAGTATGGAGGAGAAGATTCAATGACGAACTGTACGGGCTATACAGCGACATTGACTTGGTTAAGAAGCTGAAAATTCAGCGGCTTAGATGGCTGGGTCATGTGGAGCGTATGGACGAAAACGCTCCTGCCCGACGAGTCTTCAATTCCAACCCGGAGGGCCGACGCAGTTCTGGAAGACCCCATCTAAGGTGGCGCGATCAAGTGGTAAACGACCTCAACCAACTTGGTGTGCGCAACTGGAGGCCACTGGCTAGGGACCGGCCTAGCTGGCGAGGAATGTTGGTTGAGGCCGTGGTCCACAATGGACTGTCTGCGCCACCTTAATAATAATACCACCTACATATTATTATTAATCCAGTACCTACCTACTTTGTTATTTTGTTGTATAGGTATACTTGTAAGTTCTTGGATATATAAAAACAATAAAACGAAGGTTAATCGTCTAACTCTTTAAAACTGACATAAAAACTTAAAACAAGGTTTTTCTTTAAAAAAGAACTCGTATTCGTCATTTTTGATTTTCGCAAAAAGTACAAAACAGCTGGTTTCCTGTTTTAGACTTTAAAATAATAAGAGCATTGAATTTTGGAAACAAAAAAGGAGATAAGTACTTAATTACGTTACATTTAAGTAGTACACTGAAACAACTTTATTTAAAAATAAAAATAAAAGAAGAAATGTTTTGCTTTACAAAAAGGTTAAGCATGGCATTGTAACTGTTACCATTGTTTTTTAATTAAATAATTTTAAGTAAGACGCTGTCACATTTCAATAATTTTGGCTTTCACCCAAACCAATTTCGGATGCCTAATACGAAAAGTACAAAATTCTTTTATTCTGAATTTTTCCATCTTCACATTATAAATCTCTTTAGGTACCTCTACCTGCACGCGGCAGGCTGCACCCAACAACAACAACTACACTAAACCCATATCGAATACCAAACGCAACAACAATACCTAAACGAGATACATTATTTGTATATACACAAATCCATACAAAGGATACATACACCAGGCGAAAAGACGACAAAAAATAAGTTCAATATGGGTGATGGTTTTTTTCGCACATTCTTTGAGTTTTGTGGATTCCTTATGTGGAATCCACAATGGGTTGAGCCTGGATTATGAATGGGTTCTACAAATAGTTCCCACATTCATGAAAAGACCTCTTAAGGGTAGGTTGCCTTTTTTAGCAAATTCAGAACTCATGTAAAAGTTGTGAGTGCGTATTAGTGCATGTGTTTCGCTCTCTTAATATCTATTAATAAATTATATTAGCAGAGCACATCACTCTCATTCTCTTTTCATGAAAATCAAAAAAACGTTGACACAGCGGCGCGGCAGACGGCCGGCAGCTACAGAACTAGTTATATCGTTATATGATGGACAGAGAAAAGGAAGGGAGTGGTAAAGGAAAAAGGACAAAATGGAATGGTGGATAGAATTTTTAGTGTGGGTTTTTGTTTCCTTTTTTGCCTGTGGGTTTTGTTGTTATTTCGCAAGCGTTTAGTTTTCGTATTGTAAATTAATAAGTTCTATTCTGTTTGATTTAGTTCAAACGCGTGGCTCAATAGAAGGATGAAACAGTGAACGGGTATCTCACTTTTAGTTTTCAGCGTGTTTGTTGTGAATTTCATATATCGAGATCATGAAAGATCGGTCATTCACTTTTGTGGTATGTAGATATTTATGTGTGTTTTATCTACAGGGTGATTCAGGAATGTTGTGCCAAAAAGCTAGAGCGTGTAGGTTGGGCTGAGACAAGAAAAAAATCGTATGGGAGGGAGGTCTATTCCTCTTCGTTTAACCAGGAGGGGCAATTTTCTAAAAACATGACTTAAATTTGATAAAAAATTATTAAAAAATAACAGTAACTCCTACAATGCCATGCTATACCTTTTTGTAAAGCCAAAAACTTATTATTTTATTATAATTTTAAATGAAGTTATTCTATTGAACCGTTTTCAAAATATTAATTTCCAAACTTTAAATTTTGAAAAAAAATTAAAAAAAATTATTTTAAAACTTTTTTTCAAAATTTTACGTTATTAAGTATTATTTTTGTTCAATGCTCGTATTAATTTTAAATCCAACACTGAAAACCGTATGGTTCTATGACTTTATGTTGCCAAGCTATTGAAAAATAACCGAACCTACTTCTTCACAAAAACAAGAAAATCTAGCCTTACGGGATGGCACAAGTGATCATTTAGCCAATTTTTTCGTGTTTTTGTGAAGAAGTAGGTTCGGTTATTTTTCAATAGTTTGGCAACAAAAAGTCATAATTCTGAGAACAAAAATAATATTTAATTACGTAAAATTTTGAAAAAAATTAGTTTTTAAATTATTTTTTTAAATTTTTTTTTTCAAAATTTAGAGTTTGAAAATTAATATTTTGAAAACGGTTCAATAGAATAACTTCATTTAAAATTACAATAAAAAAATAAGTTTTTGGCTTTACAAAAAGGTTGGCATTGTAGGAGTTACCGTTATTTTTAATAATTTTTTTTCAAATTTAAGTCATATTTTTCGAAAATTGCCCCTCCTGGCTAAACGGAGAGGAATAGACCCCCTCCCATACGATTTTTTTCATTTTTTTTTTCATTTTTCATTTATTTTTTTCTATAGAATCTTTTTTTTTCTTGTCTCAGCCCAACCTACACGCTCTAGCTTTTTGGCTCAACATTTGTGAATCACCCTGTATAACAGACAATGACAAATCCATGAATAAAAGTAAACAAAATGTACTTAGCTATACGTTAGATACATTTCGATATCGTTATTTTTACTTGCGATTGATTATAGGTACTATAAGGCAAAATATGCATTCGTAAAAAAAAATTCTAAAAATCAAACATGACATTACGATGATAGAGAAGTCAAAAAAGTGGGTCCGAAAATTTTGTCTGTCTGTGTGTCCGTCCGTCTGTCTCGGCACCTACAGCCTTAACGGCTGGACCGATTTGCTTCAAACTTGGTACATAGCTAGTATTATTATGACGTCCTAGAGAGGGGTTTTTGGAGTTAGGATTCTAGCTCTTAAACTAACGGTAGGTACTTGCCATACGATTTTAAGTGAAAAATTAATTTTTCTCGAAAACGGCTCCTACGATTTTCATTAAAATTTCTTAAATGTTTTCTGTGCAAATTGTACGTTTTGGTTAGAATAGATTTTTCAGGAAAAGTCTTATAACGGTACCTCCCATTGGACCAGTTTTTTTTAAATCAGATTTTCTCGTAAACTACTTGACGGATTTCGATGACATTTTTAAAATACGAGCCTTTTTATAGACGGAATAATATAAATTATTAAATTTTTCAACAAAAAATTTTTTTGAGTTTAAATTTTTTTTTTTTTTACTCCAAAAACGGTTTCATCTATTTTATTCAAATTTTATTTTTCTGATAAAAACTACAAGTCGCTAGAAGTTGGCATACTCAAAAAATATTTGGAATATTTTTTCGAAAAGTTTTTCAAAAAAACAGTTTTTTGAAAAAACTGGTCGAACGATTTTGAAAAAAAAAATTTCTTAAGATTCTTAACAGTAAACGAAATTAGATGTCTTACTTCATTTTTTCCAAAAAAAATGATTTACCTAGTGATTTCGAAGTGATCAATAAAATTTTATATCATTTTTTTTTTGCTTTTTTTCCAAAATCTCAAACCCCAAGACCACTGTCACACATTAGAGCAAGTTCCTCCGACCCAGTTGTGCACTTTATTCTTTTAGGTAGGTATCTAAGAGAAGTATGATGTAGGCCAATATCTTTTTGAATTTTGATATTTAGATGTAAAGACGTTGGAGGGCTTAGGTATAGGTACCTGTACCTATATCTTCATTCAAGATTTTGTGTGGTCTTTTTTTTTTTTGTTGTCAGATAGAAAGAAAGATTTGAAAATTAAATTTTTCAATTGAAACATGTGTGTTTTTTTTTAGGAACAAAATCCTTTTTTGACTTAATTAGTGTCTAGATAATTGGAACAAACTCTTGCAACATTAGTAAATTAATGACTATTTCAAAACATCAACTCATTGGACTCAGTTTTTATTAAATTTATTGAGTTATCTATAATGGGAAACTGACTAAGTTGTCTTTTTTTTTTTAGATTGCAAAAAAATTTTAAAGATGCAGATTGGTAAACTGTATCGAATTTGACTTTTGTGCTCAAAACACCCATAATCATCATCATACCATATTCAAACGAAAACGAGAGCGAAGAAACATTTATTTACCTTTGTAAAACAAAAATATACCTAAACATACTTATCGCACTTTCACATTTCTCCACTCCAACCCTTCCTCTAAAACATGCGGCTGATCATGTGCATGTGTAACCACCGAAAACAAAACGTGATTGGTTTTTTCCTCCTTGCTGATATTCCACCTACATTATACCTGCTAAGTATCATCTTTTATATCTACGGCGGCGGCGCGCGCTAGCCACTGCTTGACACATTCATTGCCAAGTAAGTGTGTATTTCACTCACAGTGGAATTGCGAAACTTATTATTACGCAATCATTATTCAAATTGTTGACCTGCATTCACGTAATGCATTTATCTTAGGACTTCATTACTTATCCAAAAATGCATTTAAAAATGTTTTTCTAGCAACAACAAATATTTCAACAAAAACAAAAAAAAATCCAAAATATGTTTTTGAATAATTAATTCTATACGCAAGATCATAACCTACCTATTTCTTCTATCAAAATAATTAGAACCTGCTACAAGAGATGAACCAAAAAAAATATATTTGTATGTACAAATAGGTTACCTAAAAAAAATTTAACAACAAATCTACAAAAAGTGCACAAGAAATTCCTGATATTTTTCTGTGTCCTTTCTTTTCCGTTGACACACGAGAATACTCTGCTCTGCTTACTAAAGAAAAAAAAAAGAACATTATGAATGGACTCTCCAAACCAGTCAGACCCAGCGTTGCCGCTGAAAAAAAAATTTGCGTGCCACATTCTCAGTCAGAGCGTGCCACTACCGTGCCAAAATGGAAAAACTATAGTTCCTCAATTAAAAACACAAGAACTTTATTAAGGTGTCCAATTTGGTATTTAATTATGCAAAAAAACTTAAAATATTCACATTGATTGTTGTTATTTTGACATAACTTAGCAAAAAATTAAAAAATAAATAAATTATAGCAAACTTAAAAAATAGTTAATATTAATAGGTACCTAACTATCACATTTTGTCTGGCTAGGAAAATTTAACTCTATAAAATAAGATTTTCAATTTAAATCATTAAATTAGCTGGAGGGATGAAATTCTGACAGTTGTTGGGCTTTATTATTTCGTTATATGACATAATCGCATTTATCGTTTTGTATGACAGTCTGTTTTTGTTATGTGTTTTAATATTATTAAGTCTTGAAAAAACTCGCTCTGCCGATGCACTTCCGTGTGGCAAACTCAGAAGAGTCAACATGAATTTTGAAATATTTGCGAACATTCGTTCATCAGTATTGTTCTTTGATTTGTATAACTGAATCCAGAAAGTTTTTGAATCTTCGCGAAAAAAGGTGTCAGGAAGCCCAATTTCAAAAATGTTTCTCATTTCTGAAAAAAGAACATCTTTTTCGACCTCAAAAAGGTGAGAAAATTTTGAAGCTTAAATATTAAAGTGAGGAACAACACTTTGCAAGAACTTAGAATTTTTTGTTTGCATAAAACTTTCTTCAATTGACAACATTTTTGACATCGCATTTTTTTTATTAATGTGGTAAACGCTCTTTTCGTGCATCTGAAGATTCCATTTATTTTTTGTTACAGATTTTTCACATACCTTGCATTTAGCGGTGTCTTTTTGGAATTCAAGCCATGTAAATTCTTCCAACCATTGAACACGAAGGCTTCTTGGTTTTTGTGTTCGCCTATGGAAAAATTAAATGATTGGAAGTTCCTTCAAAAAAAATAGTTTTGAACTTTTATTTACACTTTATATTTCTGCGGAGCATCCGTTTGTTCTTCTGTCTGTTCTGCTTCTATTTCTATGTCACTGTAAATTGAGGAACATTTTTAACAAAAACATAAGCTTTATTTATGTTTCTTTTTACCTTTCGTTTTCTGAATCTGAAATTATTTTTCTCTGGGACAAGCTGCTTCTTTTTTTTGATGTCGATGGGGCTTCTGCTAAAGCAGTTTCACTCGTGTCTTTTTTTGTTCGTATCAAGTACCTTAAAGGAAAGTTTATTTATTTAATACGTTAAAGGACTAACGTTAACTCTTATTACATATAATATATCTTAAAAACTAGTACCTATATAATATACAACTTCCATTACAATAATGTATTAAAAAAGGAAAAAAAAAAAAAAAACATTAAATATCTAATGTACATTATGGATTATTTTGAATAAAAAATATTTTTCTTAAGTTGAGTGATTTTACATTGTCATTGGTGGAATTAATTAAATTTGAATTTTGATTGTAAATATTTATTAAGAGATTTAAAGGACTATTAGCACCGTAGTTTGATCTACTATAAATGTTGGAAATTGGCAACTGCCTTCTCAAATTATACTGACTAGCTATGAAATTCAATCGACAAAGTATCAATGGGGCTGTTATGGATCCATTGATTATCCCGACAATAAAACAAAATTGTAGATATGCTCTGTGACTCGTTAGAGATGGAAGATTTATTAATTGAATACGTTGAGCGTAAGGTGGCAAGATAATTCTATTCGACCATGGTAGAAATCTTAAACAAAATCTCATAAATCTTCTTTGAACGGACTCCAATCTATTTATATGAACCGCATAATATGGTGCCCATACAACACAACCATACTCTAAGATGGATCTTACGAATGAGACATAAAGAGTTTTTAGAACATAGGGATCACGAAATTCTCGAGCAAATCTTTTAATAGAACCGAGAGTCATGTTAGCTTTTTTAATAATATAGTCAAAATGGTCAATAAAAGTTAATTTTGAGTCCAACACAATCCCAAGGTCAGTAAAGCAAGACAGGTTACTAAGAGGTGACAAATCAATCGCATAATTATAGATAATCACATTTTTCTTGCGTGTAAAACACATTGTTTTACACTTGTCAATATTTAAAACTAAACCATTAATATTGCACCATTCCCAGAAACTTTGAAGGTCTTTTTGTAAGAGATCACAGTCTTCTACAGAGTTGATTGTACGAAAAATTTTTACATCATCGGCATATATAAGAGACAAAGAATTAACTAGGACGGACGGAAGATCGTTAATAAATAGTACAAATAATAACGGGCCAAGGTGGCTACCCTGAGGTACACCGGAGTTAACAGTAAAACATTTAGAACGTTCACTTTTAAAAACAACACTATATAACCTATCTTTAAGATATGAGGATATCCACAAAACAAATCTATCGTTAAGACCCTTATATTGCAATTTTCTTAAAAGAATATGGTGGTTTAGCTTGTCAAATGCTTTGCTAAAGTCAGTAAAAATACAGTCAACTTGTTGTTTTTTTTCAAACGCGTCAATACAAAATGTAGTAAACTGTAACAAATTGGTTATAGTGGATCTCTTTTTAACAAAGCCATGTTGGTTGTCACATAAAACGGAGGAACAGTGAAAAGACAAGATATCACAAATAATAGATTCAAACATTTTGGGTATAGCAGATAGTTTAGCAATTGGTCTATAATTTAAAATCAAATTTTTTTTACCTTTCTTATGAGTAGGAATAAGGAATGCGTTTTTCCAAAGGGTCGGAAACTTACAGCTATTTATAGACTGATTAAAAAGTAAAAATAACGGATATGACATATATATTGCACATTTTTTTAACATAAAAGCAGGAAGACCATCAGGACCAGGACTTAAGCAATTATCTAATTTTTTAATATACTCTGAGATAGTTTCCTCAGTAATACTAAAGTTAATCGAATTAAGATGTAAAAACTCATCAACAGCGGGAATATTATTTGTATCGCAAGTAGATACTTCAAAAGCACACTGAAAATATTCGGCAAACATATTTGCTATGTCCTCTGGGTTGTGACTCTCAGAATTTTGATAATACATATTATTTGGGTAACCATCAGATTTTCTTTTACAATTGACATATTTCCAGAAGTTTCGGGGGTTAGATTTAAGATCATCTTCAGTTTTAGTGATAAAGTCCGAATAAAGAAAATTATAGTAATTAATAAACTCATCTCTTAGTTTAATGTAATCATTTTGAGCCTCGAAGCTCCAAAATCGATTCAACTTCACCCAAGCCTTGTTTCTTTTATTTTTAAGAGTTTTAATATGTTGATCAAACCACGGTGGAGTGTTATTTAAAGGTCTTATTTTTCGTAACGGAATGGTTTCTAAGAAACAATCAAATACAATTTTATAAAAACGAAAGACCATTTCATCAAAACTGACATTAAAAAATAAACTATTCCAGTTAATATCTTGCAATAAACGATAGAGTTCTGAGAAATTACATTTTTTAAAATTGAATTCATGCATATTCTTACAATGATAAGTTACATTAATAATATTTAGGTTTAATGAGATAGATAATGCAGGATGATGCCGATCTTCCTCAATGAGTTTTGCATCCGAAAGTATCACAGTTCCATCAGAATTATTAAGGTCAGAAAAGTATCCAAGGTCTAAAATTTTACCAAACTGGTTTTTGACATTGCTTAATTGATTAAGACCAAATGAAATCATTCCATCGATAAAAAGAACTTCGTTATTGCTCAACGCATTAGCAGCATGATAAGATTCATGTTCCGATGATTTAGTCCATTCAAGATTTGGCAAATTAAAGTCACCAATAACAAAAAGTTCATCTGAAGGTTCAATTTTGTCATTTAAAGATTCCAAGCAATCGATAAGTTTATTGTAGACATCACTTGTAGAAGAAGGCGGGATATAGCAAACAACTACATATAAATGACCAGACGGGGTTGATATTTTCACACATATTATTTCGAGGTTGGAGTCCAAAAAATCGTCGACGAGATTACAAAACAAATTATTACGAACGGCTAGTAATAATCCTCCTCCAACAGTAGCTATATTGGGGTCATTATGACGATCACGACGAAAAATTTGAAAATTGGAATCAAATAACTCTGTGTCAGCAAAAGATGAGTTCAGCCAAGTTTCTGTCAATATAAGGACATCATGTGGAATATTATTTACATTTTTATAGACCTTGTTGGTCTTTGTCCGGAGGCCGTTTACGTTCTGGTAGTAAATCAGAAGTTTTTGTAGCTGCTTTGGTTGAGGCTGCGCATTGTCAATCGTTTTTGAAAATGGTGAGAATTATAATTTGATTTTCTATTTTGATACTCATGCATGACAATTCCCTTAGGCCAGAATGAGCTTGAGTTTAGGAGGTAGAAGACTGAGTCTGGCAGTTTAATTTTGAACGATGAATATTTAGAATAATTGCGATGGAGTATTTTTTCAACGACTATAGAATCCAGTGTTCCAATTTTAGATTGAATGTGACATTTCACATCAAGAGCGTTCGTAGATGGAGCAAACTTCGAGATAAATAGAATTTTATGTCCTTCAACTATTTTTAAACCTGATTCAAAAGGTGATATGAAATTTCTTTCAGTTGTGGAGGCTGTATGAGGAAATGTATTGACAGGAGAAGTAATCACATCTGTAGAATGCTGGTCAATCACTATCGAAGGAGGAGTTGTTGTTGAGGTAGTGTTTGAAGCAGCTAAGTAACACTGATTTGATGTAAAAAGTTCTTTAGAAGCATCAAGTTGTTCTTGGCGAGGAGTATTTGTAGTGGATTCATTGTATGTAGTCGCTATTAAATCCGTGGCAGGTTTCTTTGTCAGATGGCTGGTTTCAGATATATCAATATCAGTTTCGTCAATTTTTCGTTTCAGGGGTACTGTCTCACATGTAGTAGGACTGTTTGTTATTAACTGATCTTCATTTTGAACAATGCCTTGTAGCAATTGTTGATTGCAAGTAATATCTTCAATTTTCTTGTTTAGTTGAAGTAATTGGTTATGGAGATTTACAAGATTGTGCTTATTTTGCAGTACATCACGAACAATATTTGTATATGCAAAAGGGCCACACTCTTCACAAAAGAAATAAAAAGATTTCCTTTCCTTAAATAGTTTGAAGAAATAGTTGTAGAATTTACGTAAATCAATTTTATTGAAAGACAATCGAACTTACTTTTCCATTTTAAGCAATTTAACACACTCAAAACTTAATAATAATTAGGAAAGAACATAAAAAATGTTTTCTTTCATAGCCATGCCAAACCGAAACAAAAACAAAGATACGGTTTACAGTTATTATCATACAGACTGAAGTGAAAACAAAATCAAATAATTTTTGTAATATCTTTGACAGACTGATAGAGACAGATCTATACTTTAAAATTTACAAAGCAATGATTTCATTCATGTTACCTATGATTAAAAATGAACGCGTCCAGTTCTAGTCATTCTCGTATTCAGTTGATGAAATTAAAGGACGCATCCAGTTCTGTTGATGAAATGTAACAGTGTGCTTACACTAACCTTAAATTATTAAAGTCAGATATAGAAAATAGAAAAAGTGTGCCATAATGAAATATTTTGTGCCACCGTGCCACGGGCAAATTGCCGTGTCAAAAAAGCACGATTGTGCCACTTCGGCAACGCTGGTCAGACCAGACAATAGGAAAAAAATATGAGAGCTCAGTATAATAAAGAAAATAAAGAGAAGACTCAGCAGTGCCAGATTTGGCAGCGGCATTTTCTCGAACTGCATCCTTCTATGTGTGCGTGATTTGGGAATTTTACTGGCAAAAAACGTAAAATAGACCACTTTTTAAAAATAAAAATAAAAAATAAGGTGAGAAAAATAACTTTCATTTTTATTGCATCTAACACACAAAATACCAAAAAAAAATAAAAAAAAATACGTTGGAATTGTATAGGCGCCCGATCCCTCACAACCGCACTACAAATGTTGTTATATTGAAATGCTTTTTCAAACATGCTCTGATTTTTTATATTTTTTTTCAATAGTCTTATTCTCTAAAGGACAGGGAAAAGCGCAAAATATTGGACAAAAAAAGAATGTTTCCTGCCTTTTTGTCTGAAAAAAATTATTTTAAATATACATTTAAAAAAAATAAAAATGCACATAACTGCATACATCTTTTGCCTTAGGAAGAAAGGAAATTTGGCTTTGCTACCTGTTATACTTTGGAAGTTTTATCAAATATTGCATTCATACTACAATGCAAACTTGCCCTATTTTTCATAGTTTTGTATATTTTTTTTTATTGAAAATTGATTAATAAATTAAAAACAAAATAGTGTTATTCTCTTTTGAGATCTATTTACTCTGGGAAAAAAATGTAAAAAAAAATAAAAAAGTTTGATTTAACCCCTGCCCCACTAATAACCGCAAGCACTTACCTAAATTTGATGAATTTCTCATGTTCCTAGCGGTTTTTGGGACCAAATATTTTTTTTTTTAATTTATATAACTACAAAAACATTTTCTTCAATATATTTGCAATCAAAACCTCTTTATTTCATTTAAATATTTTAAGTAATGCGAACGCTACAGAGCTTAGCGCAAAGCACTAGTCGATTTTTTGATGGGAAACCTAGCCTTAATGTATGTTTTTTAATAAATAGCTTTGTACATAGTTATTTAAAAATACAATATTATTAATTAAGTTTTTCCAATAAAACTCTAAAACCAAAAAGGAATAATACAAGAATATTCCAAATATTTTTTTTCAAATTAAGTAAATAGCCCGTATTTTATTTTATATTATGTTTTCATGCCTTCATTTTGCTGAACTCCTCAATTACATCGTTGAAATCGATTTCCCTTGAAACTTTTCACACAATTGACAAAATGGACAGATTGACTAAACGTTCTTGACTCATAGCAGATCGAAGTTAACTTTTTATAAGTTTTCATTTTGAAAAACTATTTTCGCATGATGCGACTGAGACGCAAATGGTCAAAAAATATTAGATAATAAGTGATGTGCAGGGCAATGATTCGCTGAATTCCCAATTAATAATGAACTGCAGGTTTTCTTGGGCTGCCCATTTTGTAGCAACGTCTACACTCGTATCGGTTGCACAAAGATGTCTCCGATATCTCTTTATTTCTTCAAGCACTTGTTCTTTATTAAACTCATCGTAAATTCGTACCAGATTGTTCAGAGCAATAGCCAAAGCGTCATCAGAAGCTTCAAGCATAAACTTTGTTTGAACTATTTGGAAAATGTTGTTTGTTTCCTTCATAGCCGTACATCGATAAGACAATTCTTGTTTAAATCCTCCAAGGCACTCAAACATTGTTCGACGATCTTCTTCTGGAATATTGTTAACCCAGCATCATGAGCAAGTTCACCTGGCATTGTTTTTTTCATCCTCCTTCTTCCTCGTCGGTCAATGTTGATTCCCATACCGTTGCATTTATTAGTTCCAAATGTAACAGCATTGTCTACAATAATTGAAGTTCGTTCATTCGTCAGAAAATCATCCAGGGCTATTATTTTGACAAGGCCTTTATCCAAAGTCATTTTTGGAGACTGTAAATTTTGTTGAACTAAATTTACTTCTTTCAGTATCGCATGCAAAAAATGAATACAGATCAAGAAGTTGAAGTCACATATAGCTGGAAGGAGCAAGCCTGCTGCTGACCTTGTGTCAAGATTTGCTTTAGATGGATCTTGCATATTCCCTATATAGTGGTGATAATTGTTTCTACATGTTCTTTTACGACCCTTACAAAATCTTAATGGGAATTCCAGCGAGTATCTGACAAATGTTTCAAACTCCTCCCTGTTTTTTCTAGAATCAATTCCTTTCTTTGTGTAGAGGACGAGAAAAATGAATATATCTTCTCAACAGTTCCAAAACAGGTGACACATGGACTCCATAAAGATTAAGTGAATGATTAGCACAAGGACTGAATAGAGCTTTTGGATTCACCTGTCGAATTTTTCGTTGTACACCTCTGTGTACACCTGACATTGACGCAGCATTGTCATAGCCTTGAGCCCTGCACAGGGCAATATCTAGCCCATCTTTTTCCAGCTGCTTTTGGATGTCTTTCGCAATATCTTCTGCAGTCTTGCCAGACATAAGGAAGAAGCCAAAACGGATTCCCGATTCTTTAACGCCATCTTCTTTATGGACGTATCTAATTATTTGACTAATTTGATCAATTCTGCTTTCATCGGGTGTGCTGTCAAAAATCATTCCGTAGTACTTAGCCTTTTTTATATCTGCGAGAATTTTTTTCTCTGGGTTTTAGCACTTAATATATAAGTGAATAGAGCATTGAATATTAAAACAAAAACTAGTACTTAACAATGTACCTACCCGAATATTTGGGGAAAGGTCGTTTTTGAGTTCAAGAATGGGTACATTTTTCAAAAGCTATTTACTATAAAAACAGAAAATCATCAAATGGACAACTAAATTGCGGATTGAATATTTTTTCTTTTTACTTGAGTTCCTTAAGAACTTGATAGTAGCATGACTTTGTTGATGCTGCCGTTGTTTTGCGAACCTTTGTATAGGTACAGTTTTGTTTTGGTTTGGGGCTGGGGGCCCCATAAAATTTTGCTTCGTGCGTGATGTAGGAGTAGGTAGAAACATTAAACATTGTGACACAAATTATTATGAGATGGTAAAAGTACAAAAGTACATAGTTTTCTTATAAAAAACCTTAATCCGTTCTACGCATACCTATTTTGTGTTATTATTATTATTGATGGAGGTTGATTTGGAGGCCCCCAGACACCGGAGGCCCGGGGCGGACCTTCAGCTAGTCGATGAAGCTCGAGGAAGGGGGATGGCAGGCATTCTTGAAAAATTCGTATTCGATTCCATCTTCGTAAGTACTGTTAAGTATAAGGACTCTTTTCAGCCACACTACAAGAATGTAGAATGCTTAAGCCAGCTCTACCGTCCCCCATAAAAATATACAGACATTTGGAGTGTCGATCAAGTACTCGTCGTGAGCGGTCGCGTTGCTAAATCTGTGCGCGTGTGTCCCCCAAATATATATATATAAAAAAAAAATAATAATAATAAAAAAAAAAATAGACCAAACCAAAAAATCTCACATACAATTTACATACAAATTAAAATCAATCATTTTCAATACCCAAAATTCGCAAAATCAAATAAGCCAGTGACAAATAACAAATTAAAGAAACAAAAAAAAAAACCCCCCCGAAACCTCGCTCGTAGTCGCAGCACAGCATCCGACACCACCCATCCTCTCCACCCGAGCCCACCTATAACTGTTGCTTTCTATGCACTGCAAGCTTCTTGTGTGGCTTATCGCAAGATGATTGCAGTGGATGGGTAAGTAGCATTTGTCGAATAGTTCTATTGTGTTGTCTATACCTATATATTAATTTCGTGTGCAAATTGTCTTATGGGCATAACACCTAGGACAGTTTGTTTTTCATTGATTTGATATGGGCCTACACTGCACGGTCGAACTTAGGTACGTCAAAGTTGAATTTTTTGTGTTAAGTTTTTCAGAATGGTAAGTGATTTTTGTGTCGTCTATTCAAATGTTCGTGGGCTTAGGAAGAATTTCTTTTCTGTGTACGCCCATACTGTGCAATACAGGCCAGCTGTTTTGGCATTAAGTGAAACCCAGGTTGGACAGAATACTGATTTATCAGAATTTTGTTTGGTTGGATATTACTTAGTGCCATTACTTTTTTCCCACCATGGTCTTATCGTTTATGTTAGGAATGATATTGCTTGCCAGAGCCTTCCCCAATATGGGCATTGTTCTAATACGAACTTTAATTTCCTGTGGCTCAAATTCACTATCCGCAAGCATATCATTCATTACTGTTTTCTTTACAGGAGTCCGAATCTTGACAGCATGTCTACTTGTGATGAGTTAGATGTTTTGTCAGATTCAATTTCCCGAATTGTTTCCCATTGTCCTCACACTGAAGTCGTGATTACGGGTGACTTCAATGTACACAATTCACGTTGGCTCCGTTATTCTGGCCAGACGACACTCGAAGGAAGGTATACCGAGATCTTTGCTGAGTATAACCATCTTACCCAGCTTGTCGATGAGCCTACTCGTATACCGGATGTTGATGGGCATTCCGCCCATACTCTTGACTTGTTCCTTACTTCCCATCCTGATAAATATACTATTAAAGTAACTTCTCCATTTGGTACCTCGGACCATTGTGTCATTTCAGCTAATTTCTCGATCTCAAACCATCCAGTTAAAGAAAAAATTCCCACTAGGACCGTTTGGCAATACGAGAAAGCCAACTGGGACGGTCTGAATAATTTCTTTCGCAACTTTAACTGGTCATTATGCTTCCTCGATAATGACATTGATGCCAGTGCTGAAATGATTACAGAAGTGATTTTTCTTGGAATGAGAACTTTTGTCCCTCACAGAACAAAATGTATCAAACCAAAAGAAAAGTCTTGGTTTACCGAAGAGTGTAAAGAAGCTATCAGGTTGAAAGAAGTAAGCTTCCGATCCTACAAAGCCAACCCAACTGAGGAAAATCGGAAGAAACACAAACAAGTTAGGAACTCGTGCAACTCCGTTATACACAAAACGAAATTTTTACATGACCAGAAGTTACGGCAAAAAAATTCTGCAATGTCCCAAAGGCAGTAAAAACTTCTGGTAATTTGTTAAAAATGTCAAGAACTCAACGTCATCATCAGTTCCAACGCTCATCGTCGACGATAAACCTATTGTCAGCTCTTAAGAGAAGGCGAATATGCTCGCAGCTCATTTTGCTGCAAGTTCTACGTTGCCTGCAAGCAACAATGCCCCTCCTGTACTTGAGAACGTTAATTCTTCTATGGGACAGATATTTTTCCGCACTCGTACAGTAGCAAGAGTACTTCAAGATCTGGATATACACAAATCCGCTAGCCCGGATGGTATACCCCCTATTCTTCTGAAGAAGTGTTCTTCATCTCTGGCAAAACCACTGCGTAAGCTTTTTCATCGCTCCTATCGTTCAGGAATCTTTCCTAGTAGATGGAAAACAGCATTTGTCCAGCCCGTCCCAAAAAAAGGTGACTCCTCCTCCCCCTCCTCCTACCGACCAATTGCACTTAAGTCCCTTCTTTCCAAGGTCATGGAAACGCTGATAAATCGTCAGCTCAAGAAATATCTCGAAGATCCGGAGCTTTTAAATGACCGGCAATACGGCTTTCGCAGCAATCGTTCCACTGGTGATCTGATGGCATATCTCACCGAACAGTGGAACAAATCTGTGCATCGCTTTGGCGAAAGCAAGATAATTGCGCTTGATATTTCAAAGGCATTTGATAGAGTTTGGCATGAAGCTCTTTTATCGAAAATGCGTGCATTTGGTATCGATGATACTCTTATTCGTTGGATTCGAAGCTATCTTCTGGACCGTTCAATACAAGTTGTATTAGACGGTTTCAAGTCTGATCTCCACAAAATAAATGCTGGTGTGCCCCAGGACTCCGTTCTGTCTCCGACTCTCTTTCTCATTTTTATAAATGATCTCTTGTCTGTGACTTCTAATCCATTAAATTGTTTTGCTGACGACTCAACCCTCAGCTTTTCATATACGTTTGATAATTCACGGCCTTCGCCTTCGGACGTGTTATTACAACGACACCGTATGATAAGCTCATT
Source organism: Platycheirus albimanus (assembly GCA_916050605.2). Classification (NCBI taxonomy): domain Eukaryota; kingdom Metazoa; phylum Arthropoda; class Insecta; order Diptera; family Syrphidae; genus Platycheirus; species Platycheirus albimanus. Next base: position 342,916,336 of record OU696696.1, read on the forward strand.
AAACTCCGATTTAAACAGCATTGTGAATTGGGGTATTAGAAATCGTGTGGAGTTTAATGCGTCGAAAACTCAATGCTGTCTTTTGTCGTTGAAGCTAAACATACCCCCTATGCCATTATCTATGAATGGTACTTGCATCGAAGAGGCTGAAAAGCTATCAGTACTCGGTATGTGTATCAGTGACAACCTTCGTTGGAATGATCATATACTTGAGATTGCTAAGAATGCTGCAAGATGCTTAGGCTTTCTTAATAGATGCAAGAAGTTTTTCACCCCTTCTGATCTGGCTACAATTTACAAGGCGTTTATACGCCCTAAACTCGAGTATAACTCCCATCTCTGGGCAGGTGCTTCTCAAACTTTTCTTCACCTACTCGACAGAGTTCAGAAAAAAGCGTTAAAATTGATAGGAGAGAGAAACATTATGGAAACATTTCCATCACTCGAACATCGTCGAAATGTTTCATGTCTTTCTTTATTTTACAGATTCTTTTATAAAAAATGCTCACTCGAGGTAGCCAGCTGCGTTCCACCCCTTAAACATTTCCCCCGTAACACTCGTCTTGCTAGGAACGCTCATCAGTTTACACTTGAGCCCAATTTCGGACGTACCGTGAAATATAGGGATTCTTTCTTAAGCCGTACAACACGAATGTGGAATAGATTGCCTGGCACAATTTTTCCTTACCATTTTGATCTGCAGACATTCAAGATCAATGTTCATCGACACCTCCTTTCCCTTCCTCCCTAAATTCCTATCGCTCGCGCTGTGAATTATCAGTAAAAGGGCTATAACAAACCCCTTGAGCGCGTGTGCATTATATATAAAAAAAAAAATAAGCATCTGTATCTCCTTTTATCCCCTATCCAAACTTCCTAAAAGCTCGTACAGAATGTAACTTTATTGTGCATAAAAGAACGACGAGAATGTTACACATTGTTGTAATTTCGGAATTAAGAACGACAAAAATTGAATATTGTTGACAATAGTCAATTAAATCCATTAAACGAACGTACTACAGGTCAACATGGCAAATATCACGATTGAATAATACGCCCATATGATACAAAATTATTACCAAAATGAGGTTTAATTTCTACATCTTCCCCCATAACAAATCGAGGCTATACTTGAAAAAACTCCTTTGTTTTTTCAAGTTTTATTTTGATGGGATAAATTGCAATTGAAATATAACATTCTACAACTTTCTCAAGGCGGAAACGTAGTCAAGTATGCTATTAGTTGGTATGCGAAACAATCACGCTTTTGAAAAAAAAAATTGAAAAAAAAAACAAATTTATTAAAATAATACCAGTTCCCTCCCTCTGGCTTATACGTGATTTTAACTTGTGATTATAGGCAATGTAAGGGGGAGCGGGTCATAATACCGGTTGTCAAAATTCTGTATGACCGAAATTCTGTTTTTTTTTTTTTTTTTTTGAAAATACTGTATGGCTAAAATTCTGTATTTCAGAATTCTGTATTTCAAAATTCTGTATGACAAATATGTTTATCGAAGAAGCTGTTAGTATAAAATTCTGTTTTTTTTTACAATACCACAGCTAAGCATGTGCGAGTACAACCAGCATTTGTTGCAATTACTTATGCAATGGCTCATTTAAGGCTAGGTTTCCCATCAAAAAATCGACTGGTGCTTTGCGCTAAGCTCTGTAGCGTTCGCAATACTTAAAATATTTAAATGAAATAAAGAGGTTTTGATCGCAAATATATTGAAGAAAATGTTTTTGTAGTTATATAAATTTAAACAAAATTGTTTGCTCCCAAAAACCGCTAGGAACTTTGGAAATTCATCAAATTTAGGTAAGTGCTTGCGGTTATTAGTGGGGCAGGGGTTAAATCAAACTTTTTTATTTTTTTTATATTTTTTTCCCAGAGTAAATAAATTTCAAAACAGAATAACACTTTTGTTTTTAATTTATTAATCAATTTAAAATAAAAAAATATACAAAACTATGAAAAATAGGGCAAGTTTGCATTGTAGTGTGAATACAATATTTGATAAAACTTCCAAAGTATAACAGGTAGCAAAGCCAAATTTCCTTTCTTCCTAAGCCAAAAGATGTATGCAGTTATGTGCATTTTTATTTTTTTTAAATATATATTTAAAATAATTTTTTTCAGACAAAAAGGCAGGAAACATTCTTTTTTTGTCCAATATTTTGCGCTTTTCCCTGGGGCTTGAACGTTTTTTTATTTTTTTTGAGTAAATATTTTGTTAATCAAAGAACTATAATGTCCTTTAGAGAATAAGACTATTGAAAAAAAAATATAAAAAATCAGAGCATGTTTGAAAAAGCATTTCAATATAACAACATTTGTAGTGCAGTTGTGAGTGATCGGGAGCCTATACAATTCCAACGTATTTTTTTTTTTATTTTTTTTTTTGGTATTTTGTGTGTTAGATGCAATAAAAATCAAAGTTATTTTTCTCACCTTATTTTTTATTTTTATTTTTAAAAAGTGGTCTATTTTACGTTTTTTGCCAGTAAAATTCCCAAATCACGCACACATAGAAGGCTGCAGTTCGAGAAAATGCCGCTGCCAAATCTGGCACTGCTGAGTGCTGAGCCTTCTCTTTATTTTCTTTATTATACTGAGCTCTCATATTTTTTTTTCTATAGTCTGACTGGTTTGGAGAGTGCATTCATAATCTTCTTTTTTTCTTTAGTAAGCAGAGCCACGGACCAAGAAGATACAGACCGCCAACTCACCATATGGTCTCTCTTTTTGCCACCAAGCTAAAAATCAGCTGATATGCCATTTATTTTGAGAGTGTTACGCTCTCCCTTGCTTTAAAACCCATTTAGCAAACACACCTAAAAAATAAATGGCATACGCAGGTATAGTTGCCATTACAAAATGCACAGAGAGAGATGTACACGTATTCACAGACTGGAAAAAATATTTCGAGGGTGTTTCAGGCAAGAGGAGTACGAGTTGGCGGTCTGTATATGGTCTGTGGCAGAGCAGAGTATTCTGTGTTATGTATCGTGTCAAAGGAATAGAAAGGACACAGAAAAATATCAGGTATAGCTATGCGCTGTTTTTTTTTAACGTTGGAATTTCGTGTGCACTTTTTGTAGATTTGCAGTTTAATTTTTTTTAGGTTACCTATTTGTAGGTACATACAAATATATTTTTTTTTGTTCATCTCTTGTAGCAGGTTCCTATTATTTTGATAGAAGAAATAGGTAGGTTATGATCTTGCGTATAGAATTAATTATTCAAAAACATATTTTGGATTTTTTTTGTTTTTGTTGAAATATTTGTTGTTGCTAGAAAAACATTTTAAATGCATTTTTGGATAAGTAATGACGTCCTAAGATAAATGCGTGAATGCAGGTCAACAATTTGAATAATTATTGCGTAATATTAAGTTTCGCAATTCCACTGTGAGTGAAATACACACTTCCTTGGCAATGAATGTGTCAAGCAGTGGCTAGCGCGCCGCGCCGCCGTAGATATAAAAGATGATACTTAGCAGGTATAATGTAGGTGGAATATCAGCAAGGAGGAAAAAACCAATCACGTTTTGTTTTCGGTGGTTACCCATGCACATGATCAGCCGCATGTTTTAGAGGAAGGGTTGGAGTGGGAGAAATGTGAAAGTGCGATAAGTATGTCATATGTGCATTTAGGTATATTTTTGTTTTACAAAGGCAAATAAATGTTTCTTCGCTCTTGTTTTCGTTTGAATATGGTATGATGATGATTATGGGTGTTTTGAGCACAAAAGTCAAATTCGCCTTAATTCGATACAGTTTACCAATCTGCATCTTTAAAATTTTTTGCAATCTATAAAAGAGACAACTTAGTCAATTTCCCATTATAGATAACTCAATAAACTTAATAAAAACTGCGTCCAATGAGTTCATGTTTTAAAATATTCATTAATTTGCTGAAGCTGTTCTCTCTATCAGAAAATGTTGCAAGAGTTTGTTTTTGTTCCAATTATGTAGACACTAATTAAGTCAAAAAAGGATTTAGTTCCTAAATTGTTTTTAATGTTTTTAATGTTGTTTTAATTGAAAAACTTAATTTTCAAATCTTTCTTTCTATCTGACAACAAAAAAAAGACCGCACAAAATCTTAAATGAAGATATATATGTAGGTGCAGGTACCTAAGCCCTCCAACTTCCTTACATCTAAATATCAAAATTCAAAAAGATATTGGCCTCATAATTATCTTAGATACCTACCTAAAAGAATAAAGTGCACGACTGGGCCAGACGAACTTGCTCTAATGTGTGACAGTGGTCTTGGGGTGTGAGATTTTGGAAAAAAGCAAGGAAAAAATGATATGAAATTTTATTGATCACTTAGAAATCACTAGTTAAATCATTTTTTAGAAAAAATGAAGTAAGCCATCTAATTTCGTTTACTGTTAAGAATTTCAAGACATTTTTTTTTCAAAATCGTTCGTTTTTTTGAAAAACTTTTCGAAAAATTATTCCAAATATTTTTTGAGTATGCCAACTTCTAGCACTTGTAGTTTTAATTTAATAAAATAATAGATCAAACCGTTTTTAAAATAAACAAAAAATAATTTTAGGTAACTCAAAAAAACTTGTTGAAAAATTTAATAATTTATATTATTCCGTCTATAAAAAGGCTCGTATTTAAAAAATTTCATCGAAATCCGTCAAGTAGTTTACGAGAAAATCTGATTTAAAAAATGAGAGGTACCGTTATAGGAGCATTCCATGAAAAAGCGGAACTTTCAACCAACTTACAAACAGTAGATTTTTAAATTTCAATGTACATTTGGCGGAAATATGAAGAGACTAGTGAGGGGAAAAACGTTAAGCCAAGATGACACTGTTATTGTGCAATCGGAAAAAAATTTTGCTGATCTGGTATCGAGGTCAGTGTCCAAAACCCGAATCATTTACCAGTCATCATCAGAAATTGGCAACAAAACAATGACTGTGCAGCCATGCAAAAACGCCGAAGCCATACCTGGTATTTCCAATATCCATTGCATTCAAACAGATAAGAAGAGCGTAGAGGTCCGTACTCATTGCAAATCAGAATATAAAAAAGTGTTTAACTACTAAAAAACTTTAATAAAATACTAACGTTTTCAAGTGTGTCAGACACGTGACGTCGTTTGTCCGTACGTGACAATAACTTAAGTTATTAAAAAATTTGTAAAAAAAAAAATTAAATGTGTGTTTTTTATATTTATTTCTCCTTACTATCAACTTTGATGCTCCCTTATTATTTGCTTCTCACTAATCACTAATCCATTTTTTATAGTTTCGCTAAAATTTTAATGTAAAGTAATTACTTAAAAAATTGGTTTACTCTAGCCATCTGTTACGTGACAGCTATTATAATTCTTTTTTAAGGCCATTTTAAAAATATCCTTCAGAATGTTTGCATATATAATAAAAGATTGATGTATAAGGTATAAACTAAAATTAGTACATGGCATATCACATTTGGTTTTCTCCAGCTCCTTTTGTCCAAGGAGAGCAGCATAGGGCCTGGTCCCCCAGGTTGAGGGTTGTGCGTCGGGGTTACTTCCCTACCACGTAAAAAAAACTAATAGTTCCGAAACAACCAATTGCATCGGATATGGATGACCTTACTGATGACGACCCTAGCAAACGAAACAAGGACAACGAATTTCGGTTCTGCACGTGGAATGTCCGGACCCTTAACAGACCACGTGCAGCCGAACAATTAGTGGAAGCCCTAGATGGTGTCACAGCCGACATCACAGCCATCCAAGAAGTGCGATGGGATGGTGAAGGCACAAGGAGGATGAAAAACTGTGACATCTACTACGGCAAGTGCTACAGGACAAGGAAACAGCGGCTATTTGGATGCGGATTTGTGATAAGAGGAAGGCTTAGGCAAGAAGTCTTGGGGTTTCGTGGCATAAGCGAACGCATTGTCACAATCCGCATTAAATCCAAATTCAGCAACATCTCGCTGATCTGCGTCCACGCCCCCACGGAGGAAAAAGATGACACGACCAAAGAAGAATTCTACGATCTTCTCGAGAAGACGTATGATGAATGCCCGAAGTACGACACTAAGTTTATTCTTGGTGACTTCAACGCCAAAACCGGAAAGGAGGGTAACTTTGGCTCGACAGTCGGAAAGCATAGCCTGCACGACAACACTTCCGGTAACGGACACAGGCTAATCGACTTTGCTGCGGGGCGAAGTGTCATCTTAGCTAGCACATACTTCCCACACCTCAATATTCACAAGGGGACCTGGCGGTCTCCTGATCAAAATACCGTCAACCAAATTGATCACATTGCGATTGATAGCAGACATGCGTCCAGTGTCATGGATGTCCGCACTTTCCGAGGGGCCAACATAGACTCGGACCACTACCTTGTTGTAGCTAAAGTGCGAATGCGGATCTCCACCAGACCGCAGAACCGAACATCCACTGTGAGAAAGTTTGATGTTGCTAAGTTACAATCGCAAGAGGCCGCCACAACCTTTGCCAATCATGTCTCCTCTTATCTCTTGACAAGCCCGGCGCCTGCGCCAAACCCAGAGGCCCAGTGGCAACATTGCAAAATGGCCATCAAAACCGCTGCCACGGATGTTTTGGGTTTCATTAGGCGACCACAACGAAACACCTGGTTTGATGATGAGTGCAGGCTCGCACACTTGGCCAAAGACGAAGTCTATCATGCAGTTCTGAATGCCAGAACTAGAGCTGCCAAGAGCGCTTTCCGTGCGGTGTACCAGCAAAAGAGGAAAGAGGAACATCGGCTTTTCAGAAGAAAAAAAAGAGAACTGGAAAAACGAATGGTTGAATCAATTGAGGGGTGCTACGGCAGAAGCAATGTTCGAAAGTTCTACCAAAGGGTAAAGCATTCGTCCAAGGGTTACAAAGCCCGAGCGGAAGCTTGTAGAGACGAGGGTGGGAATGTCGTTGTAGATACACAGTCGGTGCTGAGAATTTGGAAAGCACACTTCTGCAGACTGTTAAACGGCGAAGACAACCAACTAATCGCTGTCAGGCAGAATGATCCATTCGATTTGGATGATGATGAACAAAATTTCCGTCCTCCCGACCAAGAAGAAGTTCGGATAGCAATATCTAAACTAAAGTCCAACAAGGCTGCTGGAGCTGATGACCTTATGGCTGAACTCTTCAAAGCAGCGGGAGATGACTTGGTGAGGAGCATACACCAACTCATCTGTACAATCTGGTCGGATGAAAGTATGCCTGACGAATGGAACCTCAGCATTGTGTGCCCTATCCACAAGAAAGGAGATACTCTAAGCTGCGCCAACTACAGAGGCATAAGTCTCCTAAATGTCGCCTATAAAATCTTGTCGGCCATTCTGTGTGATCGTCTGAACCCTTTCGCACGTGAACTGATTGGCCCCTATCAGTGTGGTTTCAGGCCCGGTAAGTCAACCGTTGATCAAATTTTCACACTTCGGCAGATTTTGGAAAAGACCCAAGAATTCCAGATCGATACTCACCACCTCTTTATCGATTTTAAAGTCGCCTATGACAGCGTAAACAGGAACGAGCTATACAGAGCCATGTCGCTTCTTGGCATCCCTGCCAAACTCGCTCGATTGTGCAGGATGACTATGGAGAACTCTCGCTGCTCCGTCAAGGTTGGTAAGAACACCTCCGACTCATTTAATGTCGAGAAAGGCTTACGACAGGGTGACGCGCTGTCATGTAACCTCTTCAACATCATTCTTGAGGCAATCGTATGCAACTCGCATGTCAACACCAGCGGAACGATTTTTTTTAGATCCGTTCAATTACTTGGCTATGCTGATGATATTGACATTATTGGAAGAACGAAGTGCGCTGTCAGTGGAGCATTCGCAAGTATTGAAGTGGAAGCGGCTCGAATGGGTCTGGCTGTAAATGAAGATAAGACAAAGTATATGCTGTCCTCGGGTGAAGTAGATCATCACCGTAGGCTCGGACAAAACGTCACAATGGACAGATATAGCTTTGAGGTTGTCAAGGACTTTGTCTATTTGGGTTCCACTATAACCTCTCAGAACAACATCAGTGAAGAGATCAGTCGAAGAATCACTCTTGCCAATCGCTGTTTCTTCGGGCTAAGAAGGCATCTTAGTAGTAAAGCCCTCTCTCAAAGGACCAAGGAGACACTATACAAGACCCTTATCATCCCAGTCCTGCTGTATGGGGCAGAAGCGTGGACACTGACACAATCGGATGAATACAGGCTGGGGTGCTTTGAGAGAAAGATTCTTCGGGTGATATTCGGGCCTGTATGTATCAATGAAGTATGGAGGAGAAGATTCAATGGCGAACTGTACGGGCTATACAGCGACATTGACTTGGTTAAGAAGCTGAAAATTCAGCGGCTTAGATGGCTGGGCCATGTGGAGCGTATGGACGAAAACGCTCCTGCCCGACGAGTCTTCAATTCCAACCCGGAGGGCCGACGCAGTTCTGGAAGACCCCATCTAAGGTGGCGCGATCAAGTGGTAAACGACCTCAACCAACTTGGTGAGCGCAACTGGAGGCCACTGGCTAGGGACCGGCCTAGCTGGCGAGGATTGTTGGTTGAGGCCGTGGTCCACAATGGACTGTCTGCGCCACCTTAAGTAAGTAAGTAAGTATATCCCATTTACGTACCTAGTATAAGGAGCCTTTTTGTAACATAAAAGTAGTGTTTTGTCTGTACGTGACCAAGGAATGCTCCTATAAGACTTTTCCTGGAAAATCTATTCCAACCAAAACATACAATTTGCACAGAAAACATTATTAAGAAATTTTAATGAAAATCGTAGTAGCCGTTTTCGAGAAAAATTAATTTTTCACTTAAAATCGTATGGCAAGTACCTACCGTTAGTTGAAGAGCTAGAATCCTAATTCCAAAAAACCCCTCTGTAGGACGTCATAATAATGCTGTGTACCAAGTTTGAAACAAATCGTTCCAGCCGTTTAGGCTTAGTAGGTGCCGATACATACGGACGGATAGACAGACAGACAGACAGAATTGTCGGACGCACTTTTTTTGACTTCTCTGTCATCGTAATGTCATGTTCGATTTTTTGAATTTTTTTTTACGAATTCATATTTTGCTTTATAGAACCTATAATCGCAAGTAAAAATAACGATATCGAAATGTTTCTAAAAACATGACTTAAATTTGAAAAAAAATTGATAAAAAATAACGGTAACTCCTACGATTCCATGCTATACCTTTTTGTAAAGCCAAAAACTTATTATTTTATTGTAATTTTAAATGAAGTTATTCTATTGAATCGTTTTCAAAATATTAATTTTCAAACTATAGCTACGCTCTTTTTGGCATAACATTCGTGAATCACCCACATAAATATCTACATACCACAAAAGTGAATGACCGATCTTTCATGATCTCGATATGAAATTCACCAGAAACACGCTGAAAACTAAAAGTGAGATACCTACCCGTTCACTATTTCATCCTTCTATTGAGCCACACGTTTGAACTAAATTAAACAGAATAGAACTTATTCATTTACAATACGAAAACTAAACGCTTGCGAAATAATAACAAAGCCCACAAAAAAGGAAACAAAATCCCACACTAAAAATTCTATCCACCATTCCATTTTGTCCTTTTTCCTTTACCACTCCCTTCTTTTTCTCTGTCCATCATGATATAACTAGTTCTGTAGCTGCCGGCCACGGACCAAGAAGATACAGACCGCCAACTCACCATAATATGGTCTCTCTTTTTGCCACCAAGCTAAAAATCAGCTGATATGCCATTTATTTTGAGAGTGTGACGCTCTCCCTTGCTTTAAAACCCATTTAGCAAACACATCTAAAAAATAAATGGCATACGCAGGTATAGTTGCCATTATAAAATGCACAGAGAGAGATGAACACGTATTCACAGACTGGAAAAAATATTTCGAGGGTGTTTCAGGCAAGAGGAGTACGAGTTGGCGGTCTGTATATGGTCTGTGCTGCCGGCCGTCTGCCGCGCCGCCGCCGGTGCCACTGTGTCAACGTTTTCTGATTTTCATGAAAAGAGAATGAGAGTGATGTGCTCTGCTAATATAATTTATTAATAGATAATTAAGAGAGCGAAACACATGCACTAATACGCACTCACAACTTTTACATGAGTTCTGACTTTGCTAAAAAAGGCAACCTACCCTTAATAATGACCTTGCTATGTAAAGAACAAGAAAAACAAAATTTTTAAGAGAAAGAGACGTATATGTACGCTAACATGCTGTCATCTCTGCATACATAAGTGTATGAATCAGTGTTGTCACTTTACCACAATTGTGGTAGATCTACCACACTTTTTTAAGATTTTCAAATTCTACCACATCTACCACGGTAGAAGGAAATTCTACCACTATTTTTAGATTTATTTTAAAAAGGAAAATTTTCATTCTCAGTTCTCAGGAATGCAGTTATTTACGACCTTATGGAAAGGGAATGTGATTTTGGAGCGTAGTAGAATAGAAAAACAACTATAGTTTTAGTCGAGTCGATAAACTTTTTCGTCGAAAGTCGTCAGAAACAGCTCCGATTTCGATATTTTTTGTATCTTATTTATTCAAACTCAGAAACCTTTTAAACCTTTTTTTTTATTTTTTTGTTGTTTAATCAATAATAATATGGAGATTCACCTGAGGTAAGCCAAAAATCTAGAGCGTGTAGATTGGGTTGAGAAAAGAAAAAAAGCGTGTACGTATTTCCCTTTGTTTTCTAAAAAATGATCAAATTGGATACAAAATTATTAAAAAATTACGGTAACTTCTACAATGCCATGCTCTACTTTTTTGTAGGGCCAGGAATCTTTTCTTTTATTGCATTAAAAAAATGTTATTTTAGCGAACCGTTTTTGAAAAATCAATTTTGAAAATCAAAATTTTGAAAAAAAAAATTTAAACTAAATTTTCAAATTAAATTTTTTTTCTTATAATTTGTGTTTAAATATAAATTTTTCAAAAACGGTTCTGTAACATAATAAAAGAAGAGATTCCTGGCTTAACAAAAAGTATAAAATGGCATTGTAGGAGTCTCCGTTATTTTTAAATCATTTTTTGGTCAATTTAACTTTTTTTTAGAAAACTGCCCTACCCTACCCTACTACAAAGAACATTATACATTGTTAGGTTAAATAAAATGCACGACTGGGTCGCCCGAACTTGCTCTAATGACTAATGAGTGACGGTGGTTTATGGGCTTGAGATTTTGATAAAAATTAAATTTTCAAAATTCTTAAATAAATACTTAAACTAATTTGAGCTGAAAAAAAAGTACGCCATCTTATTTCTTGGATAAATTTGAATTTATGAGAATAAATTTAGAAAAATCTGTGGAGCGGTTTTTGAGAAAAAAAGTTTTTTTTGAAAAACTTTTTGAAAAAAATTTTCAAAAAAAATTCAAAAGCGCCAGTTCATAGTTATTCAGCAAATACATTTATTTAAAATTTTTAGAAAAAAAATTAATAAGCAGTTTTCAAAATATTAATTTTATTTTCTAAAATGCTTTTAAAAATACAAAAAAATATTTTTCAAAAATATTGGTATACAATACAAATTGAGCTACCTACAGCTATATGTGTGTGAAATTTCGAAAGAATCGGTTGAGTCGTTTTCGAGATAGTCGAAAGCAAAAAAAACGGTCCTATGGAAAGTACCGTTCTTAGCCATTTCTTAAAACTTTTTTTTCAGCCATATGATTGGTCGTACCTAAAAAACGATACTGATTTTTTTAAATAAAAATCGTTAGAGCCGTTTTTGAGAAAAATAAGCTTTAAAATAACGGTACCGTTATTTTTTGAGCTAAAAAAAAATTTCAATTTCCTCTCTGTACAATACCTAAAAAAGTCTATATACCAAGTTTGAAGCAATTCGGCTTACCTGTTTGGGCTGTAGGTCTACATACAGACAGACAGACAGACAGACAGACAGACATACAGACGGACAGAATTTTTAGACCATCTTTTTTCGTCTTCGCTATCATCGTAATGTCATGTTTGATTGTTATCTCAAAACTTTTTTTTTCGACGAATGCATAACTTGCCTTATAGTACCTATAATCGCAAGTAAAAATAGAAATAATTATTTTAACCCTCTGAAGTTTTCTGATTTTGAATAGTATACAAAACAAAAATTTAAAAAAAAGGTTACCAAAATCGCAGTTGTTTCTGAGGGCTTTCGAAGATCTCCTATTTAACGGCTTCATTAACTCAACTTTTTAGCTAGTTTAAAGGAATTCACCATGCTGCTGTTTGTAAAATTCCTTAGTTATTTCCATTTTATTCAGAAAATACTTAAACTTAAATCTACAGATGACGGGATTAATTAATTTACTTTGCACAACTGTCTTATCCTCTAATACCTCTGTATAAACTTGAAATTGTTAGGTATATTTAATCATCAGCAAAACTTCATGCTAGTTCTCTAATGCTTCAGCTCCCATAACAACCCACTTTTAGCGAAATTTTCATGACATGAACAGTTTTTCTAAAAACACGATAGTTTCTGTTCTCGTTTTATAAAGCAAAAATTAAGTCATGTTCATGTTTCAATAAAACCTTTATCTTCTGTGGTCCTGCGGCCGTCACATCCAATAGCACCTACAATTACTGCTCTTTATCTTTAGCTCCTATAAATATAATTCTTGTGACATGGCCAAAGAACTCTAGCATACACTGTTCAGCAGTCTACCAGCTCCAGTCACCATAGTTAATACGTTTCCTTGTTTTCATCAATTTACACATTTTTTTGTAGTATTGAATATAATGATGAGACATTTTTTAAATCTACCACACAAAATCTGAATCTACCTCTATTTTGTATCCCAATTTACCACGTTCTTTAAAATGGAAGTGACAACACTGGTATGAATCCATACCTAAAGGAGGTTAAAATCTACATTCATTCGAATATTTAATAATTGAGGTTTACGTGCAGCAAAAATTTTGTGAACATGTAGCTGTTGTTTTTGTTGTTGTTGATTTTTTTAATGTTGTTCATATACCTAATTAATTTTGAAGTTCTGTTTTCAAAATTCTGTATTAAAACAAAATTTGTTTTGATAATGTACAAAAGTGCGTACTTTTGTACCTACAGGCTAAACGGCTGGACCGATTTCCTTCAGACTTGGTACCTACGCAGTATTATTATGACGTGCAAAAAAAGAGTTTTTGGAATTAGCATCGGCTCCTCCGATTTTAATAAAACTTTCTGAATCATTTTGTATAAACTTTATGCTTTGGTTGGAATAGACTCGTCAGGAAAAGTCTTATAACGGTACCTCTCATAGGAGTTGAATTTTGAAACAAGATTTTCAAAAAACTTTTTTTAGGGTTTTGTTTTTAATTTTTGTTTTTTTTTCAAAAACAGTTTGATCAATTTTTTTTAAATTTCATTTTTCTGATAAAAACTACAAAGTGCTAGAAGTTGGCATACTCAAATTTTTCCCAAAACGCGTTTTGGCTAGTAATTTTTCAGTGATTAATAAAATCTCATGTTTTTCGGTTTTCAAAATCTCAAGCCCCAAGACCACTGTCCGACATTTGAGCAGGTTTGTGCGACCCAGTCGAGCATTTCATTTTTTTTTTTACCAAAATGTGCGTTGATCAAAAGTAAACATTTATAAAATTCATGTGTCCCAACAGCTAAGAAAAATGTAAATAAAACAGAATTTGATCTGAGCAGAGCATACCACTCGACTTATAGAAATTTCCACTTTTTCCATGCAGACAATATTTAGTATGCGGCTATAACAACTGCTTTAGTTCTTAATTTGTACCCATTTAAAATTTAAATTTTTTTTATTGATTTTCGATACACAACTACTCCCCAAGGAATGAAACACAATAGCTATCAGGCTATCACTACCAAGAGAAAATAGTTCATAAGCTCCAACATTATTTACTTGCTTAGTATGTTTTAAGCGCATTTTACATGAATCCCACTATTGTCCGAAAAATAGGTCAACATAAATAAAAATAAGCTTGTCACTTCCTAAATCCAGAGTCAGATTTGTGAACCGGTGTTTTTTTTTTTATGTTTTCTTCAACAATTTTCAATAAATGACATCTCTGTTCGACATTTTGTTTTAAACGTTTCAATAAAAGACAGTTTACACTTCAAGTGATAGTAATGCACCATTGCCAATTTAATGCGCGTTGCCAATTTTATAAATTTAACATTTTTTTTTCAAATTCTTTAACTTCCCCAAGAGGAAAATAAAAATTATATTACTTGATGTTTTAGGGAACGGGAAAAGAATATGTAGAAAAAAGGAATATTCTTACATCTATGTAAAATGTATATGTATGTAAGATTTGAAATGTTTCTAATACTTAAAGTGAGAATCATTTGGCAAGGATTTTCGTTGATTTAAAGACAAAAACACTTTGCCTTGTAATCGATAGGCAAACTGCACTCTTGTCTTTTGGGGGAAAAGTATATTTCAATTGAAGTGGACGCTATACTCTCCGTCCAAATAATGTAAGTTTAGAGTCTTAAATGAGTTGTAGTATATCCAGTGGCGGACTAAGCTTGTTGGAGGCCCGGGGCGGCAATGCTGAAATGAGGCCCCTTGTGTGCAGATTTTTTTTAAATTATAATTTTGACTTCACGTCTGTAAGACCTTAGGTTTTTTGCACGGCACTAGTTAGGGGGAATAGAGAGATAGGAAAAAAGTTTTTTAGTTGGTACAGTGGATTGAGAATAACCGGTGGCAGTTGAAACTGGGGGAATATAGAAAATTGCTGCCCATGTTATAGCTTGAACCCACAACTCTAGGTTAGCAATCAACCACTTCCACTGTACATCCACTGTACCATTGCCACCCGTAATGTAGTCAGCTTTTACGACAAAAAAAAAACCATCAATCATAGTAATTAAATTATAATACACGTACAGGCTCAGAAAGTAAGAATATACATCTGCTTTTACCATAGCAGCCAATAGGTTTAGTGCAAAAAAATAATTACCCAATAGAAATCAAAGCTTTTATTTAATACTCGCTTGCTTAGTATAGAAAGCACTTTACTTAACAAAATAAAAAAAAATTGATACAATCATAATATTGCCCGAAAATATCATGAAAATTAGTCACGTCGTTTTGAAGTATATAAGGAATATACATAGAAACATCGATTTTCTTATATTGGATATGGATAGATGATTGTCTAAAATCCAAACTTACCATGTACCTGCCTATACAATTGAAACAGTAGTTTTGTTTTCAGTTATTCCTTGCGATTATAAGTACCTACCTAAGAATGTACTAAACCTATTGTACAATCATTAACAAGAATTTTGATTTTCTCGAAAAAGGAAGTCATTTATAATTCAATTAACATTGCATTTCAAAATTTCTGATATCTTTCATTTTCGATTTTTATAAAATAATTAAGTTTTTTTGAAATTGAAATGATTGAAACTTAAGATTTCTCTGTATTCTTGTATTGAAACAATTTTTAAAATATTTTTTCGGAAGGTTGTTCAAAAACCCTTTTTTAAAGAAACTGATCGAACGATTTTTAATGTTTGTTTTGTCCTATATAGCTTTGTTAAGTGTTTCCAATAGAACCCTTAAACCAATAAGAAACATTACAAGAATTTTCCATATATTTTTTTCAAATTAGGTAAATAGCCCGTATTTTATTTTATATGTTTTCGTGCCTTCATTTTGCTGAACTCCTCAATTACATCGTTGAAATCGATTTCCCTTGAAACTTTTCTCTCAATTGACAAAATGGACAGATTGACTAAACGTTCTTGAATCTCGACTCATGGTAGATCAAACATCGAAGGTAGGTAACTTTTTATTACTTGCGATTATAGGTATACTATAAGGCAAGTTATGGATTCGTGCAGAAAAAAAAATTTGAGATAACAATCACACATGACATTACGATGATGGAGAAGTCGAAAAAAGTGGGTCTGGAAATTCCGTCCGTCTGTCTGCCTGTCTGTCTGTCTGTCTGTATGTCTGTTCGCGCCTCTGGAGGCTGAACGGGTGGGCCGATTTGCTTCAAATTTGGTATTTAGGATTTATTTGGCCGTCCCTCGGAACAAATTTTTTATTTTTGCTCTAGGTCCAAAAATAACGGCACCTGCCATACAATCTTGAAGACAAAAATTGATTTTCTTAAAAACGGCTCTAACCATTTTGATAAAACTTTCAGAATGCTATTTTTGCAAGAAAATCTATCTTTTGGTCCGAAATTTTTTTTCAAAATTTGTCTAATAACGGTACCTCTCATAGAACCAGTATTTTCAAATCAAATTTTCTCGTAAACTATACATTCGATTTCAATAAAATTTTGGCCACAGGAAGTCATTCATAATTTTATTAATATGGCATTTCAAAATTTTCAAAAACTTTTTTTTTTGATTTTTTATAGTTTTTTCAAAAAAAATTTTGGTTTTCGAAATATGTTGGAAACGGGTACATTGATTTTTTTTTAAATTATTTTTCAAATGTAAACTATAGATTGGGGGAGAGTACGATAACTTGGCCGCCAAGATTTGATAACGGGGTTTTATAGAGGGGTTAAATACAAGCATTTTTTTCTATAGGAGGGGGGGTCTATCTCACCCCGTTTAGAAGGTAGGGGCAATTTTCGAAAAAAATGACTTAATCAAAAAAAAAAAAAAAAAACAACGGTAACACCTACAATAAAGAACTATACCGTGTTCAAAAGCCAAAACTCTGTTCTTTAATTTTCAATTTAAATTTTTTTATTTATGCCAATAGTTTTCAAAAAAATTGCATTCAAACTCAAAATTTTGATAAAAAAAAATGAACAAAAAAAAGTTTAGACCATTTTTTTCCAAATTGTGAAATTAAATGCCAAATTGGCTTTGCATGTTCGATGCTCATATTAATTCTGAATTAAACGCAAGAAACCAAATAATTTTATATCTTTTAGGTTTTGAGAAAATTGAAAATTACTAAAACTACTTTCTTATGAGGTTTTTGTTTTTTGGTATTTACGGTGATCTCGCTTTGAGGATTGATGTCATCTTCATCATCCAGAATGCACCACGAGGAGGTAGAATTGCATTGCCAAGCGAAGCAGGCCACCCAGGTACTGTTAATAACAAAAACTATTTGATATAGGCGCCTGCCTGACGACTGGACATACCCTTAGCGGAGCAACGAAGTTGCGTGAGCGCGGTGTGCCCCCGAAAAAGGAGGAGAAAATCAAAAGATCCCGCGAAGCGGGCCACCCTGATACAACTGATTGCAAATACTATTGACACAGGCGCCTGCCTGACAAATAAACATACCTACTATCAATGAGATAGTTCACACTTTCAAAATACAAATTAACGAATGTAGTAAAAACTTAATTATGCATATCTTTTTAAATTTGAGATATCCAAATAGCTCAGTTAAGTCACTCTTATGATAAGTTTATAATAGGTATTATATTAGATCCGCTTTTGTTAGATACTAAGATTTATATTCAATAAACTAAACCGTAATATTATAACGTTTTAAAGAAAATACTTGAAGCTCAGTTTATTTCTTTCGGACTTAAACATTTCTTGCTGGATTTTCAGACATTTAGAATGGGAGAGTAAGTTATTTATAGGGAGGGTGATAACCCTCACAATTCCTTCAGACGGGACAAGGTGGTGTGAAAGAATGGGGTACAGAAGTATCCATAGTGCAACGATAGAGTTACTTTGCGATGCTGTAGTATCTTTGATGGATGCAATAGTATTAGATAGGAAGTGGTAGTAGGCAAGCATATTTCGTGCTTGCTTTCTTGATAAGGGGCTACCTAAAATTTTATTGAGTCGTGGGGACTCATAGGTCCGCGGTTAGCCAAGGTCGTTTGGTAGGAGAGTTGATTTCTACTTGCGAATTGGGTGGGTTGAGAGACCAGGGGGATCACATAACACCTTCGATCCTCCCTCCACTATCTGCATAGCTTCGTGGTAGCAGAGTGGAAGGAAGGTAACATAAGCCATTGCAGCCACAACCACCTATGGTTTGCTTGGTGATAACATACTTACGTGATACGTTCTTTGAGTTGATATAACAATTCAATCTCGATTTCTATCTTTTGATCCACGTCTACTCTCTACGAATTATAAGAGGTGCGATCATGAATCAACCTTTCTTCTCGTTCGATTCTTATCAGTCTTATCTTTGAAAATTATGAGGGCCCTTAAGCATTTTAACATTTTTATTCGAGCTCGCCCATCTTGAGCTCAACGGTTGGCAGAAAAAATAAGAGGTAACACCGGTTAAGTAGATCCCGGAGCAAGTGCCCACGGCCTGGCTGAGCTAGTCATGGCTAAGGTACTGCCGGCCACCGCGACGGTCGCTCTCAACCACGGTTCTACGTTGTCGCATGCCGTTCTGGCCGACTGCTCTCAACAAGCAGTTGACGAGAAAGGGGGCGTTGCCGACATAGGATCGCTTCCGTGCCTTCAATAACAGGAGTAGGTAGCCACAATTAGATAAATGAATGCGATCTGGAGTGGAGTCTCTGGAAAAACATATCGAGTCTGATTTCAGCATTTCGATTCTAGTTGTGAGCGTGAGGGTTTAAGTAGATTCCATGGTTTTTTTTGATGTAAGCTACGACATCAAGAGGAACATCTATAACTTGTAGTAAATAGGTGCGGGCATGCTGACAGGTACCCCCTAGGCTGTTTTACGGTGTTTTGTAGTCAGAACCTACGGTACGCTGTTGGATGGCTCGTGCTTCTGTGATGAGGATGGAGATGAAGTTGGAAGAATGGGAAGAGGAGCAGGGAGAGCAAGGTGCCCTGTTAGCGAAGTGTAAGTATGTCTATTATAGGGATACACCGATAAATGGGCGGTTGACGATGGAGATGCTGTACCTTGGTATAGGAGTCAAGGATGGATAGGGGTGCTTGTCTCTTCCGGCTTCCTCATAGGATATTTTGGTGAAGAGATTGGTGTCTATTGACAATTACAGGTGGTGTAGAAATTCATTCATTCTTTTAACTTTCATCATCAGATAATTTTTAACGTTACAAAATTCACAATCCTTGTTTCTTGAACGTTGAACAATCCAAAAGAAGCTCCTTTTGTTCTTTGAATTTCTTTTTCGGGACACTTCGAAGCAAAATGTCCTATTTTCCCGCATGAAAAGCATTTAAGGGTCTTTTTCCCTTTCGATGATTTTGAAAAACGCTTAGTATTTGTTGCCAAAATATGATTTTCACCATTTTCAGAGTCCTTTTCAAGCTTTCTTGCATCTTCTTGAAGAAGTTTTGCCTTGAGCACCGAAAGCGCAGGCATTTCATCTCGACTTTCCATGGCTACGACGAAATTTTCAAAATGATCTGGTAAGCTGCACAGCAAACTCAGCTTTTCAGCGATGCTATAAAATTCATTTAAATAGCTCGACATGGATATAGTCCCGGTCATCTTGCATGCCAACAATTTCTTGAAAAGACTTATCTTGTTCGATGGTCCTGCAGGCGCGTCCATGCTTCCTTCGAAGTCTTGCAGTTCTTAACATGAATCAGTTCGGTCAATTTCATGCTCAAGAAAATCATTGCAAGCGCCTTCTCATCTGAAGCACACCATGTTTTCGCTGCAGTTTCATTCTCAGGCTTCAATTTTTCTCCAGATACGAATGGCCATAAATCTTGAAAAACCAAAATGCTCTTCATTTGAATTTTCCAGCTAGCATAATTGCTCGCATCCAGTTTATCAATGCTCAAAATCGATCCAGCCATATTATCTTCAATTAAAAAAATTTACAACAAGAAAAGGAAAAAATCTAATTAATTTTCTGGAACTTTCCATTAAACAATGACTGGGCCCATAACCTATTATGGTAGCAGAGGTCCGTAGATCGTAACTACGCTCTGCTACACTGTAAACGAAATTAGATGGCTTACTTCATTTTTTTCCAAAAAACGTTTTAACTATTGATTTTTAAGTGATCATTTTTTTTTCCTGTTTTTTTCCCAAAATCTCAAACCCCAAGACCGCTGTCACACATTAGAGCAAGTTCTTCTGACCCAGTCGTGTACTTTATTTTATGCACGAATCCATAACTTGTCTTATAGTAAAACCTATAATCGAGAGCAAAAAAAGGAGGTAAATGATTAAGTGGGTGTTTTACACGTTCCACAAACAATTTGCGAACATACTATACCGACTTTTCCAAAAGGATTTTTAGACGAATTGCAAAATGTGCAGCAAAAATGATTTCGTAATTGCACGATGTGCGGCGGTGCCGTGAAATAAGACCAACTGTTTGAATTTGGTGTTATTACTCTTTTCCAAAGTGAAATAAGGCCAACTTTTGGAAGTTTCACGGCACCATCTGCGGCTTCAACGTATCTGAAAAAAAACTTAAACTCAATTTAACTTCATATAATAAAATTACAAGTTGTAAAATGTATTTGGTAACTGCGAAAACAAAACAGCAAAAACAGATTTATATTTTATAAAAAGCTTTAGTGCAAAATTATGTTATAATGCATATTTTTTTTTTTTTTAATTACGTAACTGACTAGAATTTTATATTTGCTCTTTGTTTTAATTAAAAACAAGCATCGCATGGTGCTTCTTATGATTTAATGGCTTTCTGTTTTACTTCAAATTTATACAACGCCAAACCGAATTGATGAGCAAACGCTGAAAATTGTCTACTCAAATAAGTTACCGAGAAGAAATCTTCTTTTCCACTTAAAGCTAGCACCTCGCATGTTCCCTTGAGATCGTCCTTAGCTGTGTTCAGATCACAGGGATGCCTACCAAATGGATTAGGTAACGCCTCTGTGGACAGATGAGGATAGAAAACTTTTGTCAATTCATAGTCGATCGAAGTTAAATTTGATTTGTAAGCAACTTCATTTAGTTGATCAGTTAAACTAGCTGGAATAGCCAGATATAGATGATAGTTTAAATTATGCGTTCGCTGTTTACTCTCACAGTGATTAAGGATGATTTTTAATTTGAGAATTAACTTGGACAGATCAGTACTGCCGTATTCGTAGAGATAGAAGTCCTTCCTGTGGCGATACTTTTGTCCAGTTTGTCTATTCATCCGAACCACTGCTGTGCTAGGAATGTTGACGAAACTAAGTGGAAAGCTATACACATGGCTAGTGATTAAATGGAGATTTACATTAGGTGCTTTCATCTGCATTGACGTTTCGAAATGCTGTGCCAGCGGAAAAACCCCAGACTGATGAATGAAGCCGAAGAAAATCACCAACGCAATGTTGAGAGTGTACCATGTCTTAAGAAGATATTTAGCACTCGCTCGACTGCACAGAAACTTCTCATAGCATAATCTAAGAAGAGGGTGTTCTTCTTTAAATGGATACGATGTGCAAAATCCAGTTACGAGTTTTGGAGAGTGCAACAGAATAATGGGGAATGTAAATGGAATCAAGAACCGCGCCTCCTGATGATTAATAAGCGACATAAAGAATACGGGAGCGAAAATTGCTGCCGACATCAAACCCACAATGGATTGGGCTCTTGGCAATCCTTGGTATTCAGCTCTGAAGAACCGCAGCATCTGCTGACCGAAGGTAACTAAAGCGATTACTCCAAGGATATTGTACAACAATGGAATGTTAACCAGGAGATGGATGTATCGTGGATGCAGTCCATGCTGAGCAGTCTTAGTTGAATCGATATTGTACTTGACGAAGTTCCATGGGGTGAAGACGAAATTATTGATTCCTACTTGGAACATAAAAATCTCGCCCAGAGTCAGGTACTTGTAGTAGAATGAGTCGATTAATGTAAAAAGGATTATCGATGGAATAGCCGAAAGACAAAAGAATGCCATTCGCAAGTTAAAGTGTTTAAAGCTGACCGATTTTGTGCCCATTCCACGAAGCATCCAGTAGAATACCATGGGCGCTCCAAAGAGTAGAAACGTTGGTCGGTTGAAGACGCCAGCTACACAAAGGGTGGACATCAGAAGAAGGCGATTATAGTTGTGCGCTGGTAAGGCGTTTTTAAGTTTCCATATCTTAACCCGTTCTCCTATAGAATCGGCTTTATCGTAGCGCTCTTCGAGGAATTCTTTTTTGTAGATTACTGTGTTTGAGTGAATCATACATTCTGCGACGAGGTACAACAGGACGGAAGCTATGGCCATTTCTATCGAATTGGAGAATGTGCGAGTGCCAAATATCAACACGACATGTGAGCTTCCCAAGGCTAGGAGGCGAATTTCATAGCGAAGATTATATAGCTGACAAACTTTGTACAGACTCCAGTCGTTTGCAAATGAGAGGATGCACATAACGAGACGGGGAAATACAAGATAAGTGTAGCTACAGATTATGTCAATTTTAAACAATCCTCTCAGATTTACAGCAACAATTTCCAGCAAATTAAGAGGTATTTTTAATGTAATAAGCGACACAGCAACGCTGCGTAGGGGGAATGTACTGTTGAATTCCCAGCTGCGGATGTGTTCAAGTTGAAAATGTTCTCCTGGAAATATAACAAGACTTCTTACAATCTGAACCTTCCTCACAAACTTAATATTCACCAATAAATATTTCTGTAGATTGAAAAAACTCATCGGGATGAACGTAACCAAGTTGTGGTATAAAAACCAAAACTAAGCGAAGGACGACAAAGAATAAATAGGTGCACCAATGTTCGTCGGCGTTTTTATTTTTACGCAAAAATGTTTCGAAGTATTTTGTGACTTTCATTTTATATCAATTAAATGACTTGTTTTTGATAAGTTAAATTATTAGTATCAAATTTAAAAAATGTTTTTAAATAAAAAATCCATCCTGATTTTTTTTTTTTTTTTGTGTTTGCTTTTATTATGCGAGTGAAAGTGCGATGTAAACAAATGACAGATGTGACAAATGTCAGTTGTAGGCTAAGTTCAGTGCAGTGAGCAAAGTTGAAAAGAAATGAATGTGTCCGATAAGCAAACGAAATCGCGAGAAAACGCTCTCGGCGAATTGAGGGATATTAAACTGTTGCAATAAAGAGTTTTCCATTGAGGGTTTTCTATTTTTAAATTTAAAAGTATTTCATTATTCATGAAAAACAAAAACCATTCAATAAAGTAATTCTCTATTATGATTTCGTAGAAAATTTCCAAATTTGACTCCACTTCCCATACAAAATAAAGTTATAATTTTGTTTGATTTGGATGAAATCAAGGATGCAAATTATGTGAAAACAAATCAAACGTAACTAAATTGAAAACAATATTGAAAAGATATTCTAAAAAAATGTCAATTTGAAACACAATCCAAGGCAACGGCAAAAGTAAACAAACCAACATGCAAAGCAACAGCAAAAGTAAAAAATTCAAAATAACAATTTTGAAACAAAATCCATGGCAACGGCAGTAGTAAACAAAACAAAACAAGAAGAAAGAATGAAAAGGTTGCAAAAAAGAAAAAGAAAGAAGATTGCCTGTTGTCAAACCGAATATGCAAACCTAGATGAAAACATCTTTTTCGCAAATTTTCAAATATCCTAATTTCGGCCCTAATGAAAACGTAGTATTACGCTGAGTGGAGCTCTTGCGAAACTTCCAATTCATGACGCAAAACTCTTCAAGTTGTGGCTTGCAAAAGGTCAAGCTCTTGTACTTGGCACGTAACTGACTACCTCTGATGATACCCTGAGGATACAAATTTACTGGCACACCCGAAATTTCAATTTGATATACTACATGGCCCTTTTTGCAAACCACACTTTGACAAAAAAAAGGTATATTGATAACAAAAACTTCGTTGCAGCTATTATAAGGGCCAGTTCAACAATCATGGTTCATCCTCAGATCAAAATTTAAAAACGATTTACCTCGGTTCCTGTGTACATAATTAAAGCTTAGACGGTGGTTCAAGAGTGGTTCAAGAGTTAGCCCACAGCCGTCTTAACTTAATTTATTTACACAGGAACCGAGGTTAATTGCTTTTAAATTTGTATCCGAGGATGAACCACGATTGTACAAATGGCTTTAAGTACCAGTACAATATATTGTGGATCAGCACTGAATTTCGTTTTTAAATTTTTGATGCGTGGGCATAGAGAAAATACTAAAAAGAGGCCCATCTTGTGCCTTCTTTTGATTTTTCCAACAAGCTACAGCTGTCATCGGTGTCTTTTTGTTAAACATGTATGCGTAAAATCCGATTCACATCTACCACACCAATTTCCCCTCCAAGATTTACACACTGGAATTATTAAGTTGAGATAACACTTTGAAGTATTATATTACAATATTTCGAGATACATTTTTTTTTATAATTATTATATTTTATTATATTATATTTTTGTTTACACTTTATATTAAAGGGTAGTACGCAGTTCGAGCTAAATTTTAGTTCACGTTTTTCTCTCCAAACCTTAGCTAAAACACTAGCTAAATTTTGAGATATGAGAGTTGTGGAGAATGTGTGATTGTAATGGCGACTTTGTGTAGAAAATGTCAAAACAAATTTGGTTTGGCAAATAAACACAAAAATATTCTTTTATTTATTTTTTTGAAAGTTTTGGATGTTACCCTGAGGCTTCTCAATAACTTTCTAAATAAAAAAGTTCTTATTAAGGTGCATTATTGAATCTCGGTTGTTTCTGTTTTTTTCTTAGTTGTACCGATTCCTTCAGCATCGTACCCTCGTACCAACAAGCAGTTCAACAGAATTGTTCTCTAATATTTAAATTGTTTATACAAAGAAAACAATATCAAAGCCGATTGCTCTGATTGGAAAACATAAAGTTGTTTATCGTCAAGTGTCATAATTCAACACGTCTTTCCAAATAATTTGCATCCATGAAGACGTCTGCATTTTGGCACCTTCAAGGTACCTTTACATGGAGCTGCAGGGCCTAATCTGTTCGTGATTGCATTGCTATTACAGCCGTGTACACAGCAATTTGTCGGCATATTGGGGGCACACTTTATTATTATTATTTTTTTTTTAAAAACTAGTTAGTATTGTTTTAAAACTAAACTATTTCTTCTTAAACATTTTAGCGCGAAATGCTCCGATATAAAAGTATTTGTTTTGCACACTTGGATTCACGTTTTGAACAAAGTAAAGTTTTTTTACACAAAGAAATATATTTTTGATAATTTAAAATCTGATTTCAGGGGATTTTAATGATAACAACACTTTAAATTGAATTATAATAAATATTCCGCCGAACTAAACTCAATTGAGAATTTAATTGTTTTCCTTCAAAGTAGGATTTCTCATATGACTTTGACGTCTCGGAGCGAGAGGGAAAGAAGTATATTGCCGTTTGCTTAAAATCTCTATTAATTTTGAGAGTGAGACGCTCTCCCTTGCTTTTTAAATGGGAGTAGCAAGCACACCAAACAAATAAATGGCATACGAAGGGATGGTTGCCATCACAAAATGCACAGACAGAGATGTACATTGTACACTGTACACGTATTGAAGGACACAAAAAAATATTTCGATTTTCGAGGGTGTTTCAGACAAGAGGATTACGAGTTGGCGGTCTGTATTGGTCTATGGTTCTGACAATTACAATATACAATGAATAATGAACCAAACCATCTCTCGGCACTCTTCCATTTATACGCAAAACGCTTGAATTCAACACTTTTGAACATAAAAGTAGTAGATTACTGGTTTAAATAAAACAGACAAATATTATTAGCCAAAAAGAGATAGACATATATTTTTGACGTTTGGTTTTAAGTAAAGATGTACAAAAGAAGATAAAGGGAAAAGAAATGCAAATGTATGCAGTTAGCATTTAGCAAGAACTTTAGAAATTGTTGCTAAGAAAATCAAAGTCGGTTTCTGGGAGGAGACCAACTCTTTTTTAAATTAAATTATAATTATAAAACTGAAAATAATATAACATTTTCAACTACATTTAAAATACTTCATAGTTTTTCACAAATCCCGCATAGTTAAAGAGTGAACTATGAAACTGGCTTAGTTTATATGATATTTTCTTTATCCCCGCGTGTGTCTAAACACAAAAATTTCAAACTAACAAAAGAACCGAATCAGTTCTCTGAACATACATAATTTAATATATGTATGTATATACATATGTTCATATCTGTATCTAACGAACTTTGTGCTAAATATTATTATTTGTTAAAAATGCAAAATGCTAATGTTAACCCTTCGTAATTGTTTTCCGTGAGTTGTTAATGCATTTATTATTGTGCCGTGCTGCTTCAGAGTCCATTGAACTTGTTTTGTGAATCGTCATCGGTGTTTTTTTAGTGCCGAAATCTTAATTATTCATCTTAACGTGATCAAAATAAATGAAAACAGGTACAAATTGGCCTTGAGTTTTTCGAAAAACAACTAGTGTGAGGAGTGAGAGTTCGTTGACTGTTTTTATTTGTTTTTTTTTTCGAGAGAAAATGCGCCTAAAATCTTCATCATCGCTTTCATCATTCTACGACAAATCAAAATCATCAATATTATCATCCTTATCTGTCGAAGGACGACACCTTCATCATCTCTTCTCCTCCTCATCCACCACTATGTGGGCTTCCTTGGATTAAACGTTGCACAATTTCCCAACACGGTTAGACAAGTTTATTTTTATAACGCACAGTCAAGTGAAAGACACCTGCAGCTCCAGTGGGACAATAAACAGGTGAGACACATTTCTATGATTTTTTTTTTAAGTTATGATTTTTCGGATCTCTTCTCTATTGTGATTGTGTGTGCTGGGGATTAGGATTCATGGCTTTTAAATTGAACCGCGCCTTGTGCTGGAGTTTTGCTTTGGTGAATGTAGTTGCGCATAACGTGCATTGTTTTTTTTTTAAGGTTTGAAACCTTTGGATTTTTGTCCATAATGTAGCTGTGGCAATAAATTTTATCGCTCTTGCAAATTTGGGTACGAGAAAAAAAAGCCATACTAAAATGTCCGTCAAGTTAGCACTACCACTTTCGATTTTTTTAAAATGAACAATTGGATTAATTGTCGTGAATTTGTCGTAAATTTGTCGTGAAACAAAAAAAATTGTCGCGCCCCTATTTTAAAAGTTAACCCCTGGTAGTGCTAACTTGACAGTCAAGTTAGCACTACCACCCCCAAAAAATGCATTAAATTAAAAACTGAGTATATGCGAATTATTGTCGTGAATTTGTAGTAAATTTGTCGTGAAACAAAAAAAAATTTCTCACCCCTATTGACTGTCAAGTTAGCATTACTAGGGGTTCATTTTTAAAAATGAAACGCGACAAATTGTTTTGTTTCACGACAAATTTGCAACTAATATTCGGCAATTAATCCAATACAAAAAATTTAAATTTTTTTTAATTTTAAGTAGTTTTTGAGTTTTTTTCGAAAATTGGCTGTCAATTTAGTATATAAATGGGGGTATACCTAGTTCCTGGAAAAAAATCTGAAATTTTTTAAAATAATGGGGATTGTAATAACCTGTAATTCCTTAGAAATATTTAATAACAAACACAACTATTCGGTTGACAAAACAAAACTAAAAACTTATTTATTATTTTTCATTAACAAACTAACGCTATGACTACAGTATATATTTATTAATTGCTTTGCAACCTTAATCAATATGATACAGTGTATCTTCTACTGACAAGGTCGCCACATCCCTCCAATATTTTTAAGCTTAAGCTTCAACCCTGAATTCCTTGGTTGAGTGGTGTCTTCAACAACGTCGTTGGATTCATCGATCAAGGGATCCAAAATACCTTCATTATTATTTGTTGTCTTCATTTCCGTTTGAACTAGAATTGGTATTTTCTTCACATGATGTAAATTTCGCCTAAAAATTCTTCCGTCATCTCCTTATACCACTGCTTCATTTCGGCTTCGTTCATTCACCTTGAATTCAGTTGGATCGAAATCTGTTGTTAGTTTATTTTGGGGAATAAGGTTACGAAGCAGTGATGAAAATTCACTTTTGTCGATTGTACTGAAAATTGAGAAACAATGGTACTGAGATAGACAAAATGGTACTGAACCTTTTAAAATTATAAATCAACGCAAACAGTGAAAATTAATATTCTATTAAATCGAGAAAATGTACATATATCTAGTTATGGGTAGTATCAGAGAGGGTGCCATTGCTGGAGAACACCTACTGTAAAAAAAAGTTAAGAAACATCGTTTTATTGTTTAAGAAATTACCGATACCGGTGTACATATATTGAAATCATCGATGTTAACGAACGGGCAATTATTTGGCTGTCAGAAATACGTCAAAGTTCTTACTAAAACCTTGTTTGTTGAGCCCTAATGCCGCCCTGTGGTCGCCATAACTAGTTTTTTGAAAAATCTCAACTCGCCTAACGAAAAAATTCTGTTTTTAAAAACTGGGTTCGCCCGGAAGTCACCCTGAAGTCAATCTTTATATTTTGCTGGGGCGAGTTGAGGTAACGAATCAGCTGTTGAAGTGGCGTTTGCTGTCAAATATTTATTTTTTATTTTTTTCGGTAGCTATATCTACTTTTTCATTTATTTTTTTTTGAAAGAAACGAAAAGAGATTCAAGTGAATGCTTTTATTCTAATACGTTAATCAAAATCAAAAAAATAAAGCAACATTGAAACTTCAATAAATCAGAATCCCTTATTTGTTTTTTGAGAACCAAAAACCCAGGGGTGGAATCGGTTAAGGTGATTTGTGATATGTGATAGTCACAATCTACAAATTTCGTCTGGCTAAGGTGATTGTCACATGTGACAATCACATTTTTGTTACTTTTTCTTGTGACAGCTATTTAGGTGTCACTTGCATACAAAAATAATAATAAATAAATAATAAACCGCTGACGCTGACTTATAAAACAAAATAATTTGCTTTTGCTGTCAAAGATTTGTCAAAGATCTACACTAATGTTGTTTTCGAATGGGAGAAATTAGCTTCTCCTTATGATCAAAGATAAAAATAAAAACGATATAAGAAAAAACAGAAAGGTACATTTTTTTAATTGAAATATTTTTCCGAAACGCGTATATGTGGTAAGCAAACACGTGAAATGACAACTAAATCAATCTTTTCTAAATAAAGGCATAATTATCAGGTCCCTTAAAATTGCCGGAAACTATATTTTAAAATGCTTTTTGGCTAGAATATAAACAAAATATTTAAAGTTTTGTTTGAAAGCGGGCTGAAACGCCATAATCCAAATATTTATATAAAGTTCAGATTTGCCTATAGCATCTGGGCAAAATGTCAAAAAGTTGAAAAACAAAATAAATTATTTTGTATGTATGAGTTTATATGAAATTGAAGACTATCTACTTTTAAAAGTATCAATTTTCAAAAGAACCAAAAAGTAATTATGAAAAAACAGTAAATTATATATTAAAATTTTTCGAATTGTTCAAATTGAAATACAAAATATATAGAAACTGTGACATTCGTATATATGCGTTTTCAGACCGCATATTTCATAAAAAGCAGAAGAGGTAAGACTCGCAAAACACAACTCCGAAGAGAATTGATTTGTCTTCGGAGTTCTCTCCAACGGAAAATGACATAATGAAAATAACTAAACGTCATTGGTTTTCTCTGAAAGTGATGCCAAAGTGCGACAGATTTCCGGTGATCACTTTGAGCAAACTCACAAAATTATTTTATCACATGTTATTGTAAGAAATGTGACAATCACGAATCAGATTAGCCGATTCAACCCTAGGTTTGTTTGACAACTTATGGAGTTGTCAGGAAAAACCACGGAGACCATGGTTAAAGTTCAAAAGAGTAAGTAAGTAAGTAAGTAAGTAAGTGAATTTTGTTTCATCATTAGATATTTATCTATAATTTGTTTAAACACTTCATTAGAGCATTGGCAAAAGCCGTCAGTCATATTGAAAGTAAAGATGAATAAATATTTTCATTTAAAATAAACATAAATAGTAAAAGTTCAAAAGACAAAGCTACATTTGATTTCAAACGTATTTTGCCAGTTACATTGCTCAAAAGCTTAATTTTCGAACCAGTAAACACAATACATAAACTCGATCACAATGAGTAATAAATGCATTCAAAATTACAATAAAAACAAGCGCGAACATAGTGTTAACCATTTCAAAAATTAAAAATAGTACAAATCGTACTGAAAATTGAGAAGTGGTACTTGCGTATTTGGGAAAGTCCAATAGTACCAAATTCAGTACAATAGTAAGCCTTTTTGCAACTATGTTACGAAGTAAGACTTTATCGCCAATGGAAATATCTCCTTCCTTTGCGCCACGAACTGTATCTCCTCTCTCCTTTCCTTTTTGTTTGTTTATCTTGTCTAAGTCTCTTGCCTCTGAATCTAAAATAGTTTCACTTACATCTTGTATAGAGGGAATTTTGTCTCTAATCGTCCTATTAAAAAGAAGCTCCGAAGGTGATTTCCCCGTTGTGCCATGTGGTGTAACGTTGTACATTAGAGTAAATTTCTGTACTTCTTTTTTATAGTCCGCCTCTTTTCCATGAGCTATTTGCAGAAATTGATTTATTCATATTCTCAACTTCGCCATTGGCCTGTGGCCAGTAAGGAGGTGAAGTAATCAGGTCAATGTTGTTCTTGACACAATAGCTCTTAAATTCACTGCTCACAAATTGCCGACCATTATCTGCTTTTATAGATTTAGGATATCCCAATCTACAAAAAATTTCTTCCAAAATGGCAATTATTTCTGAAGATGTAATTTTTTTAACAAACTTAGTTTCTTAATATCTTGAATAATAATCAATGATAACAAAAGCAAAATCGTGGTATGGTAATGGACCCAACAAATCCATTGCAACACATTGCCAGGGTCCGTCTGGAAAGGCATGTCGCTGCATAGGCACTGGTGGAGTCGGTCTTGAAACTAAAAGACAATCGCGACACATTTTTACAAACGATTCAACTTCTCTGTCCATTAGTGGCCACCACACTTTTAGTCGCAGCCTGCGCTTCATTGCTGTCTCTCCCGGATGGCCTTCGTGTCCGAGTTACAATACTCTAGATCGTAGCGGTTTTGGTATGACAAGCCTGGAGCCACGAAGTAAAATGTTTCCCAAAGTACAAAGTTCAAACCGAAATGGAAATAACTTATTTTTACTACTGGCTGTCCAATCGTCTTTCTTGATATTTTCTACTGCTTCCATAATATCTTGATCATTGTTGTTTTCTTTTACCACTTCACTTATTGTAAGTGCACGTGGAACCACGTTTTCTATCAGTGCACATACACTGTTCTCACAATGCCTGTCGAAAGAATCCGTATCCTCAATCTTGCATAATCTTGACAATGAATCTGCAATATTCGATTTTCCTGCCTGATAGATTACTTTGTATTTAAAGGATTGAAGTCGTAGAACCCATCTTTCGATTCTAGCAGGAGGCTTGGAGGTTGGCTTGAATATAGCCTCCAAAGGCTTGTGATCCGTTACAAGCTCAAATTCTATTCCTGCAAGGTAATAATAAAATCTTTCTACTGCCCAAACCAACGCCAAACTCTCTTTTTCAGTCTGTGAATATCTCCTTTCCACCGCAGAGAGCCTTTTGCTGGCAAAAGAAATTACTTCATGATATCCTTCATGAAACTGTAAAAGAACTGCTCCTAAAGCAACAGGGTTTGCATCAGCAACTAAACGAGTGCGGTTCTTGGGGTTAAAATAAGCCAGAATCGGTATTTTCGCTAGGGACTCTTTTAAACGCTTGAACGCATATTCTTCTTTCTCACCCCAGGTAAACGGAATATCTTTTTTTGTAAGCTTCCATAACGGTTCAGTTGTGTCTGCCAAATCTGCAATAAACTTTCCTAAATAAGGGACAAGGCCCAAAAAACTTCTAGTTTCTTCTTTTGTTATTGGAGACCGGAATTCCAATATTGTTTTAACTTTGTCGGGATCTGCACTTATTCCAGCCGTGGTTAGTACATGGCCCAAGAACTTCAACTCATGAACTTTGAAAATGCACTTGTCCCTGTTGAGAGTAACGTTCATATCTTTAAAAATTTTCAACACTGACCTTAATTCTCTGTCATGTTCCTCCTCAGTGAGTCCAAAAACAATTACATCGTCCAAGTGTATTTTGACAGGGAGCCAAGATATTTTCCATTGTTTTTTGGAATATCTCGGGCGCTGAATTTACTCCAAATAACAACCGCTTATACCGAAACAATCCTTTATGGGTAATGAATGTTGTTATTTCTCGACTGTCTTCAGTCAGCTCTAGTTGATGATATGCATTCTTAAGGTCTAATCGTGATAAAAACTGAGCACCTTTCAGTTTGGTCATAAGCGTGTCGAATGTAGGGAGTGGATAATTTTCTCTCAAAATGGCTGCGTTTGCTCGGCGCATGTCTATACGAATATTTCCGTCCTCCCGAAAGATTAACACTATAGGTGATATCCATGAACTTGGACCGTAAACAGGCTCTATGATTTCTTTTTCCAGTGCCTCTTTGAGTTTATGTTCCACCTTTTCTTCCAAAGCTGACGGAATACGGCGCAATGGTTTGCTGCACTGGTTTAAATGATTTATCTATAGTTAATTGTACCTGTATCCCTTTCATCTTTGGAAAAAAAACAATTGTCTTCTAGCTGATTTACGTCAACTCCTAATTTCAATACTTTTAATTTAAGTGCGGTGTCACGCCCCAGGAGAGACTGTGTGCCATTTTTAATGACATAGAATGTTGCCATCGATTCATTGTGGTAGTCAACGCTTATGGGAGCCTCAAACACAGCTCTCACCTCAAGCACCTCCTTAGCTGCGTATGCCCTGAACTGATTTTCTGATTCTGTCCGAACGTTAATCAATGCTGATGTTTGGCGCAACTTTTCCCAGTCTTCTTCTCCTATCAGATTGAACCGTGAACCTGAGTCGATGAGCATTAAAAGTTTGCAATTTCCTATAAAACAGATTATATTCCCACTTGAAGGTTCTGCGAGGTCTTCTGTGACTTGGAAACAGTAGTGCTTATCATGATTATCACTTGATTTTTCTTTTTCTACAAACCTTATATTTGGTGGCCCAAACCTCCTTTTCTTATGGATAAACCCATCATCAAAAGTGTTTTTACGCTTGTCGGACTTTGTTCTGCATTTCTTAGCGAAATGACCTAAAAGTCCACAACTATTGCATTTGCTAGTTTTAGCTGGACAGTAAACACTATTTGATGAGTGACCCATTCGACCACATCTCTGACATTCCTTATCTCCGTTCGGACCGTTTCGATTATGAGCTGGGTGGATGCTATTGATCCCACTTGACGACGGAATTATAACCATCGACTCTGTCTGGCTTGCAATCTGTTCATGTACTTGGCACATCTCTAGCACCTCTTCTAAAGAGTGTTCCTTTTCCAATAAACGTTTCTTTAAATCTTTAGAAGCCCATGCGTCGATAACTTTATCTTTTATATTTATTTCAGCAACCTCTTGCTTTGTTTCACCAAAAGAGCATTTAGCTGCCTGATTGCGAAGCCGCAAAAGAAATTTATTGAAATTCTTCCCATCATCTGGCTTGAGCGTTCTGAACAAATGCCTTTCAAACGTCGAATTTCTCTTCGGAGAAAAATAGTCATTTAGTTTTCTTACCAAAACCTTGAAAACATCTTCAGTAGCAGTACCGTCCTCATTAGTAACAGAATCGACCAATGCTCCAGGGATATTAAAAATTACCTCTTGCAACTGCGGTCCTCCTAGATGCAAGAGTTTATTTTTCTTTTTAACTGGATCGGTGATTTCTTCGGAATCCAAGTAAAGGAAAAATGAACGACACCACTTTTCCCATTCCGACCTCATCAAAGACTTATCGATGATCTCACAAAGAAAAGATTTTATTCCTGAAGCGCTCATCGTTTCCCTCCTTCTCTCCTTTTTATTTTTATTTTTATTTTTATTTTTATTTTTATTTTTATTTTTATTTTTATTTTTATTTTTATTTTTATTTTTATTTTTATTTTTATTTTTATTTTTATTTTTATTTTTATTTTTATTTTTATTTTTATTTTTATTTTTATTTTTATTTTTATTTTTATTTTTATTTTTATTTTTATTTTTATTTTTATTTTTATTTAGTAAGCAACTAAATGTAACACCAATCCTGTAATTTAATGCAATTACTAAAGCACAAATGTATCCAATTGAATGGTCATACCTTTCGATTGTTTTATCGCAATTTAATGCCTTTGGTCAACAATTGAATGTAACCCCCAATCGATTTTTTTTTATTATCGCAATTAAATGCCTTTGGTCAACAATTTAATGTAACCCCAATCAGATATTTTATTTTTCTTTCTTGATCGCAATTGAATGCTTTTGGTCAACAATTAAATGTAACCCTCAATAAGATTTGTTAAAATCACAAAAAAAACACAACTATTCGGTTGGCAAAACAAAACTAAAAACTTATTTATTATTTTTCATTAACAAACTAACGCTATGACTACAGTATATATTTATTAATTGCTTTGCAACCTTAATCAATATGATACAGTGTATCTTCTACTGACAAGGTCGCCACAGGGATTGTCTACGACAAATTCACGACAATTAATGGCATACAATTTTGTTTTGTTTTTGAGTATCCTAAACATTTTTAGAGGGATGGTAGTGTTAACTTGACTGTCAAGTTAGCACTACCAGGGGTTAACTTTTAAAATAGGGGTGCGAAAATTTTTTTTGTTTCACGACAAATTTACGACAAATTCACGACAGTTAATCACATACCTACTCAGTTTTTAATTAAATGCATTTTTTGGGGGTGGTAGTGCTAACTTGACTATGACTGTCAAGTAGGCGCTACCAGGGGTTAACTTTTAAAATAGGGGCGCGACAAATTTTTTTGTTTCACAACAAATTTACGACAAATACCTAATCCAATTGTTCATTTTCAAAAAATCGAAAGTGGTAGTGCTAACTTGACGGACACCATACTACAGTAAGTGAAGTAGCGAGGTTTAAATGGCATTAAGATCAAAATGTGTACGACACATGACGGGCGGGTGAATGTGCATTTCATTTTGTTTGCCTATCAAAGTCTTTTTTTCAGTGCTGCAGGTCATTTATATTGGTTTGGTGTTTAAGTTTTAAGTTGTAAAAAAATATTTATTTTAGCTTGAAGGTGGCCAAAAGCATATTATAACGGGGGTGATTCATCGTGAGGTTTGATTTATAATGCAAAATAAAACACATACATTCGGATGTGAACTTGAAATTTTTTTTATCGGTCAAAAGAACAATTCATGGCATTTACCTTTTGAAAAGGATAGGTATCGTAAATGTTGGCCACGACTGCGTCTGAGCTGGTTCATTCGGAAGGTCCAGTTGTGGGCGACTCGTTTGAGCATAGCGACTGGTATCTCGCAAATAACACAAGTAATGTTTCTTCAGGTGAAGACCTGAGACATATCATATAGGTACATATCCCCAAGAAAAATTTTCGTTTGCCCACCCTTAGTTTCGGAAATAATCAAAATTTAAAATTTTGGTTGAAAGACAAAAAAAAAAAAAAAAAAGATGTAAAAATCGATTTTTTTTAATGCAGTTCGTTTTCCCATCGTTAGCCCACGTTTGCCCAACAAAAATTTTCGTTTGCCCACCATTAGTTTCGGAAATATGTAATCAAAATTTAAAATTTTGGTTGAAAGATAACAAAAAAAAAAAGATGTAAAAATCGATTTTTTTTAATGCAGTTCGTTTGCCCATCGTTAGCCCACGTTTGCCCAACAAAAATTTTAGTTTGCCCACCCTTAGTTTCGGAAATAATCAAAATTTAAAATTTTGGTTGAAAGACAAAAAAAAAAAAAAAAAAAGATGTAAAAATCGATTTTTTTTAATGCAGTTCGTTTTCCCATCGTTAGCCCACGTTTGCCCAACAAAAATTTTCGTTTGCCCACCATTAGTTTCGGAAATATGTAATCAAAATTTAAAATTTTGGTTGAAGACAAAAAAAAAAATAGATGTAAAAATCGATTTTTTTAATGCAGTTCGTTTGCCCATCGTTTGCCCACGTTTGCCCAACAAAAATTTTCGTTTGCCCACCCTTAGTTTCGGAAATAATCAAAATTTAAAATTTTGGTTGAAAGACAACAAAAAAAAAAAAAGATGTAAAAATCGATTTTTTTTAATGCAGTTCGTTTGCCCATCGTTAGCCCACGTTTGCCCAACAAAAATTTTAGTTTGCCCACCCTTAGTTTCGGAAATAATCAAAATTTAAAATTTTGGTTGAAAGACAACAAAAAAAAAAGATGTAAAAATCGATTTTTTTTAATGCAGTTCGTTTGCCCATCGTTAGCCCACGTTTGCCCACCAAAAATTTTCGTTTGCCCACCCTTAGTTTCGGAAATAATCAAAATTTAAAATTTTGGTTGAAGACAAAAAAAAAAATAGATGTAAAAATCGATTTTTTTAATGCAGTTCGTTTGCCCATCGTTTGCCCACGTTTGCCCAACAAAAATTTTCGTTTGCCCACCCTTAGTTTCGGAAATAATCAAAATTTAAAATTTTGGTTGAAAGACAACAAAAAAAAAAAAATGTAAAAATCGATTTTTTTTAATGCAGTTCGTTTGTCCATCGTTAGCCCACGTTTGCCCAACAAAAATTTTCGTTTGCCCACCCTTAGTTTCGGAAATAATCAAAATTTAAAATTTTGGTTGAAAGATAACAAAAAAAAAAAAAGATGTAAAAATCGATTTTTTTTAATGCAGTTCATTTGCCCATCGTTAGCCCACGTTTTCTCAACAAAAATTTTAGTTTGCCCACCCTTAGTTTCGGAAATAATCAAAATTTAAAATTTTGGTTGAAAGACAAAAAAAAATAGATGTAAAAATCGATTTTTTTAATGCAGTTCGTTTGCCCATCGTTAGCCCACGTTTGCCCACCAAAAATTTTCGTTTGCCCACCTTCCGTTTTGAAAATATTGACAAAATAAAATTTTAAATTTCCTGAAGCTGGCACCCCACTTGTGAAATTTTTTATCGAAATTGATGCAGTTCGTTTGCCCATCGTTAGCCCACGTTTGCCCATCAAAAAATTTCGTTTGCCCACCCTTCAAAAAAAAAAAATAAAAAATAAAATAGTTTTTTTTGGTTGAAAGAGATTGAATTAAAAATAAATTCAAAACGCCAAACTGCTACAATTTTTGATGTAGTTCGTTTGCCCATCGTTAGCCCACGTTTGCCCAACAAAAATTTTCGTTTGCCCACCCTTAGTTTCGGAAATAATCAAAATTTAAAATTTTGGTTGAAAGACAAAAAAAAAATAGATGTAAAAATCGATTTTTTTTAATGCAGTTCGTTTGCCCATCGTTGGCCCACGTTTGCCCAACAAAAATTTTCGTTTGCCCACCCTTAGTTTCGGAAATAATCAAAATTTAAAATTTTGGTTGAAAGATAAAAAAAAAAAAGATGTAAAAATCGATTTTTTTTAATGCAGTTCGTTTGCCCATCGTTAGCCCACGTTTGCCCAACAAAAATTTTCGTTTGCCCACCCTTAGTTTCGGAAATAATCAAAATTTAAAATTTTGGTTGAAAGACAACAAAAAAAAAAAAAAGATGTAAAAATCGATTTTTTTTAATGCAGTTCGTTTGCCCATCGTTAGCCCACGTTGGCCCTACAAAAATTTTCGTTTGCCCACCTTTAGTTTCGGAAATAATCAAAATTTAAAATTTTGGTTGAAAGATAACAAAAAAAAAAGATGTAAAAATCGATTTTTTTTAATGCAGTTCATTTGCCCATCGTTAGCCCACGTTTGCCCACCAAAAATTTTCGTTTGCCCACCTTCCGTTTTGAAAATATTGACAAAATAAAATTTTAAATTTCCTGAAGCTGGCACCCCACTTGTGAAATTTTTTATCGAAATTGATGCAGTTCGTTTGCCCATCGTTAGCCCACGTTTGCCCATCAAAAATTTTCGTTTGCCCACCCTTCAAAAAAAAAAATAAAAAAATAAAATAGTTTTTTTTGGTTGAAAGAGATTGAATTAAAAATAAATTCAAAACGTCAAACTGCTACAATTTTTGATGTAGTTCGTTTGCCCATCGTTAGCCCACGTTTGCCCAACAAAAATTTTCGTTTGCCCACCCTTAGTTTCGGAAATAATCAAAATTTAAAATTTTGGTTGAAAGACAAAAAAAAAAATAGATGTAAAAATCGATTTTTTTTAATGCAGTTCGTTTGCCCATCGTTGGCCCACGTTTGCCCAACAAAAATTTTCGTTTGCCCACCCTTAGTTTCGGAAATAATCAAAATTTAAAATTTTGGTTGAAAGACAAAAAAAAAAAAAAAAGATGTAAAAATCGATTTTTTTTAATGCAGTTCGTTTGCCCATCGTTAGCCCACGTTTGCCCAACAAAAATTTTCGTTTGCCCACCCTTAGTTTCGGAAATATGTAATCAAAATTTAAAATTTTGGTTGAAAGATAACAAAAAAAAAAAAAGAT
Organism: Platycheirus albimanus; assembly: GCA_916050605.2. Taxonomy (NCBI): domain Eukaryota; kingdom Metazoa; phylum Arthropoda; class Insecta; order Diptera; family Syrphidae; genus Platycheirus; species Platycheirus albimanus. The sequence goes on from OU696696.1 coordinate 342,954,684, forward strand.
GTAAAAATCGATTTTTTTTAATGCAGTTCGTTTGCCCATCGTTAGCCCACGTTTGCCCAACAAAAATTTTAGTTTGCCCACCCTTAGTTTCGGAAATAATCAAAATTTAAAATTTTGGTTGAAAGACAACAAAAAAAAAAAAAGATGTAAAAATCGATTTTTTTTAATGCAGTTCGTTTGCCCATCGTTAGCCCACGTTTGCCCACCAAAAATTTTCGTTTGCCCACCCTTAGTTTCGGAAATAATCAAAATTTAAAATTTTGGTTGAAGACAAAAAAAAAATAGATGTAAAAATCGATTTTTTTAATGCAGTTCGTTTGCCCATCGTTTGCCCACGTTTGCCCAACAAAAATTTTCGTTTGCCCACCCTTAGTTTCGGAAATAATCAAAATTTAAAATTTTGGTTGAAAGATAACAAAAAAAAAAAAGATGTAAAAATCGATTTTTTTTAATGCAGTTCGTTTGCCCATCGTTAGCCCACGTTTGCCCAACAAAAATTTTCGTTTGCCCACCCTTAGTTTCGGAAATAATCAAAATTTAAAATTTTGGTTGAAAGACAACAAAAAAAAAGATGTAAAAATCGATTTTTTTTAATGCAGTTCGTTTGCCCATCGTTAGCCCACGTTGGCCCTACAAAAATTTTCGTTTGCCCACCTTTAGTTTCGGAAATAATCAAAATTTAAAATTTTGGTTGAAAGACAAAAAAAAAAAAAAAAAAGATGTAAAAATCGATTTTTTTTAATGCAGTTCGTTTGCCCATCGTTAGCCCACGTTTGCCCAACAAAAATTTTCGTTTGCCCACCCTTAGTTTCGGAAATATGTAATCAAAATTTAAAATTTTGGTTGAAAGATAACAAAAAAAAAAAAGATGTAAAAATCGATTTTTTTTAATGCAGTTCGTTTGCCCATCGTTAGCCCACGTTTGCCCAACAAAAATTTTAGTTTGCCCACCCTTAGTTTCGGAAATAATCAAAATTTAAAATTTTGGTTGAAAGACAACAAAAAAAAAAAAGATGTAAAAATCGATTTTTTTTAATGCAGTTCGTTTGCCCATCGTTAGCCCACGTTTGCCCACCAAAAATTTTCGTTTGCCCACCCTTAGTTTCGGAAATAATCAAAATTTAAAATTTTGGTTGAAGACAAAAAAAAAAATAGATGTAAAAATCGATTTTTTAATGCAGTTCGTTTGCCCATCGTTTGCCCACGTTTGCCCAACAAAAATTTTCGTTTGCCCACCCTTAGTTTCGGAAATAATCAAAATTTAAAATTTTGGTTGAAAGACAACAAAAAAAAAATGTAAAAATCGATTTTTTTTAATGCAGTTCGTTTGTCCATCGTTAGCCCACGTTTGCCCAACAAAAATTTTCGTTTGCCCACCCTTCAAAAAAAAAAATAAAAAATAAAATAGTTTTTTTTGGTTGAAAGAGATTGAATTAAAAATAAATTCAAAACGCCAAACTGCTACAATTTTTGATGTAGTTCGTTTGCCCATCGTTAGCCCACGTTTGCCCAACAAAAATTTTCGTTTGCCCACCCTTAGTTTCGGAAATAATCAAAATTTAAAATTTTGGCTGAAAGACAAAAAAAAAATAGATGTAAAAATCGATTTTTTTTAATGCAGTTCGTTTGCCCATCGTTGGCCCACGTTTGCCCAACAAAAATTTTCGTTTGCCCACCCTTAGTTTCGGAAATAATCAAAATTTAAAATTTTGGTTGAAAGATAACAAAAAAAAAAAGATGTAAAAATCGATTTTTTTTAATGCAGTTCGTTTGCCCATCGTTAGCCCACGTTTGCCCAACAAAAATTTTCGTTTGCCCACCATTAGTTTCGGAAATATGTAATCAAAATTTAAAATTTTGGTTGAAAGATAACAAAAAAAAAAAGATGTAAAAATCGATTTTTTTTAATGCAGTTCGTTTGCCCATCGTTAGCCCACGTTTGCCCAACAAAAATTTTAGTTTGCCCACCCTTAGTTTCGGAAATAATCAAAATTTAAAATTTTGGTTGAAAGACAACAAAAAAAAAAAAGATGTAAAAATCGATTTTTTTTTAATGCAGTTCGTTTGCCCATCGTTAGCCCACGTTTGCCCACCAAAAATTTTCGTTTGCCCACCCTTAGTTTCGGAAATAATCAAAATTTAAAATTTTGGTTGAAAGACAAAAAAAAAATAGATGTAAAAATCGATTTTTTTAATGCAGTTCGTTTGCCCATCGTTAGCCCACGTTTGCCCACCAAAAATTTTCGTTTGCCCACCTTCCGTTTTGAAAATATTGACAAAATAAAATTTTAAATTTCCTGAAGCTGGCACCCCACTTGTGAATTTTTTTATCGAAATTGATGCAGTTCGTTTGCCCATCGTTAGCCCACGTTTGCCCATCAAAAGATTTCGTTTGCCCACCCTTCAAAAAAAAAAATAAAAAATAAAATAGTTTTTTTTGGTTGAAAGAGATTGAATTAAAAATAAATTCAAAACGCCAAACTGCTACAATTTTTGATGTAGTTCGTTTGCCCATCGTTAGCCCACGTTTGCCCAACAAAAATTTTCGTTTGCCCACCCTTAGTTTCGGAAATAATCAAAATTTAAAATTTTGGTTGAAAGACAAAAAAAAAAATAGATGTAAAAATCGATTTTTTTTAATGCAGTTCGTTTGCCCATCGTTGGCCCACGTTTGCCCAACAAAAATTTTCGTTTGCCCACCCTTAGTTTCGGAAATAATCAAAATTTAAAATTTTGGTTGAAAGATAAAAAAAAAAAGATGTAAAAATCGATTTTTTTTAATGCAGTTCGTTTGCCCATCGTTAGCCCACGTTTGCCCAACAAAAATTTTCGTTTGCCCACCCTTAGTTTCGGAAATAATCAAAATTTAAAATTTTGGTTGAAGACAAAAAAAAAAATAGATGTAAAAATCGATTTTTTTAATGCAGTTCGTTTGCCCATCGTTTGCCCACGTTTGCCCAACAAAAATTTTCGTTTGCCCACCCTTAGTTTCGGAAATAATCAAAATTTAAAATTTTGGTTGAAAGATAACAAAAAAAAAAAAGATGTAAAAATCGATTTTTTTTAATGCAGTTCATTTGCCCATCGTTAGCCCACGTTTGCCCAACAAAAATTTTCGTTTGCCCACCCTTAGTTTCGGAAATAATCAAAATTTAAAATTTTGGTTGAAAGACAACAAAAAAAAAAAAAGATGTAAAAATCGGTTTTTTTTAATGCAGTTCGTTTGCCCATCGTTAGCCCACGTTGGCCCTACAAAAATTTTCGTTTGCCCACCTTTAGTTTCGGAAATAATCAAAATTTAAAATTTTGGTTGAAAGACAAAAAAAAAAAAAAAAGATGTAAAAATCGATTTTTTTTAATGCAGTTCGTTTGCCCATCGTTAGCCCACGTTTGCCCAACAAAAATTTTCGTTTGCCCACCCTTAGTTTCGGAAATATGTAATCAAAATTTAAAATTTTGGTTGAAAGATAACAAAAAAAAAAAGATGTAAAAATCGATTTTTTTTAATGCAGTTCGTTTGCCCATCGTTAGCCCACGTTTGCCCAACAAAAATTTTAGTTTGCCCACCCTTAGTTTCGGAAATAATCAAAATTTAAAATTTTGGTTGAAAGACAACAAAAAAAAAAAAGATGTAAAAATCGATTTTTTTTAATGCAGTTCGTTTGCCCATCGTTAGCCCACGTTTGCCCACCAAAAATTTTCGTTTGCCCACCCTTAGTTTCGGAAATAATCAAAATTTAAAATTTTGGTTGAAGACAAAAAAAAAAATAGATGTAAAAATCGATTTTTTAATGCAGTTCGTTTGCCCATCGTTTGCCCACGTTTGCCCAACAAAAATTTTCGTTTGCCCACCCTTAGTTTCGGAAATAATCAAAATTTAAAATTTTGGTTGAAAGACAACAAAAAAAAAAATGTAAAAATCGATTTTTTTTAATGCAGTTCGTTTGTCCATCGTTAGCCCACGTTTGCCCAACAAAAATTTTCGTTTGCCCACCCTTCAAAAAAAAAAAATAAAAAATAAAATAGTTTTTTTTGGTTGAAAGAGATTGAATTAAAAATAAATTCAAAACGCCAAACTGCTACAATTTTTGATGTAGTTCGTTTGCCCATCGTTAGCCCACGTTTGCCCAACAAAAATTTTCGTTTGCCCACCCTTAGTTTCGGAAATAATCAAAATTTAAAATTTTGGTTGAAAGACAAAAAAAAATAGATGTAAAAATCGATTTTTTTAATGCAGTTCGTTTGCCCATCGTTGGCCCACGTTTGCCCAACAAAAATTTTCGTTTGCCCACCCTTAGTTTCGGAAATAATCAAAATTTAAAATTTTGGTTGAAAGACAACAAAAAAAAAAAGATGTAAAAATCGATTTTTTTTAATGCAGTTCGTTTGCCCATCGTTAGCCCACGTTTGCCCAACAAAAATTTTCGTTTGCCCACCCTTAGTTTCGGAAATAATCAAAATTTAAAATTTTGGTTGAAAGACAACAAAAAAAAAAATGTAAAAATCGATTTTTTTTAATGCAGTTCGTTTGTCCATCGTTAGCCCACGTTTGCCCAACAAAAATTTTCGTTTGCCCACCCTTAGTTTCGGAAATATGTAATCAAAATTTAAAATTTTGGTTGAAAGATAACAAAAAAAAAAAGATGTAAAAATCGATTTTTTTTAATGCAGTTCGTTTGCCCATCGTTAGCCCACGTTTGCCCAACAAAAATTTTAGTTTGCCCACCCATAGTTTCGGAAATAATCAAAATTTAAAATTTTGGTTGAAAGACAAAAAAAAAAAAAAAAAGATGTAAAAATCGATTTTTTTTTATGCAGTTCGTTTGCCCATCGTTAGCCCACGTTTGCCCAACAAAAATTTTCGTTTGCCCACCCTTAGTTTCGGAAATATGTAATCAAAATTTAAAATTTTGGTTGAAAGATAAAAAAAAAAAAAAAGATGTAAAAATCGATTTTTTTTAATGCAGTTCGTTTGCCCATCGTTAGCCCACGTTTGCCCAACAAAAATTTTAGTTTGCCCACCCTTAGTTTCGGAAATAATCAAAATTTAAAATTTTGGTTGAAAGACAACAAAAAAAAAAAGATGTAAAAATCGATTTTTTTTAATGCAGTTCGTTTGCCCATCGTTAGCCCACGTTTGCCCACCAAAAATTTTCGTTTGCCCACCCTTAGTTTCGGAAATAATCAAAATTTAAAATTTTGGTTGAAGACAAAAAAAAAATAGATGTAAAAATCGATTTTTTAATGCAGTTCGTTTGCCCATCGTTTGCCCACGTTTGCCCAACAAAAATTTTCGTTTGCCCACCCTTAGTTTCGGAAATAATCAAAATTTAAAATTTTGGTTGAAAGACAACAAAAAAAAAATGTAAAAATCGATTTTTTTTAATGCAGTTCGTTTGTCCATCGTTAACCCACGTTTGCCCAACAAAAATTTTCGTTTGCCCACCCTTCAAAAAAAAAATAAAAAATAAAATAGTTTTTTTTGGTTGAAAGAGATTGAATTAAAAATAAATTCAAAACGCCAAACTGCTACAATTTTTGATGTAGTTCGTTTGCCCATCGTTAGCCCACGTTTGCCCAACAAAAATTTTCGTTTGCCCACCCTTAGTTTCGGAAATAATCAAAATTTAAAATTTTGGTTGAAAGACAAAAAAAAAATAGATGTAAAAATCGATTTTTTTTAATGCAGTTCGTTTGCCCATCGTTGGCCCACGTTTGCCCAACAAAAATTTTCGTTTGCCCACCCTTAGTTTCGGAAATAATCAAAATTTAAAATTTTGGTTGAGACAACAAAAAAAAAAAAAGATGTAAAAATCGATTTTTTTTAATGCAGTTCGTTTGCCCATCGTTAGCCCACGTTTGCCCAACAAAAATTTTCGTTTGCCCACCCTTAGTTTCGGAAATAATCAAAATTTAAAATTTTGGTTGAAAGACAACAAAAAAAAAAAAAAATGTAAAAATCGATTTTTTTTAATGCAGTTCGTTTGTCCATCGTTAGCCCACGTTTGCCCAACAAAAATTTTCGTTTGCCCACCCTTAGTTTCGGAAATATGTAATCAAAATTTAAAATTTTGGTTGAAAGATAACAAAAAAAAAAAAAGATGTAAAAATCGATTTTTTTTAATGCAGTTCGTTTGCCCATCGTTAGCCCACGTTTGCCCAACAAAAATTTTAGTTTGCCCACCCATAGTTTCGGAAATAATCAAAATTTAAAATTTTGGTTGAAAGGCAAAAAAAAAAAATGTTTTTAAATACACGTGTCCTAAACGTTGACAATCAAAAATTATAGTTTGCCTATATCACCACCCTCCATCTAGAAAATATTGAGAAAATTAAATTTTGAATTTTGTTAAGGTTGCTCCTTATTGTGAAAGTCAAAAAAAGTCAAACTAAATAATATACCTATACTTGATATGCATCCTAAGAAAAAAAAATTAATTGCAACTAGCAAATTCCTAAATTTTTTGAAGTACCACATTGCACATCTATATCTAATATTAGGTACCTACATCCAATTTGTTTTTTTATAGACCTCGGTTTTCCCCTTTTCCCATACGAAAATTATGTCTTATTATGCTTATGTTTTTCTAATAATATAATGTAATTACATAATATACAATATAATTAGGTACCTATGCAAAAATCACGGAATATACATACATATATATAAATTTAAAAAAAACCGATAGGTACCTATACAAAATTTACAAATAATATTTTCATTTTCATTTCAATTCATTTATTCTATTCATTCCATCTTAGGCTAAATAATTACAATTATTATAAATAAATATCATAACATTATAAACAAATTTTGGAAAGAATAATTGTGAACATTCTGTAACTAGTTAAAGTTAGTGATGAATGTTACATTATTATACCATATTACACATATAGCTTGTTTTTTTTCACCATATGCACAAGGTGCTAAGAAATATGAAAATATCCAACTCATAGGAGCTTAACTGTACTACTTACAACTAACTAAACTATGCTTCTACCCCCCACCTATAGTACCTAATAATGATATGTTCCTTAGAATATTTATGATACCTACCTTATCAAATTTAAAGTTATGTTTTAAAATACATTTTTTCGTTTGTTGTCAAGTACGCACGTGAAGGTGCTGCTCTAGCACTGTTATCTGAGAGAGCTGTTATATTGAACACAATATTTGATTTAAAAAATGCAATTTTAGATTGCTACAGCAACGCAAGCATGGTTTTGATAAAACTTATTTCAAATGCCCCATCTTATACAATGAAAAAAGAAATGCACGAAAAGTGCATTGAGATAACAAGAGAATTTGTAGTATTGGTAATAGACGGAGAAGCCAAAGGAATGGGTCTAGCAGAATATTTTGAGTATTTCTTTTTAAATACTTTCAAACAAAAACAAGAATGCAGAAAATGTACCTTAGAAAGAAATGTTAACATAACTGTAGGACCGTACGTAGTAATAGACATGCAAATATTTCTGACTGTCAATAAATTAAACTTTAAAAATGGCATATGCATGTCCGATATACCAATTAAAATTGAAATACAAAAAAAGAAATTTATTTTGGGTGGAATCATAAAATATGTTTCTGGGCACTATACAGCTTTATGTCGAAGTCCATTAGGAATATGGTATGAACACGATGACATGTGCAGGAAGCCGAAAAAAATAAATAAAATTAATGATTCTATATTCCCTGAACTTATATTTTATATAAATGTTTTATGAAGTACCTATTAGGCCGGTACTACCTATACATAAAAAAACAATATTGTTCTATTTAATAAGTATAGGTTAATAAGAAAAGTTAAAATAAAATAATAATTAAAAATCATATTTTTGGCGTTTTTTATTGCGATTAAAGGTACTATTGGAGGAGTTATGGATTCGTATACAAATAAATGCAAAAGCCACAAGATCCTGTACCCTCTTCGGATGTAACTACAATGACAAGTTGAATTAAATTATCTGATTGGTTAATATGTATCAATTATATAAAGCTTTCAATTTTGTTCTTATTTGGTTCACATTGACTAGTATATGTTGATGTTCCCAATTGGGAATTTTTCATTTAACCAGCAACACATTTAAGTATCTTGGAAACGTGCTTGTATGATAAAGATATTGATAAAAAATGATCTGATTGGTACGCACAAGTAGCCATTTTTAATTAAAAAAAAATATGAGGTTAAAATAAAATATGAAGATCAGAAGCATATAATGATAACACTATACATATATTATTAACCTGTTTGATATCAAAACTATAATTTAATTTGAATGATATTTTTCAGGTAATTATTAAATTTTTGACCACTACATAAATGATGTCAAGAAAAGGAAAAACCTTAGCGTGTACATTTCTTATGTATGTCTATTTTTACATAAATGTATGCATTGCATAGACATTCATACAGATAACACACGGATATGGAGGACAAAGAAAGTGTCCAATGAAAGATTTTACTTTTGCGTTAAAAAGGCGCTTGACTGTTACTTTTAGGAGAAACAATGTCTTTATTCTTTGATGAGCCGAGGGATTATGTAAAGCAATTGCATTTTTATTTTTGGTAAGATATAGGTAGGTAGTTTTGGTTTTTGGTTTCGTGTTAGATAGAAAATGGGTGTTGGTAAGGAAAACAATTAGCAATTTAATGTTGATACCTACAGTACAGTAACTACAGTAAAGTAATTATCTATTTACTTATATAATATACATTTTAAAACTTTACTTTATATATATATATAAACTTATAATATTTGTAGAAAAATGTATTTTAAAAATAACTTTAAATTTGATAAGGTAGGTATCATAAATCTTCTAAGGCTATACAGGAACCTGTCAGTATTAGGTACTAGTACTATAGGTGCGGAGTAGAAGCATAGTTTAGTTAGTTGTAAGTAGTACAGTTAAGCTCCTATGAGTTGGATATTTTCATATTTCTTAGCACCTTGTGCATATGGTGAAAAAAAAATAAAATGCACGACTGGGTCGCACGAACTTGCTCTAATGAGTGACAGTGGTTTATGGGCTTGAGATTTTGATAAAAATAAAATTCTTAAATAAATACTTAAAATAATTTGAGCTGAAAAAAAAGTACGCCATTTTATTTCTTGGATAAATTTGAATTTTTGAGAATAAATTTAGAAAAATCTGTGGAGCGGTTTTTGAGAAAAAAAGTTTTTTTTGAAAAACTTTTTGAAAAAATTTTTCAAAAAAAAATTCAAAAACGCCAGTTCATAGGTATTCAGCAAATACATTTATTTAAAATTAAAAAAAAAAAAATTAATAAGCAGTTTTCAAAATATTAATTTTTTAATTTTTTTTTTAAATGCTTTTAAAAATACAAAAAAATATTTTTCAAAAATATTGGTATGCAATACAAATTGAGCTACCTACAGCTATATGTGTGTGAAATTTCGAAAGAATCGGTTGAGTCGTTTTTGAGATAGTCGAAAGCAAAAAAAACGGTCCTATGGAAAGTACCGTTCTTAGTACTCTTTTTTCAGCCATATGATTGGTCGTACCTAAAACGCAACACTGATTTTTTTAAATAAAAATCGTTAGAGCCCTTTTTGAGAAAAATAAGCTTTAAAATAACGGTTGTATGGCAGGTACCGTTATTTTTTGAGCTAAAAAAAAATTTCAATTTCCTCTCTGTACAATACCTAAAAAAGTCTATATACCAAGTTTGAAGCAATTCGGCCCACCCGTTTGGGCTGTAGGTCTACATACAGACAGACAGATAGACAGACAGACAGACAGACAGACAGACAGACAGACATACAGACGGACAGAATTTTTAGACCATCTTTTTTCGTCTTCGCTATCATCGTAATGTCATGTTTGATTGTTATCTCAAAACTTTTTTTTTCGACGAATGCATAACTTGCCTTATAGTACCTATAATCGCAAGTAACAAGGTATATGTGTAATATGGTATAATAATGTAACATTCATCACTAACTTTAATAGTCCAGGAAAAATAGCTTTTTGCAAGGAAAAAATTAGATCCCGGCTGAAAATTGGCACGATCATTGGTAATGGGGCTCTTAATATAATGAGAGAGTTCCTCACCGATCCGATGACCGCTACGTAAGTTATTCAAGGTCAAAGGTCATGAAAATGGGTTTTTTCAAATTTACTCAAAAACGGTTAGTTTTAGAGAAAAAATTTGTTCTACAAACATGTTGCTGAAGCAATTTGCAACAAAAATGGTTATCATAATTTTGTCCCTAGCGTGTACCGTTAAAAAGTTATAGCACTTTGAAGAATCGTAAGTATCGCCCTATTTCGCATTTTCTCCCACATTACTGACAATTACTTAAAACCAGTTTGTTTTAGAGAAAAATTTTGTATTACAAACTTGTAGATGAAGAATTTCTTCACAAAAACGGTATTAGTATCTTGTTCGTAGCATGTACCGTTAAAAAGTTAGAGCAATTTAAAGAACCGTAAGTATCGCAAAAAGTAGCCCTATTTTGCACTTTCTTCCACACCACCTCAGAGGTCAAGTGACAGGCGTGTTTTTTTTATGTGGTATCCCCCGTAGGCCTATTCCACTGTGTTTAGCAAACAAAATTTAGTTTAAATTATGAATTAACATCTGGCATAGGCATGTTAAGTAATGATTCGTCATTATCGTCCTCTGCATATGGATCAATTTGGACTGAGTTTGTACACGACTTTCCATGACACTGACCACAAACTAAAGAACAACTTAATCCCGCTTTTCGACAACCACAATTAGAACCGCAACCCTTACTACAATTACAAAATATTGTTGTAAGAAGTTCATCAGGTGCTGGTTGAAGCAGAGTGGTTATAGGCTCCAAAACATTATTTCGTAATGCCCATCCCCAGCTTTCCGGATTAATATTATCTCTTCCCAACCAAGCTTGAACTTGATAGTACACTCTAAAAAGGTGTTGTTGAGCAGCAGCAGATGTTGGAGGAAGGGAAGATAATTGTACAGCCTTGTTGAGCCTAGTCAGTCGGACAAATGTAGAATATCTTAATGCATCGATATTATCTTCTTTTGAATGTGCTTTGTAAGATGCTAGAACCTAGAAGTAGACGTATACCATTTTCAAAAATAATATTTGGAGGACAATCGGCTCTGGCAAACACTTCGGCACATTTTATCAGATCGTCACTATTTTCGAAAAGCTTGAAAATTTTTAATTTGCCTTTGTTGTAGAGAGCAGAAGTTGAATCACAACCGGTAAATGCGTGCAAAAATAAGATGTGGGCTTGACATTTTGGGTAAGCGGCTAAACTGTGAGTACAGTATAATTTATTTTCCATTTAAGCTTTACCTGGTTTTCGAAAATAGATCTTTTTGTCTTGAGGAGCGCGTGCTATCAGTATTGCTAGTAGGTCGACATCCTCCCCTACAACAATACTCGTGCGTTTCTCAGCTTTCTCTATGGCTGTTTCGATTATTAAAACATCTGCATCATTTTGGGTTTGCCTCACTAGGATGTTTACAGCCTTAAACTTCTCAGAAAGCATAGCAATGAATAGACTTTTGTTGTTTGCATTAGCAAGAAATTGTTGTTGGGAAGTTGGGACTTTCATTGATGCATCGAACAAAATGTCAGCTGATGACGAACCTGAAGCACACCGACGACGCTGCTCTGAAGCTTTTATATTGTTACCTTGATCTTTATAACCATCGAAAACAATGGTGACATCTTTGCCAAAATGCTTTTGTACATAGTAAATGTAGCTATCAAAAATTGCATGAAATGTGTTCTCTCGATTCCATAAAACACGGTGCAGTAAAAATCCTCCATCGATGATGTATGTTACATTATTATAATCGATGTTATCTTCAACTGGCTCTAACAATTCATAAAGGGAAGATTTTTTATTTTTTCGCATACCAACCTCATCAAAAAGTGACAATGGATAAGGAGCCAACTCGTATGTTAAAAATGTCTGCAGTTGGTCTTCAAATTGTTTAGTTATGCTTATTCGTTGAAAAAGTAACAGAGGATCAATTGCAACTTTTTCACCATGCACTTTTATCGAACTGTTGACAGTTAAAAGGGAAGCTACTCTGTTTGATCTTTTCAATTTAATATTACCGAATGTTAGGTTTTTCATACTCTCCATAGAAATAAGACCAATTTCATAAGCTCTGTAACAGTTGATACTGTCATCACCGATGATTCCATTCGATATAGACATTATGTGAGAAAGTTTAGGGAAAGGGTCATGACATGAAAACCATTCTAGAAGTTTTAGAGCATCATTATTATCTCTTTGCACACGTGAATCTCTCGCATCCAGATGTTGATCGGACGTATCCAGTTTTACATTGCAAAGATCTTCCAATTTTTCACAAACTGTATTCAGCGAATGCATTCCGTGCACCCATTTGCTCAGCACGCTTTCTTGAGTACTTCTCCCTCTAGATATTCCTCCATCTGTTTTCATGGATTTCATTAGTGATTGCTCTATTATCATATCGGTCCAGGTGCCACAGCAATATTTGTCAGAACGTCTTATCGTAAACAAACCATCCTGGAAACTCTTTTCAAGATTTTTCTCGGTTGATTTATCAAGTTGTAACATATTCTGGAGGTATAAGTGTGCTGATTTAGCATAATTATGATGTCCAGCAGCGTGAAAGTATGGTATCATTTGTTTTATGCTATTTAAATGACTGTTCCAGTCTCCCATCATAAAACGACCCAGACTAATTTAAAAAATAAAAGAATTTTCGAAATTATTTAATTTTTTTTAATATCCATATATGCAGCCACTACGCAATTTATTGAACATAAGAGCAAGTTCGTGCGACCCAGTCGTGGCAAAATATGAGGTTGAGGGTTGAGAACTGCTGCTTCTTCATACGCCGAAACGTGTTGATACGACGAACATAAACCAAACGATGATAAAATGTCAATAATACGTCTAGAGCCAAACCTTCTATGAAGAAATAAACCCAAACCAAGTTGTAAACGTGACAGAAATGATCTAGGGCGAACTGCTGACATAATAGCATGACTGATAACAGTGCATGTTAACCTTAAATGTTGTTGATTGCATCGTTTGTTTCTTAAAATAAGCTTCTCCAAAAAGTAATCTAAAGAATTCGGAATTTCAACCTTCAAATTCTCGAACATTTGACTAGGAGGGGGGTAAAATTGACTTTTAGATATAGAAGTAGATATGTCTTCATAAATAAGAGCTGCTGCTGTTTTTAAAATTCGTAAACGTTCTTCAGATGCATTCTGTTCCCTATCAGTATACCAAGAGTTACTTAAAACTTCGTGGTGGCGGCGATCATTAAAGCAAACAATAGCAGAACTTTCTTTTTTCTCCGATATTATAATTTGAGATCCATATTTCTCCTTCAGTTTTGTTTTAATAGTTTTGTCAGTTGGAGGATCAGGCTGGCAAATATCTTTGAGTTCATTTACGGTGAATTGACAGTCCTCATTGTTTTCAATGTACAAATATATACGTTTCATTGCAGTTTTTACATCTTCATTTTCTGGACGACCTACCTTGTTTTCTGATGCATCGAGTTTCTTGAAAGAATTGCAACAATTTTTGTGATACCTGGCTTTAACTGCAATCAAGTCATTCACATTAGCTAAACGAGCACAAACATTCGTTGCCAAATCGTCACCACGCTTCTTAGCGTATGTCAAAATTGTCTCTCGAAATGAGGATGTCGAAACATGATTAATTGTGCGACGAACTTCTTTTTTCTTTTTTTTTTCACTTTCATCAGAAGCTTCATCGCCACAAAATAAACACATACTTTCGAATGAAAAATAAACATCACTTGACCGAGTTTTAACACGTGGTGGACTTAGAGATGCACTGGCGCAGGCCTCTCTTTGTCTCTTAAAAGCAATTATGCTGCATTTTCGGGTGTAGTTTTTACGACACTGACGATGGACTATAACAGAGGTTCTGTCTTTCAAAAAATCTACTTTGTTATCACCTCTTTCAATACTCGACTCAATTAACGTTTTGATTCCACGGTCAACAGTTAAAATTTCACCTTCAGACAACGAATCACTGCAAATAAAACAATTTTCATCCATTGTACCTGTTTTTTTGTTTTTTATTTCCGAATAAAGTTTTAAATAATGCTAAAAAGAACACGTGCGTGCATTACCAAAAGATTATTAAAACTGATTACCAAAAAATACCGGTTTTGGGTTAAATTTTCTCATCAAATTTTCTGATTGGTTACAAATATTTGGGCCCCAAAAATTAAAATTAAATTAATTTTATGGTCCGTGTATTCATTAAAATGCTCTAACTTTTTAACGGTACATGCTACGAACAAGATACTAATACCGTTTTTGTGAAGAAATTCTTCATCTACAAGTTTGTAATACAAAATTTTTCTCTAAAACAAACTGGTTTTAAGTAATTATCAGTAATGTGGGAGAAAATGCGAAATAGGGCGATACTTACGATTCTTCAAAGTGCTATAACTTTTTAACGGTACACGCTAGGGACAAAATTATGATAACCATTTTTGTTGCAAATTGCTTCAGCAACATGTTTGTAGAACAAATTTTTTCTCTAAAACTAACAGTTTTTGAGTAAATTTGAAAAAACCCATTTTCATGACCTTTGACCTTGAATAACTTACGTAGCGGTCATCGGATCGGTGAGGAACTCTCTCATTATATTAAGAGCCCCATTACCAATGATCGTGCCAATTTTCAGCCGGGATCTAATTTTTTCCTTGCAAAAAGCTATTTTTCCTGGACTATTAAAGTTAGTGATGAATGTTACATTATTATACCATATTACACATATACCTTGTTACTTGCGATTATAGGTACTATAAGGCAAGTTATGCATTCGTCGAAAAAAAAAGTTTTGAGATAACAATCAAACATGACATTACGATGATAGCGAAGACGAAAAAAGATGGTCTAAAAATTCTGTCCGTCTGTATGTCTGTCTGTCTGTCTGTCTGTCTGTCTGTCTGTCTGTCTGTCTGTCTATCTGTCTGTCTGTATGTAGACCTACAGCCCAAACGGGTGGGCCGAATTGCTTCAAACTTGGTATATAGACTTTTTTTAGGTATTGTACAGAGAGGAAATTGAATTTTTTTTTTTTAGCTCAAAAAATAACGGTACCTGCCATACAACCGTTATTTTAAAGCTTATTTTTCTCAAAAAGGGCTCTAACGATTTTTATTTAAAAAAATCAGTGTTGCGTTTTAGGTACGACCAATCATATGGCTGAAAAAAAAGTTTAAAAAAATGGCTAAGAACGGTACTTTCCATAGGACCGTTTTTTTTGCTTTCGACTATCTCAAAAACGACTCAACAGATTCTTTCGAAATTTCACACACATATAGCTGTAGGTAGCTCAATTTGTATTGCATACCAATATTTTTGGAAAATATTTTTTTGTATTTTTAAAAGCTTAAAAAAAAAAATTAATATTTTGAAAACTGCTTATTAATTTTTTTTTTTTAAATTTTAAATAAATGTATTTGCTGAATACCTATGAACTGGCGTTTTTGAATTTTTTTTGAAAAATTTTTTCAAAAAGTTTTTCAAAAAAAACTTTTTTTCTCAAAAACCGCTCCACAGATTTTTCTAAATTTATTCTCAAAAATTCAAATTTATCCAAGAAATAAAATGGCGTACTTTTTTTTCAGCTCAAATTATTTTAAGTATTTATTTAAGAATTTTGAAAATTTTATTTTTATCAAAATCTCAAGCCCATAAACCACTGTCACTCATTAGAGCAAGTTCGTGCGACCCAGTCGTGCATTTTATTTTTTTTTCACCATATGCACAAGGTGCTAAGAAATATGAAAATATCCAACTCATAGGAGCTTAACTGTACTACTTACAACTAACTAAACTATGCTTCTACTCCGCACCTATAGTACTAGTACCTAATACTGATAGGTTTATGATACCTACCTTATCAAATTTAAAGTTATTTTTAAAATACATTTTTCTACAAATATTATAAGTTTATATATATATATATAAAGTAAAGTTTTAAAATGTATATTATATAAGTAAATAATTTTAATTACTTTACTGTAGTTACTGTACTGTAGGTATCAACATTAAATTGCTAATTGTTTTCCTTACCAACACCCATTTTCTATCTAACACGAAACCAAAAACCAAAACTACCTACCTATATCTTACCAAAAATAAAAATGCAATTGCTTTACATAATCCCTCGGCTCATCAAAGAATAAAGACATTGTTTCTCCTAAAAGTAACAGTCAAGCGCCTTTTTAACGCAAAAGTAAAATCTTTCATTGGACACTTTCTTTGTCCTCCATATCCGTGTGTTATCTGTATGAATGTCTATGCAATGCATACATTTATGTAAAAATAGACATACATAAGAAATGTACACGCTAAGGTTTTTCCTTTTCTTGACATCATTTATGTAGTGGTCAAAAATTTAATAATTACCTGAAAAATATCATTCAAATTAAATTATAGTTTTGATATCAAACAGGTTAATAATATAAGTATAGTGTTATCATTATATGCTTCTGATCTTCATATTTTATTTTAACCTCATATTTTTTTTTAATTAAAAATGGCTACTTGTGCGTACCAATCAGATCATTTTTTATCAATATCTTTATCATACAAGCACGTTTCCAAGATACTTAAATGTGTTGCTGGTTAAATGAAAATTTCCCAATTGGGAACATCAACATATACTAGTCAATGTGAACCAAATAAGAACAAAATTGAAAGCTTTATATAATTGATACATATTAACCAATCAGATAATTTAATTCAACTTGTCATTGTAGTTACATCCGAAGAGGGTACAGGATCTTGTGGCTTTTGCATTTATTTGTATACGAATCCATAACTCCTCCAATAGTACCTTTAATCGCAATAAAAAACGCCAAAAATATGATTTTTAATTATTATTTTATTTTAACTTTTCTTATTAACCTATACTTATTAAATAGAACAATATTGTTTTTTTATGTATATGTAGTACCGGCCTAATAGGTACTTCATAAAACATTTATATAAAATATAAGTTCAGGGAATGTAGAATCATTAATTTTATTTATTTTTTTCGGCTTCCTGCACATGTCATCGTGTTCATACCATATTCCTAATGGACTTCGACATAAAGCTGTATAGTGCCCAGAAACATATTTTATGATTCCACCCAAAATAAATTTCTTTTTTTGTATTTCAATTTTAATTGGTATATCGGACATGCATATGCCATTTTTAAAGTTTAATTTATTGACAGTCAGAAATATTTGCATGTCTATTACTACGTACGGTCCTACAGTTATGTTAACATTTCTTTCTAAGGTACATTTTCTGCATTCTTGTTTTTGTTTGAAAGTATTTAAAAAGAAATACTCAAAATATTCTGCTAGACCCATTCCTTTGGCTTCTCCGTCTATCACCAATACTACAAATTCTCTTGTTATCTCAATGCACTTTTCGTGCATTTCTTTTTTCGTTGTATAAGATGGGGCATTTGAAATAAGTTTTATCAAAACCATGCTTGCGTTGCTGTAGCAATCTAAAATTGCATTTTTTAAATCAAATATTGTGTTCAATATAACAGCTCTCTCAGATAACAGTGCTAGAGCAGCACCTTCACGTGCGTACTTGACAACAAACGAAAAAATGTATTTTAAAACATAACTTTAAATTTGATAAGGTAGGTATCATAAATATTCTAAGGAACATATCATTATTAGGTACTATAGGTGGGGGGTAGAAGCATAGTTTAGTTAGTTGTAAGTAGTACAGTTAAGCTCCTATGAGTTGGATATTTTCATATTTCTTAGCACCTTGTGCATATGGTGAAAAAAAAAACAAGCTATATGTGTAATATGGTATAATAATGTAACATTCATCACTAACTTTAACTAGTTACAGAATGTTCACAATTATTCTTTCCAAAATTTGTTTATAATGTTATGATATTTATTTATAATAATTGTAATTATTTAGCCTAAGATGGAATGAATAGAATAAATGAATTGAAATGAAAATGAAAATATTATTTGTAAATTTTGTATAGGTACCTATCGGTTTTTTTTAAATTTATATATATGTATGTATATTCCGTGATTTTTGCATAGGTACCTAATTATATTGTATATTATGTAATTACATTATATTATTAGAAAAACATAAGCATAATAAGACATAATTTTCGTATGGGAAAAGGGGAAAACCGAGGTCTATAAAAAAACAAATTGGATGTAGGTACCTAATATTAGATATAGATGTGCAATGTGGTACTTCAAAAAATTTAGGAATTTGCTAGTTGCAATTAATTTTTTTTTCTTAGGATGCATGTCAAGTATAGGTATATTATTTAGTTTGACTTTTTTTGACTTTCACAATAAGGAGCAACCTGAACAAAATTCAAAATTTAATTTTCTCAATATTTTCTAGATGGAGGGTGGTGATATAGGCAAACTATAATTTTTGATTGTCAACGTTTAGGACACGTGTATTTAAAAACATTTTTTTTTTGCCTTTCAACCAAAATTTTAAATTTTGATTATTTCCGAAACTAAGGGTGGGCAAACGAAAATTTTTGTTGGGCAAACGTGGGCTAACGATGGGCAAACGAACTGCATCAATTTCGATAAAAAATTTCACAAGTGGGGTGTCAGCTTCAGGAAATTTAAAATTTTATTTTGTCAATATTTTCAAAACGGAAGGTGGGCAAACGAAAATTTTTGGTGGGCAAACGTGGGCTAACGATGGGCAAACGAACTGCATTAAAAAAAATCGATTTTTACATCTATTTTTTTTTTGTCTTTCAACCAAAATTTTAAATTTTGATTATTTCCGAAACTAAGGGTGGGCAAACGAAAATTTTTGGTGGGCAAACGTGGGCTAACGATGGGCAAACGAACTGCATTAAAAAAAATCGATTTTTACATCATTTTTTTTTGTCTTTCAACCAAAATTTTAAATCTTGATTATTTCCGAAACTAAGGGTTGGCAAACGAAAATTTTTGTTGGGCAAACGTGGGCTAACGATGGGCAAACGAACTGCATTAAAAAAATTCGATTTTTACATCTTTTTTTTTTTTTTTGTCTTTCAACCAAAATTTTAAATTTTGATTATTTCCGAAACTAAGGGTGGGCAAACGAAAATTTTTGTTGGGCAAACGTGGGCTAACGATGGGCAAACGAACTACATCAAAAATTGTAGCAGTTTGGCGTTTTGAATTTTTTTTAATTCAATCTCTTTCAACCAAAAAAAACTATTTTATTTTTTTTTTTTGAAGGGTGGGCAAACAAAAATTTTTGATGGGCAAACGTGGGCTAACGAAGGGCAAACGAACTGCATCAATTTCGATAAAAAATTTCACAAGTGGGGTGCCAGCTTCAGGAAATTTAAAATTTTATTTTGTCAATATTTTCAAAATGGAAGGTTGGCAAACGAAAATTTTTGGTGGGCAAACGTGGGCTAACGATGGGCAAACGAACTGCGTTAAAAAAAATCGATTTTTACATCTTTTTTTTTTTTGTCTTTCAACCAAAATTTTAAATTTTGATTATTTCCGAAACCAAGGGTGGGCAAACGAAAATTTTTGTTGGGCAAACGTGGGCTAACGATGGGCAAACGAACTGCATAAATTTCGGTAAAAAATTTCACAAGTGGGGTGCCAACTTCACACAGCCTCCAGAAACCAATGAAAAAAATCGAAAATTCGTGGTATACTCCTCATCTAAATTAACTTAAAAAGCAAAAACATTTCGCTAACAAGAGAGCAATTTTTAGGGTTCCGTACCCAAAAAGTGAAAACGGAACCTTATTACTAAGACTTCGCTGTCCGTCTGTCCGTCTGTCCGTCTGTCCGTCTGTCCGTCTGTCCGTCCTTCACAAGGCTGTATCTCATGAACCGTAAAACTAAGACACTTGAAATTTGGACAGATGATGTATTATTGTGTTCCCTATAACAACAAATACTAAAAACTAAATAAAATAAAATATTTATGGGGGCTCCCATACAACAAACGTAATTTTTTGCTCGTTTTTGCTATGTTTGTCCGTCCATCACCAGGTTGTCTCTTTTCTTCTTTAGAAATTTCTTGAAGTCTGTCCCTGTTAGTTCTTCTTTTTGCTGATTTGCGACTTTTCCTTCACTCACACAAACAGCTTTACCTACATGTAAATTATAGAAATTCTTTTAGAAGAAAAGAGGCAACATATGTATGCTTTTAAAGCTAAGTTTTCTTCTATTCGTGTTCGAATTCGAATTCGAATACAAAAAAAAAACAGAAAAAAAAAACAAATGTCAAACCACAATCAACAAGTCGGTATTAGATTCTCTCATAAAATAATATAACATCAGGATTAATTGTTTTCAAACGTAAGTTCTTTTTTATTTTATTGTCAATGGAGGTGATTTGAGTGGTTTCTAGAAATATTAAAAAAAAAACACTGTGCTGAGAAAAAAAATTACTGAAATTTCTCAGTGAAATATTTAAGCAAGATTGACAAAAGACATCTTGGTGACAGTTTTTTTTTAGAAAAGATCGCGCCAAAAATGTTCTTGTTTGTGTGAGTGAGAAAAAGTTTTATCATTGTATTTATATTTTATAGTAATTTCATGGAACATTTTATTTTAGTTCTGAACGTCGTCAATGGCGGCACTAGTTGTCTTGTCTACTTTACATCGAATTTCTTCTATTGTTGTTTTTGCTTTCCATGGCAGTTTAGACAAAAACCACTAAAATTACTGCACAATCAAAGCTTGTGAACGTCGTCCATAGATGCCGCACAAAACGTTCCGCTTCTTGGGAATACTATAAAATATAAAGACAATGTCTACATGTAAATTCCAGAAAGTCGAATTCGAATTCGAATAGAAAAAAAAAACAAATGTCAAACCACAATCAACAAGTCGGTATTAGATTCTCTCATAAAATAATATTAAATCAGGATTTAGGGTTTTTAAACGTAAGTACGCCTTTCTTCTTTATTTTATTGTAAAAAAAACACTATGCTGAGAAAAAAAATTACTGAAATTTCTCAGTGAAATATTTGAACAAGATTGGCAAAAGACATCTTGGTGATATTTTTTTTTTTTTAGAAAATATCGCGCCAAAAATGTTCTTGTTTGTGTGAGTGAGAAAAAGTTTTATCTACATGTAAATTCCAGAAATTCGAATTCGAATTCGAATAGAAAAAAAAAACAAATGTCAAACCACAGACAATCAACAAGTCGGTATTAGATTCTCTCATAAAATAATATTAAATCAGGATTTAGGGTTTTTAAACGTAAGTACGCCTTTCTTCTTCATATTATTGTAAAAAAACACTATGCTCAGAAAAAGAATTACTGAAATTTCTCAGTGAAATATTTGAGCAGGATTGGCAAAAGACATCTTGGTGACAGTTTGTTTAGGAAAGATCGCGCCAAAACTGTTCTCGTTTGTGTGAGTGAGAAACAGCTTGACCTACAGGCATATAAATTCCAGAAATTCTTTTAGGAGAAAAGAGCCAACCTATGTCATTGTATTTATATTTTATAGTATTCCCAAGAAGCGGAACGTTTTGTGCGGCATCTATGGACGACGTTCACAAGCTTTGATTGGAGAGTTATTTGAGTGGTTTTTGTCTAAACTGCCATGGAAAGCAAAAACAACAATAGAAGAAATTCGATGTAAAGTAGACAAGACAACTAGTGCCACCATTGACGACGTTCAGAACTAAAATAAAATGTTCCATGAAATTACTATAAAATATAAATACAATGCCTATGTATGCTTTTAAAGCTCAGTTTTCTTCTATTCGTGTTCGAATTCGAATAGAAAACAAAATAAGAAAAAAACGAATGTCAAATAAAGAACAAGAAGTCGGTATTAGATTTTCTTACCGACCAAATTTTAAAATCTTAAAAATTAATATAAATAATAATAATTTCCTATTAAAAAAAATTCTATATATGCTTCTTGCTGCTTCTTCTTCTGCTGCTAATACTGAATCACTGAATTAATTATGAATTATTAAAACTACTGTTAATCCTTAAATATTAAACTAAACTTACAAAAGAAGTACTGGGAGGTCTCGATCTGATTTTAAAGAAGTTATTATTCATTTATACATACATATTTATTTTTGAGACGTTAAAAATTAATTGCAAATTTAATACTGACTTCTTGTTCTTTGTTTGACATTCGTTTTCTTTTCTATTTTGTTTTCCATTCGAATTCGAATTCGAACACGAATAAAAGAAAACTGAGATTTAAAAGCATACATAGGTTGGCTTTTTTCTTCTTTGCGGATTTCTGGAATTCTTGAATTTACATGCATAGCTGTCTCTGTTTCTTCTTCTTTTTGCTGATTTGCCAGTTTTCTTTCACTCACACAAACAAGATCATTTTTGGCGCGATCTTTCCTAAACAAACTATCAGTTCGTCGTCTTCTGCAAATCGTTATCGCCTGTTACAATGAGAAATTTAAGCAAGTGTTTATTGAATAAAATAAATGTTTAAGGGGGCTCCCATACAACAAACGTGATTTTTTTTTTGCTGTTTTTATAGATAATGGTACGGAACCCTTCGTGCGCGAGTCCGACTCGCACTTGCCCGTATTATTACTAATAGTACCTATTGAGGATTGGAATCATTTTAGAGGCATTCGTAATATGTATAGTAAAGGACTTACGCGCTCAAAAAATAATTTTACAAAACGAGCTCTATCCAACTGTAGCGACCAAAAAGGAATGTGGAGAACCCTTAAATCTTTGGTTCTTCGTGAAAAAAATATTGAAATAAATAAAGTTGTTTTTTATAAACAGTGTGAAACAAATTAACGATGCAATTGAGAATGTTTCGTATTCAAATCAAATCGATTTTATTATTGTAAATCCCTTCAAGTTTAAAGAAGTATCTATGAGTGAACTGAAAAATGCACTAAAAGAATTGAAAATAAACGGGACAGTGACTTGTTAAGTCCAAAAGTATTGTTGGATGTATTTGGAGTTATCGGTCCTTCATTATTAAATGTAATAAACCTTTCCCTTAAAGAAGGAAAATTTCCTAATAAATACATGGAAAAACGCAATCGTATCTCCTATTGACAAAGTGAAAAAAACTATAAACTGCGAAGAATTCAGACCTATTACCTATTCCGATCTATGAAAAAGATCTCGAAAAAATTGCCCAAAAACAGCTATTAAAATATAAGTATACTAAAAAAGTTTATCCTTATTGATCACACTGTCTTTTTCAAACTAAAATAAAAACCCGAAAGTTAAATTTACTTTTTATTGAAATTACCTTGGACGCGTTTCGATAGAACTTGTCTATCATCATCAGCGAACACGACTGATGATTAAAAGTGTCATCTTCATCTTGAAAGGCATATTGCATTTTTGGTCCAAAATGCAAGTCATTGTTTTGATTTGGTAGAATGTATTTTCAAACCGCGACGGTGGTTTGACATCACGAACGAACGAACGGAGCAAAACAAAAAACAAAAAATGAACTTGTGTGTTTGATTTAGATGCACTTGTTGGCGAAGAGTAAAAGCTAATTTTACACCAATTGGAATAAACAAGATGTTATATTCCCATTATCCGCGTTCATTGATTTTTGGTCTTTTTGGATAAAGTAACTTTCATATGCATCTAAACGTCTCGCATCATTAACTTGTCGCACCAATTTCAAATTGTCCTTTTTAATGTTAAAGTGGTCATTCGTTAGTACGTGGTTAGCAAGGGCTGAAGGTCTACAGTTGTTTGTTTTTATGTATGTAATATGTTCTTTAAATCGCGTTTCAATGTTTCTTTTGGTTTGACCGTAGTACACTTTTTCACAATCGCCGCATTGTATTGAGTATATTCCCGATTTCTTTAAAGTTTCACTCCTATCTTTCGTTGAGCATAGGACATTCTTTAATTTGTTGTTGCTCGAAAAAACCATTTGCATGTTGTTGCGATTGAATACACTTTTTAATTTGTTTGTCAGAACTGGGTTGTATGACAAACAAACCCTTTTAGGTTCATTTTTTTTAACAATTTTTTTATTCTGTGCATATAATGTCGTTAAGTTCGAGTTATTTATTTTTCTCATATGTTTTAATATGAGATCGTCGATCATTTTTTGGTTATAACCATTTAAATTGGTTTGATCTCATATTAAAACATATGAGAAAAATAAATAACTCGAACTTAACGACATTATATGCACAGAATAAAAAAATTGTTAAAAAAAATGAACCTAAAAGGGTTTGTTTGTCATACAACCCAGTTCTGACAAACAAATTAAAAAGTGTATTCAATCGCAACAACATGCAAATGGTTTTTTCGAGCAACAACAAATTAAAGAATGTCCTATGCTCAACGAAAGATAGGAGTGAAACTTTAAAGAAATCGGGAATATACTCAATACAATGCGGCGATTGTGAAAAAGTGTACTACGGTCAAACCAAAAGAAACATTGAAACGCGATTTAAAGAACATATTACATACATAAAAACAAACAACTGTAGACCTTCAGCCCTTGCTAACCACGTACTAACGAATGACCACTTTAACATTAAAAAGGACAATTTGAAATTGGTGCGACAAGTTAATGATGCGAGACGTTTAGATGCATATGAAAGTTACTTTATCCAAAAAGACCAAAAATCAATGAACGCGGATAATGGGAATATAACATCTTGTTTATTCCAATTGGTGTAAAATTAGCTTTTACTCTTCGCCAACAAGTGCATCTAAATCAAACGCACAAGTTCATTTTTTGTTTTTTGTTTTGCTCCGTTCGTTCGTTCGTGATGTCAAACCACCGTCGCGGTTTGAAAATACATTCTACCAAATCAAAACAATGACTTGCATTTTGGACCAAAAATGCAATATTGTTGCGGTAAATTTTACCACAACAAGTTTTGCCAACCCATTTCCCCTTTAATAACTTTTTGTCCCACATTCCCTTCCTGTTGCGGCTCCAAAATACTCTAAAGAGTGCAGTAGAAACCTGGTCCATCAGCCAGAGGACTGCTCTTTAGGTATATTGGAAAAGTAACCAATCTAGGTTCCATCAGAGGTGTTGGACAGGAGGTCCACCTTATTTTACGAAAGGCGGAAGAGCCACTAAATCTTCGAGTTGTCGACAGAAGGTCGAAAGAGCAGAAAGGCATGAAGATGACTCATGTCCAACGATGTGTGAACTATAATCACACCAACATAAATGTAGTATGGCCGAGTGCCCACCATAAAGTGTCGGACATCAAAGAAAAATCACAATGATGTGTTTTTTCCTTTTTTATAGTTTCTGCGCGAAGGTCTACAAAATTAAGATTTTTCCCATTTATAAATTCAACCATTTTAGTTGGAAATGGTTTAGTTCTTTCCAACAAGAATATTCTCCTCAAAATAATTATTTTGGGCCGGTTTGGGCTGGGGACTTTGCGCGTTGTGTCGTAGTTTTTCACTTGCCTTTTTAAAATAAAATATAATTGACATTTTACGGCTGAACACGTCCACTGAGCCTACGAGGATCGCATCCTCAACGCATAGGATCGCGTGCAATGGTGGTATCACCGCTCTCAGTCGCACGTCTCTGCATAGATGGGCGAGATGCTGCTGCGTGACTGAGACAAGAACACCACCACGCAAAAGATCCGAAGAGGATGGCTATATGGTCGGGGCGAAGTGGACAAGCCAGGCCTCCATTTTGAATGAAGAATTCAATTTTGGATTTTGGAGAAGATAAGATAATTTGATTTTGGAAAAAAAGAATTTTTGGAAAAAGAGAAGTGAAAAACGAGATTGTTTGACCGAGATTAAAAGATTAAGACTTAAAGGAGTAAACGATTGAGGAAATCTAGAAGTTAAATTTGAAGACATTTGAGAGGGATTTTCTTGTTGGAGAATTGTGCAAAGCTAAGTATTTCTGTGTCTGGTGGTGTCCAGAAAGTTTAGCTTGTTTATTGTTTGTTTAATTTGTTTTTAATTCGTTTTGTTTGTGACCCTATGTGGGGCAAACAAATTTAGTTGTGTAGGCCTTCGCTGAATTTTCGTTTTCCTCCCAAGATTGTGGGACTCGTGACCTTTTTTTTTTCTTTTGTACATTCCATTACCATTGTGATTTTCCTTTGTGTCATCGGGACACAAAACATTGTTTTTTTTTTTATTTTTACCAAAATTTATTCTTAGTTTCGAGAATTAGCCTTCTGCTAACCTCGAAACATCTTTGTTCTATTTTTCTTGTTGTTGAAAAGACTCTGGGTTTTCGTCCAGGCCTTCTGCCAAGGTTTCCCAGACCGATAACTTCATTATCAATAAAAATACTCCACTTCCCATTGGGAATAATAATTCTTACGTTTATTTCTTTAAAATTGAAGACCCATTTCAGATATATATTTGGTAAGGCAAACACCATAAAAGTTTCCTGGCGCCCACTTGTAAACGAGTACACCCTGTACTCTATTTACACATAATTCAAATTCATCGTTTCTTTTTATTAATCGAGCGCGATTAATAAAAATATTGTTCTTATCGAACCCACTCCCAGCTGAGCTAACGGGAGACAGCACTGCAGTTGCTGTCTGGCTAGGGATTATTTTTTTGTGTATCTCTTTTTTTTTTATCAAACACACCGGCGTTTGACGTTTCGCGTTTTCATTAAAATTCTCAAGTCGTGTTGCACATCGCTTCTGTGCATTATTTTTTTTTTGTTTTGCTTAATTTAAATAATTAAATCGGTATTCGGTTTTGGTTATTGGATTCGGATAATCCAAGTAGTTTTAATTAGTTTAAATTAATTCGCGATCGGTGTGTTTTCGGTTTTGTTCTAGTTGAAAATATATTCCTAGCAATTGGCGCCCAACGTGGGGCTTGTTTATTAAATTCTTTGGAATTCTGTGTTGTCCTGTGTTTAGAGGAAGCGTTAGGGAAGTGTGTGAAATTTTTGTTTTTAAAAATAATTTACTTGGTGTTTTTTTTTTTTATTTTATTTAGGTGCAGTGTGAATGGTGTTCCTGTTCCTGGGAAGTGATAATTCACCAAACAACATTATCGTGTTTTCTGCCTTGATAAAGCCTTGAGTAAGGCAAACAAATTGTGAGTTTTTTTTTTTTTTTCTTTTTCTTTTCGGATTTGTTTTTTTTTGTAGTTTATTGGTTGTTTCGATATTTCTTTTTTGTATAAACATTTTTTTTTGAACAAAAAAGAATATCGAAAGTAGTTTGTTTATCCACCCATTTTGAGTTGAGAGTAGCGTCGTCGCACTCTAACTCATAGCTTTAATTTTTTGTTGTGTTTTTTTTTGACGTTTGGTCAAAATAATTTTATTCATTTTCAGGGTTGCCCCTTTAATTTTTTATAGTATTTAGGTAAAACATTTTGACAAATTTATTTTTTTTTCTCTCAGTGAAATATTTTTTTTTGCGTAAATTTTAAATTTTTATTTAATTAGCGATTTTATTTATTATTTTTGGAAAAGGTGTTTTTTTTAAAGTGAGAATTTAGAGTATTTTTTTTGGGAATAATTTTGTTTTTATTTTTTTTTTTTTTTTCGGTTTTGAACTTAGTTTTTTGTTTTGTTTTTGTTTTGAAAAATGGATGTTAGTCAGATTAATAGACTGACTCAGGACGAGATTTCGTATGAAATAGAGAGTAGGGGTTTGACTATAGGGACGGTGGAGGAGATGCGCAAGACGCTTAGGGCCGCTCTGAAATTGCAGCGTAGGGCCTCTTTTGTAGCTCCGGCCTACCCATTCACTTTTGATGTGGATCAGGTGGCCGTCGAGAAGAAGTTATTAGAAATTTCAAAACTTTTAGAAAATCCTCCGAAGTCGGAAACTTCGAAGGAGTATCTAAAAATTTTAACGAAGATTGAGTGGGGGTTACGTAGGATGGATAGGTCGGTCCCTGAAAATGAGTCACAGGAGAAGTGTAGGTTAGGGTTGAAAAATAGATTAATAATGGCTTTGGCCGATTTAGATGGTGATGAAGAGGATGATGAGGATGAAGAAGATGAAGAAAAGGAAGATGAGGAAGTGCAAGTAGATAGACAGGGACCGAAAACTAAAAAGATTTTAGGGACTGAAAAGGAACATGAAGTGGAACATAGGGGAAGTAAGTCGGTGATCACTTCTGCCAGTGCACCGAGTGGCATAGGTGAGGCAGACAGTAGAGGGAGGGATGTTAGTAGACAAGTTAACACCACAGTAGAACAGGTGGTAGTGAATTCGGAAAAATTTCAAAATTTGGGTAAGTGGGATGTGAAGTTCACTGGGGAGCGCTGTGGTGCCTCAGTGAACTCATTTTTAGAAAGAGTTGAGGAGTTAAGACAGGCGAGGGGGGTCTCTGAAAATCAACTTTTTAAGGCAGCGGTCGAACTTTTTGTAGGGAAAGCTTTAATTTGGTTTAGGGCGATTAGGATTTCGGTTGGTTCGTGGCAAGAACTTGCCAAGGAGTTGAAACTTGAATTCTTGCCACCGAACTATGATGATCAGCTTCTCGATGAGATTAGGCGTCGTACACAAGGCAAAGATGAATCCATCGGAGTCTATGTGGCGACAATGCAGAATTTGTTTGGTAGGTTAACCGACCAAATCTCAGAAAGTAGGAAGCTGTCAATGATTCAAAGGAACTTGACACCTTTCTACCAAACTCAGCTTGGTTTGGCTAAACCAAGTTGCGTTTCGGATTTGGTTGCTTTAGGTAGGAATTTAGAAGCGGTTAGGGCGAATGTGGAAGCGTATGTTCCACCACCTAGTGTTAGGAATAATAGGACTTTGTTAGAGCCGGATCTGGCATATGTAGGTGTTGATACTTCGGAAGTTTTGGTTGTTTCAGACAACAACCCAACTTCTCATCAGGCCCAAACTTCATCCCAACCCCGACCTTCGTCTAGTATTAGGTGTTTTAATTGCAATGGATCAGGCCATTATGCAAATAGGTGTTCTGCTCCTAGGCATTGTTTTGGTTGTGGCGCTGCAGGCGTCTCTAGACAGAATTGTCGTAAGTGTTCGGGAAATGGGCAACGGACTCCTGCGCCAGCAGGGCGGGAGGTCCGAAGACGTTGACAGGGTTGCCTGCTGGTAACCAGTCGGCGGATTTAATTCATTTAGGGTTTACTCTCGAGGCAAACGGTAATGATAGGAGACCATTTTTGAGTGTTAGTGTTTATGCGGTTCTAAATTTTTAGGTTTATTAGATTCAGGTGCTTCTAGAACCATAATAGGTAGGGATGCCTGGTTAATGATAGGAAATTTAGGGCTTTCTTTGAAAAAAGACTCTGTTCACTGCGTGTGTTTGGCAGATGGAACAAGAGTTGAAGTTTTAGGAGTGATCTCTCTTCCAATCATAGTTGAGGATAGGGCAGTATTAGTTGACTGTTTGGTCATCCCTTCTCTGCCACATACGGTGATTCTCGGCGCAGATTTTTGGGCGCTGTCGGGTATCGTCCCGGATTTAAGATCACGGATGTGGACTTTTTCGGAGCAGGACAGTCCTGTTTCGATTTGTTCTATTACAGAACGATCAGAGTTGAGTGTTAGGGAAATTCAAACATTAGAAACTTTTATAGGAGAATCTTTTAGGAAAATGCCTGAAGGCTTAGGTTGTACAACATTAGTTCAACATAAGATTAGGACGTCGGCGGAACCGATAAAACAACGATATTATCCGGTTTCCCCGGCAATGCAGGAACATATTGATAGGGAGTTAAATGAGATGCTAGAGGCAGGAGTTATTGAGAGATCGACAAGTGCTTGGTCGTCTCCAATACTTTTAGTTAAAAAGAAAGATGGCTCCTATAGATTCTGTGTGGATTATAGGAAGCTCAATAAGAATACCGATAGGGATGCTTATCCACTTCCATACATCAATTCAATTTTAGATAGGCTTCGGGGTGCTAAGTTCTTGTCTTCGTTAGATATCAAGTCAGCGTATTGGCAGATACCTATGGAGGAAGAATCTAAGCCCTTTACTGCTTTTACGGTACCTGGGAGGGGTCTGTTTCAGTTTAGGAGAATGCCTTTCGGTCTGCATAACTCACCGGCGACTTGGCAGAGGTTTATCGACACAGTTTTGGGTGCCGACCTGGAGCCATTCGTCTTCGTCTATTTAGACGACATCATCATCATTTCAGAAACTTTCGAGAAACATCTTGAAATTCTGAATGAGGTGATGAAAAGGTTGAGTGAGGCAGGATTAAAAGTGAGTAGGGAAAAATGCAACTTCTGCATGCCCTCTCTTAAGTTTTTAGGTTATATAGTGGATCGAAATGGGTTACATGTAGATCCAGAAAAAGTGGAAAGCATGGTTAGGATTCCAGCACCGAAAAATATTAAAGAAGTAAGGAGTTTTATAGGGACAGTTTCGTGGTACCGTCGTTTTGTACCAAATTTTGCAGAATCGCTTAGGCCTTTGTCAGATCTGTTGAAGAAAAATAAAAAGTTTATTTGGAGTCAGGAATGTGAGGATAGCTTTAGGAAGGCAAAGGAGTGTTTGGTGACAGCACCTATACTCACTTGCCCAGATTTTAAACGACCATTTGTCGTTCAAACAGACGCGTCAGATTACGGTATCGGTGCGGTTCTTTCACAGAACTTTGATGAGGGAGAAAAGGTTGTCTGTTACCTTAGTAGGTCGTTAAATCGTAACGAAAGAAACTATAGCACAACAGAGAAAGAGTGCTTGGCTGTACTTTGGGCTATTGAGAAGTTGCGCCCGTATATCGAAGGTGTTCGGTTTACGGTTGTGACGGATCACTATTCCTTGGTATGGTTAAGCAATCTTAAAGATCCACAGGGTAGGTTGGCTCGTTGGGCCATTAGGTTACAGCAGTTTGACTTTGAGATCATTCATCGCAAGGGCAAAGAGCATGTGGTTCCGGATATGCTTTCTCGAGGAGTGCCACAGTTGGGTGGTATCTCAGATGAGGATTTAGACCCTTGGGTGGCTAAAATGATTTCAACAGTCAATGCCAATCCACTTAGGTTTCCAGCTTGGAGAGTTGAACAAGGAAAGTTGTTCAAACTAGTGAAAGCAAATCATGTTGTAGTACATGAAATGAATCAGGAGTGGAAGAGAGTGATAGGTAAAAATGAAAGATTAGGTATTTTGCAGGAGAACCATGATAGTCCGTTAGCAGGACACATGGGTGTTAGGAAAACTTTCGCCAGAGTAATGGCAAAATTTTACTGGCCAAAAATGAGGGCCGATATAACCAGGTATGTTAGGAATTGTAAAGTTTGCCAACAGGTAAAGCCGGTGAATGATAGGCCAGCTGGTTTGATGACGGAGAGGGTAGGAATCAAATCAAAATGGGAGATGATTTGTATAGATCTGGTAGGTCCACTTCCTAAGTCGAGTAGGGGTTTTACATACATTTTGACGGTAGTGGATTACTTTTCAAAGTTTCCACTACTCTTTTCGCTGAGGTCGGCTACGGCCAAATCAATTTGTAGGGAATTAGAAGACAATGTCTTCCTTCTTTTCGGCATTCCCAAGGCGATCGTTTGTGACAATGGTCCTCAGTTCCGTTCCAAGGAACTGAAAACGCTTTGCCAAGCGTACGCTTCTGAATTAAAGTTCACAGCCCATTATCATCCGCAGGCGAATCCTGCGGAAAGGATAAATCAAATCATTAAGACGACGTTGAGGGCTTACGTCGCTGAAAACCACAGAGTGTGGGATTCACAGCTGCAGAAGGTGGCGTGCGCGATTCGCACGTCACAGCATGAGGTTTTAGGAGTTTCTCCTTACTATGCGAATTTTGGAAGGGAAATGGTGACTTCTGGTCGTGAAGTACCATTGGTGGATGATAGCTCCGAAACGGTTCAAGATCAGGTCGAGATTGAGAATCGTTTCAAAGAGCTTAGAGACGATATTTTAAAAAAATTACAGGCAGCTTCTAAGAGATCTGCCCAAGCCTACAATCTTCGACGGCGGGATGTTCAATATCACCCCGGCGAACTTGTATGGCGTAGAAATTTCTCGTTGTCGGATGCCGCGAATTATTACGCCGCGAAATTAGCACCGAAGTTTGTCGGTCCGTTTAGAATTAAAAAGCGTTTGTCACTTTGGACTTACTTGCTTGAAGACAGTAATTGTAAAGACCGCGGAACTTGGAATGTCAAGGATTTAAAACCGTATACCGACGCATCCGATCAGTAAAGTAACGTAGCTTGATTTTTTTTGTTATTATAATTTACATTTTGGTCTTAAATTTAATTTTTCGTTTTACTCAAATTTGATTTTTGATAATATTTTTTTTATTTTTTTTTGTTTTGATTTGGTTTTACTGTTGTTATTTATAATTAACATTTACATTGTTTTTAGTTTTTTTTTGATGGAAAATAATACCTTTTTCTTTTCCGGGCACATCTTTGGAAATGTATTACAATTCTAACGAATTGTAAGTACATTTCCTAGGAGGTGAGGGTAAGATTTGTTGCGGTAAATTTTACCACAACAAGTTTTGCCAACCCATTTCCCCTTTAATAACTTTTTGTCCCACATTCCCTTCCTGTTGCGGCTCCAAAATACTCTAAAGAGTGCAGTAGAAACCTGGTCCATCAGCCAGAGGACTGCTCTTTAGGTATATTGGAAAAGTAACCAATCTAGGTTCCATCAGAGGTGTTGGACAGGAGGTCCACCTTATTTTACGAAAGGCGGAAGAGCCACTAAATCTTCGAGTTGTCGACAGAAGGTCGAAAGAGCAGAAAGGCATGAAGATGACTCATGTCCAACGATGTGTGAACTATAATCACACCAACATAAATGTAGTATGGCCGAGTGCCCACCATAAAGTGTCGGACATCAAAGAAAAATCACAATGATGTGTTTTTCCCTTTTTTATAGTTTCTGCGCGAAGGTCTACAAAATTAAGATTTTTCCCATTTATAAATTCAACCATTTTAGTTGGAAATGGTTTAGTTCTTTCCAACAAGAATATTCTCCTCAAAATAATTATTTTGGGCCGGTTTGGGCTGGGGACTTTGCGCGTTGTGTCGTAGTTTTTCACTTGCCTTTTTAAAATAAAATATAATTGACATTTTACGGCTGAACACGTCCACTGAGCCTACGAGGATCGCATCCTCAACGCATAGGATCGCGTGCAATGGTGGTATCACCGCTCTCAGTCGCACGTCTCTGCATAGATGGGCGAGATGCTGCTGCGTGACTGAGACAAGAACACCACCACGCAAAAGATCCGAAGAGGATGGCTATATGGTCGGGGCGAAGTGGACAAGCCAGGCCTCCATTTTGAATGAAGAATTCAATTTTGGATTTTGGAGAAGATAAGATAATTTGATTTTGGAAAAAAAGAATTTTTGGAAAAAGAGAAGTGAAAAACGAGATTGTTTGACCGAGATTAAAAGATTAAGACTTAAAGGAGTAAACGATTGAGGAAATCTAGAAGTTAAATTTGAAGACATTTGAGAGGGATTTTCTTGTTGGAGAATTGTGCAAAGCTAAGTATTTCTGTGTCTGGTGGTGTCCAGAAAGTTTAGCTTGTTTATTGTTTGTTTAATTTGTTTTTAATTCGTTTTGTTTGTGACCCTATGTGGGGCAAACAAATTTAGTTGTGTAGGCCTTCGCTGAATTTTCGTTTTCCTCCCAAGATTGTGGGACTCGTGACCTTTTTTTTTTTCTTTTGTACATTCCATTACCATTGTGATTTTCCTTTGTGTCATCGGGACACAAAACATTGTTTTTTTTTTTATTTTTACCAAAATTTATTCTTAGTTTCGAGAATTAGCCTTCTGCTAACCTCGAAACATCTTTGTTCTATTTTTCTTGTTGTTGAAAAGACTCTGGGTTTTCGTCCAGGCCTTCTGCCAAGGTTTCCCAGACCGATAACTTCATTATCAATAAAAATACTCCACTTCCCATTGGGAATAATAATTCTTACGTTTATTTCTTTAAAATTGAAGACCCATTTCAGATATATATTTGGTAAGGCAAACACCATAAAAGTTTCCTGGCGCCCACTTGTAAACGAGTACACCCTGTACTCTATTTACACATAATTCAAATTCATCGTTTCTTTTTATTAATCTAGCGCGATTAATAAAAATATTGTTCTTATCGAACCCACTCCCAGCTGAGCTAACGGGAGACAGCACTGCAGTTGCTGTCTGGCTAGGGATTATTTTTTTGTGTATCTCTTTTTTTTTATCAAACACACCGGCGTTTGACGTTTCGCGTTTTCATTAAAATTCTCAAGTCGTGTTGCACATCGCTTCTGTGCATTATTTTTTTTTTGTTTTGCTTAATTTAAATAATTAAATCGGTATTCGGTTTTGGTTATTGGATTCGGATAATCCAAGTAGTTTTAATTAGTTTAAATTAATTCGCGATCGGTGTGTTTTCGGTTTTGTTCTAGTTGAAAATATATTCCTAGCAATATGCCTTTCAAGATGAAGATGACACTTTTAATCATCAGTCGTGTTCGCTGATGATGATAGACAAGTTCTATCGAAACGCGTCCAAGGTAATTTCAATAAAAAGTAAATTTAACTTTCGGGTTTTTATTTTAGTTTGGAAAAGACAGTGTGATCAATAAGGATAAACTTTTTTAGTATACTTATATCAATTAAGATTGCACACAGTTTACGTTACAATAATATTAGCTATTAAAATATTTAAACGATTTCAACATTATTATTGAAAATCAATCGGGGTTTCGCCAAACACACTCATTTGAATCAGCAGCAAATATGGTATTAATAGGTTGGAAAGAAGCTATTTCACAAGGTAAAGTAGTTATTTGTGTTTTTCTTGACCTTAAACGAGCTTTTGAGACAATCGATCCTTATATTCTGTTGGACAAATTGTCCATGTACGGGATCAATGGTGTTGCTCTTGATTGGTTCAAAAGTTTTCTATTCGGACGAACACAACAGACTAGTATCAATGACACTATATCTGATCCTGAGGCAATTAATCTTGGAGTACCTCAAGGCTCAATACTTGGTCCACTTCTCTTCAACATTTATATCAACGATATGAACAAAGTAGTGAGGAACAGCAAACTAGCTTTGTTTGCAGACGATTCACTTTTGTTCGTAGAAGCCGAAACAACTCAAGAATGTCAACGCTTGATTCAAGAAGACTTGAATAGTTTAAATGTATGGCTCAAAGCAAATAAGTTAAAACTTAATGTCTCAAAAACTAAATGTGTGCTCTTGAATGATAATGTGAATTTAAATGTTATAATAGATCAAGAAATTGTAGAACAAGTTCTGGAAATAAAGTATTTAGGTATCATTATTGACTATAAACTTAGCTTTGAATCTCATGTGCAATATATATCTAAAAAAGTTGCAAAAAAAATTGGTTTTTTGAAATGAATAAGAAATAAAATAAACACTATAACTGCAATAAATATTTATAATGTAATAATAAAACCACACTTTGAATAGTGCTCAACAATTTTATTTTTAATTAATGAAGGGTCTATGAACGGTCTCCAAAAGATACAAAATAAAGCGATGCGTGCAATTCTTCGATGTAGTATTTATACTCCAATAAATTGTTAAATGTTAAATATTTTAATGTGGATGAATGTTAAACAACGTATTTATTTGAATGTTTTATTGTTTGTTTATAAAATAAAAAATAATCTTCTACCTAAATACTTATTAAAATATGTTCATTATGTAAGAGATGTCCAACCTTATTTATTAAGAAATAGAGATGATTTAAGACTGCAAAGATTAAGAAACGCAAGATCTCAAAACAATTTAATATACAAAGGCTTTAAACTTTATAATGATTTACCAAATAATGTCAAACAACTAAGTAATGTATATGAATTTAAGAAAGCAATAATCGAGTTTGTAAAACAAAATGTTTAAACATACGTACCTATATAATTATATTAAATGCCAATGCCAATATTAAATAATAAATTATTATTAGTTTTAGTATATATACACAAAAATCTTGTAAATATTTTAATAGCAGAAATACGCTAAATAAATACATTTCAATTAAAAAAAAAAGGTGTGATATCACACGATCTAGGCGGCCAATTTACCGTAGCAAATCGTGAAATTAAGTGCTCACTAAAATGATTTCTCAACAAATGTATTGTTTCCCGCGCAGTTTGGCTCGTAGTGCCAACTTCAAAGAATACCTCGGGATATTACCCGATGCACACTTAGTACTAGGACCCAATTAAAGAAATGCAGGACTGGGCCGCACGAACTTGCTCTTATGCTAGATAATCGCTTTGTAGGTATTTTGAATTTTTTTTTTTAAATCTTAAATTTTTTTTTCTTGGAAAAATTAAATGTGCAAAAGTTTTTAATTGCTTAGTAGGTAATATCTACGCTACACTAATTCACTCGCGAACCAATTTAACAAATAAAAAAATGCATGGTCATTGTACATGTCCGTCAAGTTTTTTTTTGTTTCACGGTTCGTTTTAAAAAAGTCGAAAGTGGTAGTGCTAACTTGACGGACATTCATTGGACGATACGACCCTTTAGCATTTAAAAACCGCATAATACAAATCGCCTACAAATTTTGCACTGACAATAAAAACTTTAAGAATATTCCCTAATAACGCGGTCAAGATGTTCAAGGACATCTTAAAGTCAAAAACGACGGATTTATAATATTCATCCCAATCACAGTGAATGTATTTTCTTGAGAACATTGCTGTAGTATGTTCGCTAGACGATTTCTTTTCTTAGTCTCAAAACGGCCAATGGAGTTGTCATGGCAACGTTTCAAGCCCCATGCAACGAAAGAGGTTTATAAGAGGTTTATAAATTTACGAGACTTGTTTGTCATTATAGGTATGCTACTTTTTTGCCACCCATCAGAGGCAAAAAACTATGGGTGAAATTTCGGGATGCCATGTGTAAAGATATTCTAAATAGAGTTTGGAACTGCTCATTCAGTTTTTAAGCTTGTTTTGACCTTCACAGTCAAACATAACACTGTATGCTCTATCGTCTATCCGAAAGAATGAACCAATCGGAAAGACAACAAGAGAAACAACATTAATAATATGAGATGAGTGCACTATGACTCATAGGGCTCACGCGCAGGCACTTGGACTCTACTTGATACAAAAATTCAATTGGAGTCCTAGGCGGCATAGCGTTTTCTGTTTGCAGATGATTTTCGTCAAATATAATCGGTCATTGTTAGGGGACCACGTGCAGATATATTCTGAAATCCTGCTTTAAATCATCCTCACTCTGGAAATATGATATGAAAAACTGACTATCACACTACACTGACACATTCTTCACTGGCACACGACACTGGCAAGTGGCGTCAGTGAAATTTACTCGAAATCGGGTCAGTGAGCAGTTTTGCTATGACACTGACTGACTACCAACAGCCAGTGGCTGTCAGTTCCTTGTTTTTTTTTTCGTGTGTTGCCAGTGATGGGACAGGGTCAGTACACTGACGCTCTTGTCATAAAATAGTGTCAGTGGTCCTATGCGCCACTGACTACTTATCACACTCGTCATTTTTCACTGACGCGATTTGGGTTGGTCAGTGAACACGTCAGTGAACTGACACCTTCACTGGCGTCCCAAAACTGGCTATCACACTACGGATGACTTCACTGATGGCATTGTGACGAAATTTTTACATCACTGCCTGTCAGTGGTCAGTGAATCCACTGTCAGTGTGGTATAGCCTTTAGAACGCTAGATATGTATATCATATCCATATTCAAAGACTAGCCTCAATAAATTTGTATCACAATTCAGGTACCTATTTGATCCAAGACTAGTTCACCTTTATGCAAACTACCTACTTTTATGTGAACGCAAACATTGCTTGTCTATTCCAAATTCAGACAATTGTGATCTTTTATCAACAATATCGTCTTAAATATTCCGCAAAGAATTCGATTTTCGAGTTTATTTCTTAACTTAGTCTTACCTAAGTTTATTGCAGTAAAAGGCCTCTCAGCACTTGCTGCACTTTGTAGAAGACAAGAAATGTATACAAATATGTTTTCAATATTTCGGTATCTATCTTTCGTCCATGTTAAATTTCGTTTGCAAAATTTCATTCTAAAATTCTTGAACTATTTCGTGGCCTGTATTATATGTCTAGATAACTTAGCTCTGATTGAGCGAATAAATGGGGAAATGTCTGCAAATCGGAAAAAGCAACAAAATATGAAAGATTTGGCCGTCCGTCATCATGAAAATTTTAAAATTTCTTCACAAGCTGTTAATCCAAAAATATTAGAAAGATTGTCTTATAGTTTTGATATACATATGTGTGTATGTACATATGTATATAAATCAGTCTACAACAAGTGTTCTGAGCGTTAGTTCAATATTTACAAGACTAAGGTTTGTGTTGATTATTGAATTTATTATGGTGATTTTGATTGTTGTAT
This sequence comes from Platycheirus albimanus, assembly GCA_916050605.2. Classification (NCBI taxonomy): domain Eukaryota; kingdom Metazoa; phylum Arthropoda; class Insecta; order Diptera; family Syrphidae; genus Platycheirus; species Platycheirus albimanus. Next base: position 342,993,024 of record OU696696.1, read on the forward strand.
AAAGAAGTTTTGGTATCAAAATGTGAAGGTTTTTCAGTTGTCTATTTTTCCCGTTTTCTGTGTCGTTTTTCCCTTTTTACTTGCGATTATAGGTACTAAAAGGCAAGTTATGGATTGGTGCAGAAAAAAAAATTTGAGATAACAATCACACATGACATTACGATGATGGCGAAAAAAGTGGGTCTGGGAATTCCGTCCGTCTGTCTGTCTGTCTGTCTGTCTGTCTTTCTGTATGTCTGTTCGCGCCTCTAGAGCCTGAACGGATGGGCCGATTTGCTCCAAATTCGGTATTTAGGATTTATTTGGCCGTCCCTCGGAAAAAAATTTTTATTTTTGCTCTAGACCCAAAAATAACGGCACCTGCCATACAATCGTAAAGAAAAAAATTGATTTTCTCAAAAACGGCTCTAGCGATTTTGATAAAACTTTCAGAATGCTATTTTTTTAAGACAATCTTTTGATTAGAAAATATTTTTCAAAATTTGTCTTATAACGGTACCTCTCATAGAACCAGTATTTTCAAATCAAATTTTCTCGTAAACCGTACATCTGCTGCTGATGGCATGAAACCTTGGGCAAGGTCATTCGGGGCGAATGACTTATCAGAATGGCCGAATATAGGATCTCGTTTTGATACACAAGACCTTTCTATACACACGAGTACATTAACGAACGAAGACAAGACTAGACATACCTACCCATACTTACACACCGAGAATAAAACCAGATATACGAAAAGGGGACTAAAACGGACGACGATGACGACGACCGACAAGAATGCACGAACACGAAAGTTAGTTCAGTTTAAGTCAGAGGAAGATACTATAGAGAGAGAAGAGAGACAACTTTCCTCGCCTCCGTCCCCGCACAGATTTTTGTTTACATTTTTTATAACGAGTTGAATTCCTATCGGTATATACATGTTTTATCCTTGTCCAGAACAAACAAAATCAAAAAAAAAAATAAGTGTCTCTTTCTCTCTTATTTAAAGGTCTATGGACAGCAACTTGCATCTGTGTTGTCCTCACATTTTTTTTATATGGAGTTTAATACAGATGCAAGTTGCTGGCAGAATCGCAGCTTGTAGGCTAAAAGAGAGCCATCGTCGAAGTTGCATCTCTCTATTAGTATCTTCTCTCTGGTTTAAGTTGAATAGCCGATGCGACAAAAACTCCGGAGACGCGAGAAGTTAATCCATTCCTATATTCCCAGTAATAGTAATTCGTTTACCCCATTCTTATGTTATAAATAATAAATCGATTTTTGAAAACATTTAAAATTAGTAGATTAAATAAAAAATCAACAAATAAATCATATTGTTTATCATTAAATTGGTGTGCGTGGTCTTTTTTTCTTTGGTTGACTGCAATCGGGCGGAAGAATAAGATGCGATTTGTAGCGTTTATTTGTGCGGAGAAGAATAAACCTACATAAATACAATGCATATATACAGGTAGCGGGTGTACGTTTATGATTTATCCGCATTTTGCCTCCTCTTTTCAACCAAGTGTTTGTAGTATGGACTCATACTTTCGATGTCAGTTTTTTTGTTCATAGCGTTGTGTCTTGTGTGTGTTTATTTTGACATTTTCAAAGTTTGGGGAGTGGTTGTGTGTAAGGCAGTGTGCTGCCAGTGCTGTCTTCTGTGGAGCTTTACTTTTTATATCCGATTTATTTCCCGCGAGTCTCTTCTTCAATTTTTGTTTCGTTGTTTCAATGTACGTCTGGTTGCAATCTTCGTCTGGGTTTCCTTGGCAGTTGATTTTATATATCAAATCAGAGTGTTCCTTTTTTTAGGGTTCCGTACCCAAAGAGTGAAAACGGAACTCTATTACCGAGACTTCGCTGTCCGTCTGTCAGTCTGTCCGTCCTTTACAAGGCTGTATCTCATGAACGCATATCTCTCATACGCATCAATTGTGCTTATTTTACCTCCAAGTGGTAGCCATCGGGTACTGGTCTTGTCCACCCGGACTTGACTTGCTGAACTTATAAGCGCGAGTGTTGATCACAGAAAAATAGCAACACTATAATTGCCCTGCCATAAAACTCCTCTGTTTCTCTTGTTGGGTAGCAGTATATTCTGTACGAACCCCTCAGAAAGCAAGCGAGCGGCGGATGAGCTTCCAATTAAGTGAACCAACGGCGACGCTTACAGACAAATATGGTAGGCACCCCATTGAGCTACTTCGACATATTCGGAGCTCAGGTCTTTGGGTCCTTTCACTACTATTAGTCAGGGTAGTGAAATAGAGAAGGTGGCGGATGAGCCCATATAGGACCAACGGTAGCTCTCACATCCGCGTAGTGGGTTACTGACTCTGGATTTTCTCCAGCTCCTTTTGTCCAAGGAGAGCAGCATAGGGCCTGGTCCCCCAGGTTGGGGGTTGTGCGTCGGGGTAACTTCCCTACCACGTAAAAAATTTAATAGTTCCGAAACAACCAATTGCCTCGGATATGGATGACCCTACTGATGACGACCCTAGCAAACGAAACAAGGACAACGAATTTCGGTTCTGCACGTGGAATGTCCGGACCCTTAACAGACCACGTGCAGCCGAACAATTAGTGGAAGCTCTAGATGGTGTCAAAGCCGACATCACAGCCATCCAAGAAGTGCGATGGGATGGTGAAGGCACAAGGAGGATGAAAAACTGTGACATCTACTACGGCAAGTGCTACAGGACAAGAAACCAGCGGCTATTTGGATGCGGATTTGTGATAAGAGGAAGGCTTAGGCAAGAAGTCTTGGGGTTTCGTGGCATAAGCGAACGCATTGTCACAATCCGCATTAAATCCAAATTCAGCAACATCTCGCTGATCTGCGTCCACGCCCCCACGGAGGAAAAAGATGACACGACCAAAGAAGAATTCTACGATCTTCTCGAGAAGACGTATGATGAATGCCCGAAGTACGACACTAAGTTTATTCTTGGTGACTTCAACGCCAAAATCGGAAAGGAGGGTAACTTTGGCTCGACGGTCGGAAAGCATAGCCTGCACGACAACACTTCCGGTAACGGACACAGGCTAATCGACTTTGCTGCGGGGCGAAGTGTCATCTTAGCTAGCACATACTTCCCACACCTCAATATACACAAGGGGACCTGGCGGTCTCCTGATCAAAATACCGTCAACCAAATTGATCACATTGCGATTGATAGCAGACATGCCTCCAATGTCATGGATGTCCGCACTTTCCGAGTGGCCAACATAGACTCGGACCACTACCTTGTTGTAGCTAAAGTGCGAATGCGGATCTCCACCAGACCGCAGAATCGAACATCCACTGTGAGAAAGTTTGATGTTGCGAAGTTACAATCGCAAGAGACCGCCACAACCTTTGCCAATCATGTCTCCTCTTATCTCTTGACAAGCCCGGCGCCTGCACCAAACCCAGAGGCCCAGTGGCAACATTGCAAAATGGCCATCAAAACCGCTGCCACGGATGTTTTGGGTTTCATTAGGCGACCACAACGAAACACCTGGTTCGATGATGAGTGCAGGCTCGCACACCTGGCCAAAGACGAAGCCTATCATGCAGTTCTGAATGCCAGAACTAGAGCTGCCAAGAGCGCTTTCCGTGCGGTATACCAGCAAAAGAGGAAAGAGGAACATCGGCTTTTCAGAAGAAAAAAAAGAGAACTGGAAAAACGAATGGTTGAATCTATTGAGGGGTGCTACGGCAGAAGCAATGTTCGAAAGTTCTACCAAAGGGTAAAGCATTCGTCCAAGGGTTACAAAGCCCGAGCGGAAGCATGTAGAGACGAGGGTGGGAATGTCGTTGTAGATACACAGTCGGTGCTGAGAATTTGGAAAGAACACTTCTGCAGACTGTTAAACGGCGAAGACAACCAACTAATCGCTGTCAGGCAGAATGATCCATTCGATTTGGATGATGATGAACAAAATTTCCGTCCTCCCGACCAAGAAGAAGTTCGGATAGCAATATCTAAACTAAAGTCCAACAAGGCTGCTGGAGCTGATGGCCTTACGGCTGAACTCTTCAAAGCAGCGGGAGATGACTTGGTGAGGAGCATACACCAACTCATCTGTACAATCTGGTCGGATGAAAGTATGCCTGACGAATGGAACCTCAGCATTGTGTGCCCTATCCACAAGAAAGGAGATACTCTAAACTGCGCCAACTACAGAGGTATAAGTCTCCTAAATGTCGCCTATAAAATCTTGTCGGCCATTCTGTGTGAACGTCTGAACCCTTTCGCACGTGAACTGATTGGCCCCTATCAGTGTGGTTTCAGGCCCGGTAAGTCAACCGTCGACCAAATTTTCACACTTCGGCAGATTTTGGAAAAGACCCAAGAATTCCAAATCGATACTCACCACCTCTTTATCGATTTTAAAGTCGCCTATGACAGCGTAAACAGGAACGAGCTGTACAGAGCCATGTCGCTTCTTGGCATCCCTGCTAAACTAGTTCGATTGTGCAGGATGACTATGGAGAACTCGCGCTGCTCCGTCAAGGTTGGTAAGAACACCACCGACTCATTTAATGTCGAGAAAGGCTTACGACAGGGTGACGCGCTTTCATATAACCTCTTCAACATCATTCTTGAGGCAATCGTACGCAACTCGCATGTCAACACCAGCGGTACGATTTTTTTTAGATCCGTTCAATTACTTGGCTATGCTGATGATATTGACATTATTGGAAGAACGAAGCGCGCTGTCAGTGGAGCATTCGCAAGTATTGAAGTGGAAGCGGCTCGAATGGGTCTGGCTGTAAATGAAGATAAAACAAAGTATATGCTGTCCTCGGGTGAAGTAGATCATCACCGTAGGCTCGGACAAAACGTCACAATGGACAGATATAACTTTGAGGTTGTCAAGGACTTTGTCTATTTGGGTTCCACTATAACCTCTCAGAACAACATCAGTGAAGAGATCAGTCGAAGAATCACTCTTGCCAATCGCTGTTTCTTCGGGCTAAGAAGGCATCTTAGTAGTAAAGCCCTCTCTCAAAGGACCAAGGAGACACTATACAAGACCCTTATCATCCCAGTTCTGCTGTATGGGGCAGAAGCGTGGACACTGACACAATCGGATGAATACAGGCTGGGGTGCTTTGAGAGAAAGATTCTTCGGGTGATATTCGGGCCTGTATGTATCAATGGAGTATGGAGGAGAAGATTCAATGACGAACTGTACGGGCTATACAGCGACATTGACTTGGTTAAGAAGCTGAAAATTCAGCGGCTTAGATGGCTGGGTCATGTGGAGCGTATGGACGAAAACGCTCCTGCCCGACGAGTCTTCAATTCCAACCCGGAGGGCCGACGCAGTTCTGGAAGACCCCATCTAAGGTGGCGCGATCAAGTGGTAAACGACCTCAACCAACTTGGTGTGCGCAACTGGAGGCCACTGGCTAGGGACCGGCCTAGCTGGCGAGGAATGTTGGTTGAGGCCGTGGTCCACAATGGACTGTCTGCGCCACCTTAAGTAAGTAAGTAAGTAAGTAAGTATCTCATGAACCATGATAGTTAGACAGTTGAAATTTTGACAGATGATGTATCGCGCGATTTTTTAACGATTATTTTATCTGATTCTTTAAAATTTCCGAAAACAGATACTTGCAATACCCATGAGATTCATTCCCACACAAAGGTAGTCTCATAGCACCAATATCCGTTTTTGAAAATTTAAAAAAAATCAGATAAACCTCAATACCGTATCATCTTAGAGGTGTGAAAATTGACATTGAAATAATGCCAATTTGCCTTATTTCGAACCCTTCGTGCGCGAGTCCGACTCGCACTTGCCCGTATTATTCCGTTTTGGTCTTGAGTTTGGTGTAAAGTTGTGAGGTCGTGTTGGTGGATTTCATCGCTAATTTATATTTGTCCGCGTCGTAGAGTTTTGAGTTCTTAAACCTGTCCGCTATTTGTTTTATGTATGTAAAGGATTTGTATTGGAAGTTTTGTTGTTGTCGGTGTTGGTGTTGTTGTTGTTGTTGTTGTTGTTGTTGTTGTTGTTGTTGTTGTTGTTGTTGTTGTTGTTGTTGTTGTTGTTGTTGTTGTTGTTGTTGTTGTTGTTGTTGTTGTTGTTGTTGTTGTTGTTGTTGTTGTTGTTGTTGTTGTTGTTGTTGTTGTTGTTGTTGTTGTTGTTGTTGTTGTTGTTGTTGTTGTTGTTGTTGTTGTTGTTGTTGTTGTTGTTGTTGTTGTTGTTGTTGTTGTTGTTGTTGTTGTTGTTGTTGTTGTTGTTGTTGTTGTTGTTGTTGTTGTTGTTGTTGTTGTTGTTGTTGTTGTTGTTGTT